>BMAV01011065.1:64969-82265 GCA_019973955.1 Trichonephila inaurata madagascariensis
GTTTCCAAAGCCTAGAGATGGCATTGTGGGTAATTCCAAGTTCTCTTATACTACCATCTGAGTACGCTATATTCCATGCTGCCGATAATTTTACAACGTAAAAAACACCCTCTTGCTTCCTCTGTGTCATAGTTATTTGATTATGTCACTAAGTGGCTTACAAAACGCTTGTGAAAAATTTTAGTTCTTTGCCAGCATTCCTCTTTTACACTCTCGTCGTTGTGACGTACTATCGGTAACATCTGGTGGCTTCCTGTAATTTGCAAATTATTATTGAAGATATGTGTGATAATTCTGCAAGTGAAATTTGTAGTTTAGAGTTTGATTTCCCTCTGATTCTGAATTATCCTTAATTTATGGATATGAGTATAAATAGAATGATATAATTCCAACGTAGTTACATTAATAAAAGTTTAAATAAAAGTAGCGAGACATTTACTCTGGAACATTTTAATCACAAAAAGTTTAACTTAAGTGGACTTGGACAATTTCTTTATTTTCAAAGAGAGTTCTTAAAATTATTTTGCTGCTTTTTGACATGTTTTAGTTTTTTATGATTTCAATTATGCTTATGCGTGATGCAAAAGAAATAATGGGAAAAGTTTTTTTCCCCAAGAAATTAGAAAACTGTGTAGAAATAAAAAAAATGGGTTTTTTTATGCAGAAGCATTTCTCAGAAAAAATTTAGAAACTAAGGATCTATTAAAGTACGTTAAATATGCAGATACTAAAAACAGAGAACTATTTCAATTATGTTTCCATGGAATTTGCTTGGTTAAAGGATGTACAACAAATAAACTGCCTGTTTGAGAACTACTGAGTTTTCACATAACTGAACAAATTTAGCAAACAATTCAATTTTTTAAGTGCTAGAGTATGCACAAAGGATTATATGCTTTACACAATTCATATTAAAACAGTGAGTTTTCTTTTGAATAAATTTCTACGCGCAAATTTTAAAAAAAAGCAATTACGTCTTTTTTTTTAAAAAATGGAAAAAAAAGAAACCCAAGCATTTTTTATTGACAGTCTCTGCCTTTTATTTGTCATAAATGTTAAACAATGAGTAAAACAACTAGAAAGTTTACATATTTGATGTATGTTGTGTTTAGTTTTCTAATCATACTTTTTTAAAAAAAAGAATTATATTAATTTAAACTTTCAATGTTGTTTTAAGTAAAACAAAACAAAAAAACTACCTCTTTTGTTATTATTTGACTTTAAATTCCAAAAATACCTAATGTTTTTACATTTATAATTTCATTTTTATACTCAATAATAAAAGCGCAGTTAGAAATAATATATGCATATAATATATAAAAGTTACAACAGTTCTAAATTTTTAAGCAAATCTTAGTGAAATTTTAGAATTTTTTTAAGTTTTCTATTTTAAAAAAATATTTCACATTTTCCAAGAAAAACTGCTACAACAGAGTTTTAGCTATATTTTCAGTGAAAAAAAAAGGACTACAAATTCTAAATTACTAGTATCTCTCTTCATTTTAAAGTTATAACTAATCATAACCACAAACTAAGGATTTCATTCGATGTTTCAATACTTTTAGAGAGTAATTCAACTAGAGCATCGCTAAATTTATTCAATTTCTCTCTTCTCTCTTAGCCTTTAGTCCATTCACTAAATAATACTATTAAAAACCTTTGTGTCATACTTCATACTATTATCTCCATTGATTCTTATGTTATCACGTTTGAAAAATCATGAAATTTACAAAAAAAGTAGTCTTTAGAAAAGAGATTCAGGTATCGTAAATGTAATTTTTAAAACAAATAATAAGACGTACATAATTAAAGCTCCCTCTTTTTACATTTAACACATCCTCTCTCTTTCTTACTTGGTTAAATTTCCTCTTAAGAACTGATTTGTTTTCTGTTTGACTTTGTGTAAAGCAAAGAATGTCGTTCCGAGTCTTTGACTCGAATGATATCAAATGATCTCTAGTCACGCAGAGTATAGTAACCTATATTATGTCAATGATTTGTGACTATTGAAACTTTTGTTAAAAATAATGACAGTAATATAGGCATCCAATGCGTGAAAATGATCTTTATAAAAAATTCCTTTGGAACAACTTGCTGCAAGCAACTGTTAAATGATTCATTTGTGTTTTGCCGTGGAAGCGTGTAATATAACTTCTTGTCACACAACCTTCTGCACACAGGTTTTACTGCATTTATAAGTGTTCCATGTATTGCTTTCCAGTGACTTTTACTTATTGATGGGCACATCAACTATCAGTTCCAGTAGGGCATTGGCCCTTCATAGGCTTTTGGCGTCTACAGAAACGAAGAAAAATGGCGCTATTTTAGGCTTTTGCATTGCATCAAATTTCACGAGTGCTACCTCGAATAGCAATTCCGTAACAATTTTGAATTTTGTTTATCATTACATCAGTAACTTTTTCTTCCTCATCGAGGTTTTTCTGGCTTTTCTTAAGTTTTCGAAATCGGCTACCTACTCTTTTCTGGATATGCCCCATACAATTTTATGTTAACATCATACATATCTTTCACTTCAAAGTATTCTTGAGAATTACCATCACCATAAAAATCAACTCATTTCACGGACCTCGTGATACAAGAACGTTTAAATATTCTATACAACTGTATCCATACTTGAAGCAGATCCCAAATGACAACAAGAAAATTCACCTCAGGTTAGACTTCTGGAAATTTTCAATATGCTGTAAATTCTTCAAAACTTAGATAATATTTCTAAATCTAAAAAAGTTTTACAATGTTAATGGATAGAACTACAACTCAACTATTTAGGATTGAATCCCCACTTATTTGCTAAGTTCCATCAACGGATACTTCACACTCTGCAATTGTGGTGTTGAAAAATTTTGTACTATTTTTCACTTTCAAAGCAGCAGCATTCATATCATCTATAGATTTAGAAGAACTAGTAGTCAAGAATTTGCTTTCGCAAAGTTTAGATGCCTCTCTCGTAGCACACAGACTTTTGGAAGACGATTGTCCTCTTTCAGTAGCTCTATTCTTAGAAAAAATTGAGTTTATAAAAACATTATAAATTTCTTTAAAAAATATCTTTTGAAATTTCGAGGTTTTTTAAAAATTGTTCTGGGAATTTCAAGCTTTAGGCTTAAAAATATTGTTGGTATTTCACGTGGAAAATATTTACCCAAATATTTTAGATAGTGAGCCACACACACACACATCAGATGGATGGAAATGGACCTATCACAAGCGGGTATTGAAAGGCTGTTTAATGTATATTGAAGTATGATCCAATGACTTTGTAATCAGCTCGAATTTAGAACTTAAATTTCAAGATCTTTTTCAAGTGTCCGCGTGTTATAAGAACTCCTGATGATCGTTTTGTAGCTTTTTCTGCGAGAAGAAACATATATATTACTGTATCACAACTCATAGAAACCCATTTTGTGGCAACTGGAAGAAGAATTCTTGGCTCTCATGGTCCGGTTTGCATGCAAGGAAACCGATTAGAAATTCAAAGCGAAAAGTTAAACAAGGCTATAAGTCACGTCAACCAGACAAGGAATGAATGTCAGTTGATATTTTTTACGTATAAGTCAAGGTTCACTTTCGAATATCGTGTTCTGATCATAAGGAAGATATAAATAAATCACCATGATTCGCTTACGTTCTTTTCTGCTGAAAGACACTTTTAAACGGAAATTGAATCTTGCCGTGAACTGGAATATCCTTGGTAGGTCATACTGACTTGTATATGTATGCTCAATGGAGTCACTGAGAACCGGCAAATATATTGAGATGAAATCATTGATCAACGTGCGAGACCCCATGCTGCTGCTATTCGTAATAATTGTATCCTGATGGGTGATAATTCTCAGCCGCATTGAACTATGCTTGTAGACGGACATTTTCTTGATCAAGGGAGTCCTCTTGAGAATTTCAGAAGTCCAACGGTCGGCAGCCTTTTCGTCCACTACTACAGCTTGCAGCGGGTCCCTACCCCATAAGGGTGAAGGTGAAGGAAATGGCCATTTCATTCGCCTCATTTAATCCCGATACAGCAGTGGTCTCCAACCCCAAGTCCGCGGACCGGTACCGGTTCGGGGATCAAATACTACTGGTACGCACAAGAAACATTAAATTATTTCCATTTTATTTACTTCTGCATATTTTTCTTGGGTTTTGGCTACTTTTTATCAAAATCATTTTATATTCCTAGTTAAATCACTTTATATTCATTTTTGGTGTAGCTATATTTTATTTTGAAGGCACGTTTAAATACAAAATTAAAATAAAATTATTAAAACAAAACAATCTAAAATATAAGCAATCAACGTCTTCCCCCTCAGCGGGCTGCGGTAAAATTATCCACCTTTAGCAAGTCCACGGTGATAAAAAGTTGGGAAACACTGCGATGCAGGACCTTTGGTACTATCCCGACAGCGTAGCTGCATCATTAAATCCTCCTCTCCTTATTAGTTGTAACAGGGGTTGCACCACGTATGATTTTCAATACTAGTTCCTATGCCTGACAATTTAAATTCATCTTTGGAAAAGCCGATACCGATAATGCATTATGGTTTTAAGAAGGACATACTCTATAAAATTCCAAATTTTTTTGAAAATTTTAAGGCCGTAGAAAATTACAGTATTTTCCAAATAATTTATTTTTTTAAAGATTGTTTTTATTTAATGCATAAAACTTTTTTAGATTATGAACAGTTGAATATGATATACACTAAATACATTTACAGGGATTATATGGTTTAATTTTTTTAAATTTAACTTTGTTACAGAAGTGCCTCTTTAAAAAAAAAAAAAAAAAAACCCTTTGTTCCTCAACTTTTGGAAGTTTGTATATTTTTGGGGTCGATTAGACTTTAAGGTAAACTTATCGTGACTCGAAAGTTATCTAGCACTTTATGAAATGTACAATTTTATAACTTAATTATGGGAGCAATCGGAAATCCTAACACTTAACCGGATATACTAGATTTTTAAATGCACTTATATGGAGTTAAAGCTCATTGTTATGATTCTTCTCGAAACTAGATAGCTCCCTCAGCTCCTAGGTTGATTACTTCCACAATTCCTGTCGGATTCTAAGTCGACTATTAACCTCAAGACGCACGACCACCCAGTAGCTGTTTACCTTTTCTAATACTAGGATTTCCCGCTTAATGATCAACGCTTAATCATTAACTTCTCATACTCAACGACAGGCACTTAAATAGCAGTTACATTTGCATAAAATCAAGTAATCTCTACGGAAAGTAGTTCTTAAACTAAAATCACAGTTAAAAAATATTTCCCTCAAGATGATTCCTAGAAGAGGCCGAATAGTACCCGTTATACAAACTATTAAATAAAATCAAGATCTTTTTATATTTCCTACACATGTGCATTATATAACTTTGATATCTATATCTTTTATTTTTAAAATTAGATAATTAGTCGTTTGAAATGTATTTTGTAGGGGAAAAAAAGAAAAGCTTGAATCTCCGGTAAAAAAGTTCCTTTTTTTCCTTTGGTCAGTACAAATTAAAAATAACCTAAGATTATCATTGCAATGATGCGAGTATTTTAGCGAAAACTTAAAATGTCGCATTTGTTTCTTTAGAAATGACAGAATTCACTATGCAAATTGTCAAAGAAGGAAATATTTATCCTTTGTATAAAAGCTAAGATGACAAGTGGTACTTGTATTTTTACTTAAATTTCACTGTCATATCAATCGGTTACAGAAAGAACTCTTACAAATTTAGGAAAAATGAAGTATAATTTTCCTTTATAGGTAACTCAAACACACACATTTGAATTTTTCTATATTTTGATACCCCCTCCCCCCTTTTTATTGCTTAGTTTTTTTCCATCCTTTCTTACTGCAACAGTTGTGGCCGCAAGGGCTGTAAGTGATTCAGCAAAAAGTTATCTTTAAAGAACTCTGCTTCTATGTACATCTAATGTAAAACTTTCTAGTTTATATATTGCATTTATTTTCCGATATAGTTTTGGACATCATTTTTCTATAACGATACATGCATGTTATGTACATAAATATTGCTATGAATTTTGTGTGCTTAATTTTATCTTTAAATAATGTACATAATTTAAATTTGTATGTTTAATAAGTTAATATTAATTTTTATTGCATTTAATTTAGGATAAAACTGTAATAATCTCAAGCAACGCCGTCCGTAATTTTATAATGGGAATTTGGCGAAATACTGAAGATGCAGCCAAGGTGGCATCATTTTTGGTGATCAAATTCAACGATTCGATGACTATGTTTGCAATGGTGACCATATAGATGATTCTCGAAATTACTGGAGAAGTCTATACCATCATGATCTATGATGTAAGTGGACTATTTGAGAAAGCAACGGAAGGTAGCCACACAAACTATAAATGCGTTTCCTGAAATTGGGTTAGTACTACTTCAGCTTTTGAAGTGTTTTTCCTTTCGGTGTTCTTGCTTTCAACCGAGTGGTTCTTGTGGATGATCTTTATCGTTACGCGTGTCAGTATTTATAGATACTGATATCTGTGTCTGAGTGTTATAAAAGGTGTGAGAAACGTCTGGAACTTTTTGCAGGAGTTCTACTCCTGTTTAACCTGTTTTCTAAGGACCGTTTTTGTCAATAAATTACATCGCTTTTGAAGAACTGTTTTGTTCTTTAGCAAAAAATTTCACGAATCCTTATCTACGCAAAAATATGCATATTAAGTAATGTAGCTTCCGAGAAAGAAACAGAAATATTACGTGAAAATCCTAATTATTCAAGTAGATCTGAATTGCAGAGGTATATCATATGATTATCAAAATAATGACTCTCGTGATAAGCATATATTTTTTGATTACATGTATTTATTTATAAGTTCGAAAGAATTGTGTGCATCATTAATGCAATTTAATGTAATTTTTAAAGCCTTAAACGTAACGACATTATGGATTTGATGTTAATTATATGGATTTTAAAAAGTGAAATAAAAAAAGATACGTAACAAAGATTCTGTTGTTTCTTATAAACAGAAAATACTTAATTGTTATGTCATTATGAAATTTAATGTTATATAGGTTTTTTAAAAATGAAAAAATAAAGTTGTGATGTGTGTGTGTTTACAAATAAAACTAATCGGTCATTGAAAAGGTTTCTTTGATGATGGTGGAAAACGGAATATTTTCCCAACTTTAAGTACCATACTTAAGCCATGAACTAAAATTATATTTGAAAAACTCTCTTCTTCCTTTTTTTCTTCTCTGTAAGTTTCTTTAGAGAACAAAGTACAGAAAAATGATTTCGTTCTCGGTTGGTTTTCTTTTTATGCTTCAAATCTTTTTACACCTTCTTAACCGGAAAATATTGGGACAATTCTTTTTTAGAAAACAGCTATATCTGACTCGTCGGTATTGGAGATGTTGCGAGGCGATAACGTTTTTTTCATCCTTGTTTTCTAGTTTTTACATTTCAAAAATTAAATTTGGCTAATAGTATGTTGATTTTATAATAAGTTACGATATACAAAATTATTATATTACCGGGAAAATAAATTTATTTCACAATATAAAAATAAACTAATTATATTTCTTGTATTGTATGAAAGAAGTTAATGAACAGTTTGCTTCCATTCTATTTTCTCATTACTTAAGATTTTATTTCTAATGATCTCTCTCTCTCATTCATGTGTATGTTTATCATTCTACATAAAAAGGAACCCGGAATTATTTTTATTTAATAAATCTTATCAAAATTTAAAAAAAAATCCTCAAAGTAAACTAAATAATTATGAAACGTATTGAGGATATATCGTGGTAGAAATATTTCGCATTGTCTGTTTTCTTTCATTTTTTTTCTCAGCTGAATACATAATTTAAACCCACTGACAATCAAAAACATCGATAAAATGGTCTTAGTAATAACTTTAACACAACTGTTTTTTCTATATTTATAATGAACGAGGCTCAAAATATTTGCCTTTTTATTCAGAAAAAGTAAAATTATGCACTACTATTTTGTAGTGAAAATATTCCTCATTGTCTGTTTTCTTTCCTTTTTTTCTGAGCTCAATACATAATTTAAACCAACTCACAGTCAAAAACACCCATAAAATGCTTTTGGTAATAATTTCAACACATTTTTTTGAATATTTATATTGAACGTGGCCTTTTTATACAGAAAAGGCAAAGTTATGCACTGCTATTTTGTATTCAGAACTTAAAATTGCGAGTCTCAGGTTAATTCATTTAAAAAAGTAAAGGAAATCTTACGATAGTTTTAACAAGTAGTTGTATGATCTACTTTTATGCTTAAGAATGAATTTCACCATAAAATCCTCGAAATTTAAAGGAAACGTTTATTTTTAGGTAAGAAATTAATTTAAACTGACGTCAGTTGTTAATGAAAAGTCTTTGGGAGTTCTCTTTTAGTGAATTCCTTTGCCTTCATGTAATCGAATAATGATCAAATCTGAACCAGCACTTGCACTCAAAAATACTGGAAATAACACTTCCTAATTTTTTCGTCTCCAGGCCATTCTTTTGCTTTGAAATGTAAATTCGATGAGCGAGCATTCATAGAATTTTCCACGCAGACATCTAAACACTTCTCTCTTTCGAATAGTTTATCTTATCTCACTTGAAGACTACCATGCACATGTAGATTCTTTAGAAATTAAAATTTCGAAAAGGTCATTTTAATAGACAGTGTGAGGATTGTAATTGAGATTACGGAACACTTAATGTTAGTACGACGACTTTGGCTCTAGTGTAAGAGTTTAGAATAAGCAGCTTTGATGTAAATATTCTTGAAAGAGAGAGAATTTAGAGATAAAATTAATTGAACTCGGTCCTTTTCCCTGGAGCTAAGTTTACCACGTAATATGGCAATTAGGAAGTTTAACTAATTTTCAAAAGGCTAAATATTTCTAAGTGGGTAATTACATACTTTACCGCAATCTCTTTAGGAATTTCCTCTTATTCAATGTAGGTATTCAAGAAAATTATCACTCAATTTAAATAAACTCATAGCCAGGTTTATATGTAAAAGGATTTTAAATGTTTATTAGATCAAGCTATAGTTTTTATTTTGTTCATTTTATAGTACTAGTTTTTATTTCTGGTACTTATGAATACATAGTTTGAAAACTTGCATGGTGATGTATACAAAAGTATTGTTAAATATTTAAAAAAGAAGTGTTTTACAAGAAAAAAATAATGGATATATGTTGCAGGTATCGAAATATGTTTTAAAAGGGGTTTTGAAAAAGTGCATAAATGAATATTTTTGTTTTTGATATTTAGCATCACCTGAATTAGAATATACATATAAAATTGTTTTAAGAATATTATTACAAGAAAAATTATTTAAATGCAATTTTCTTGCAAAAAATGAAAAAAGAAGGACATATTTTCAAAACATTCTCCTTTTATGAAAAATGCTTCTATAATAATAATATTTTGCCTATATATAGCTAAGAATTCTACACAGGACCTGAACTAAGATTTTTGAAATAGGTTATTTAGAAGTGGATTTATTCATGCTTTTATACATGAGAAAAAATAAATTTTACCAAACAAACATAAGTTATTACTTCAATTGATCGTAACTCGGAAAATAAAATGAATTTTTTGAAATTGTTATTTCAGACTTTGTAGCAAAGTCTTATCTATATGTAAGCAAAATACTATCATTATAGAAGCATTTTCCATACAAGAAGAATGTTTTGAAAATATGTCATTCTTTATTCATTTTTTTGCCAAAAAATTGCATTTAAGTAATTTTTATTGTAGTAATATTCTTAAGATAATTTTATTTGCTTATTCTAATTCAAGTGACACTAAATATCTCGCAAAATGAATTTATTTATACGCATTTTCAAAATCATGGTTCCTAACGTAGTCGTACACCTTAAAAAATATGTTACTTGCAGTTTTTGTTTAACGCGTCTTACAAAATTGGTTCAAATAAGAAATTCACGAGAATTTAGTACCAATGACAGTTAAAAGAATAATTGACGTGTGTTATAAGTTCTTCAATGAAACGTTTATTTTCTGTATAAGAGAGTTTCTCTAATTAAAGAAAAATTTAAAGTAATTTTCAAATTGTTTGGTTTCAGTAATAAAAATTTCCTTTACCACACTATTTCTATGAAAAAAGTTTTTCGTTTTAAAAAAATTTAAGACTTATCTAAAATTTTAATTGCTTCTTTCAAAATTACTCTTTTATGTGTAATTTTCTCTTCAATACATAAGACACAGTATAGGGTACTACTATATAAAGCGACAACGTTAAACTTTGCATGGGAATATCACATTAAGTGTCTCATCACTTATTTCGTTGATCTCTATAAGCAAAAACATTGACTTTCCAACATTCTTAATGAAATAAATTTTAAGAAAATTGTGTATTCCTTACGATTATTTTTACTTATCAGTATATCTTTTTTTAAAAATTTTAATTCCGAAGACTTTGTACATGCCATTAAAGAACTAACATAATCGGACTCACTTTTGGTAGTAATAGTAATATGTGAATATCCCCTTCCGTTTTTTCTGTATAAAATAAAAAAAAATAGCCATAACAAACGGCGCACAGCTTAGATCAGTGGCTGAGGATTAGGTTGAGGGTTAAGTGGACATTCCCATGTCCAGTTGTCCCTCTTTGTCCGAAGAAAATAATCACGTTTGCCAAGAATATCCCCAACCGTGAGCCTTTCCATGCAATGTATGTAACACACAAGTGTTATTTCACAGATTTTTTTTAAAAAAGGGGCTTTATTTTTCTAATGCGTATTAACCTCACTTTTTGTTTTTGTTCCCGAATTCAATTACTATCCCAACAATTAAATAGAACAAAAAAATATAGACGACTTATCTATTTTTAAATTCTATTAAGATTAAATAAGCAAATTAATTTTTTTAACATGTTAGTCCTAATATGAGAAGACAGATATTAAGATATTCTTGTACTAATGTTAAAATTAAACATAAAATAGTTTTTTTCACTTTATTATGTTAAAAGTTTGATATCTTTGCCGTATACTGTACTTTTAGAGAGTAACATTCGATGGTCATTTACCTTGCTATGTTAAAAAGAAACTTAAGCAACTACTATATCTTCTTATGAATTGAACTTAATACAAAAGTTTTCTTCGCGTCTTATTACTCAGTAGAAGGTAAAAATCTCTACATATATCCATGTTCTTGTAAACGTGTTTCTTATTTAAGCTTGATTTTGTTACAGTCATCGTTGTAATTTATGTAAATGTAATTCAAAGATAATATTAAAACATTATAATGTTTAAAATCTGTTTAAATAAAGTGCGTTTTATTGTGTTATCATAAATAACTTTTTTTTAAAGATTTCGAGAAGAGAATGGCTGTATGAAACATGTATTGCCAAAATAGGACCTCTACACGATGTTGTCAATAGTCAAAATACAGCCACCAATGGATTAGAAAAAGGAACTATGCAGTATTCTATGCGCAATATTTCTAGAAAAGAAACTGTGTAAAAATGTTCACTTCTTAACCATGGTACTTTTTTTCAATTTCCATTAAAATTGCTTAAAACTTAGATTTTTCAATTCTAAACCTAAAAGATGCAGTCATCTTCTGTTACAGGTATTTTTCATGCTTCTGTAATCTGATCCCGCTGAAGTGAAATATTTGTAAAAAAAAAAAAGATTATTGTCCTGTTTTTGACGAAAAGGTACTAAGTCTCAAAATACATTTGAATACATTTGAACCTATTGTAGAAATCAGTAACCGTTTTCGAGGTTATTCATACAAAATTCATCAAAAATTCATCCAATAAGAGTTTCTAATGCTGAATTTTTTCAAATTCATAGACTATAGCCAACAAATGGTTTTGTATCACTTTATTATATAAATATACTAGCTGGTATGCTCGTTTTTCGCACGGTTGAATTAAAAGGTAAAGCAATAGGGATTTAAGGACAAAGAAGTTTTTAATGAATTAACTTTAAGTAAATTTCAAACTAAACAACAAAAAGAAAAAAAAATACGTTTCATCATATTTCAGTTAAAAAAGGAATCACATTTGCCAAATTTTAAGTTTGTAGGTCTAACAGCTGAAAAAAAAAAGTTTTTTTTTGAAAAAATATTTATAACGCTCCTGTAGCCCCCTTAGAGATCGACTTTTAAAAACCTCCTTCTAAGATGATCTATGCTCTGCAAAAGTATGTTTTCCAAATGTCAAGGTTGTAGGTTTAGTAGTTCTTAAAAGGGAATAAACATCCTAGTATGACCCTTTGGAGTTCAATTTTTGCATAACCCCTGCTAGCAGATCTATCTTCCATGAAACGAACATGGCTGTTAAATTTTAAGTCAGTAGGTTTAATAGTTCAAAGATAGAATATTTATCTACAATTATCCTTTAACCTCTCAAAACACCTCTTGGGGGTCTATTTTTGCAAAACCTTTTTATAGCATAACTCTATTCCATGAAAGGAACATGCCTGCTAAATTTCAAGTCTATATGTCTAATAGTTCAAAAAATTAATATTTATCTATAATGCCCCTTCAACCCCTTGCAATACTCCTTTCGGTTTGATGTTTGTAAAACCTTTACTTAGCAGATCTCTACTCCATGAAAGGAATATCCGTGCTAAATTTCAGATCTGTAAGTCTAACAGTTTGAAAACTGGAATAATGGTTTATAACACCCCTTATCCCCTCGCAACCCCCTTTGGGGGATCAATTTTCATATAAAAACCTCTTTTAAAAAGGTTCTCTACTCCATGAAAGAAACATACCTACTACATTTCAAATCTGTAGGTATAATAGATAAAGAAAACTGAATACACATATCATTAATACTTCACAATTCCCCTTGGGTGTCGATTTTTTCCAAACCCCTTTCTTAGCGGATCTCTACTTCTTGAGAGGAGCCCGTATACAAAATTTCAAGTCTATAGATCTAAAAGTTTCGGATATATAGTGATGAGTGTGTGTGTTGTGTGTGAGAGCGCTTTTCTCCTTTATGTGTATAGATTCTCGAACTTAACATAGGATATTACATAAGAAAATTGACGATAAGAATTATATAATTTTCTGATTAAATGATGACAGTCATAATAGAAATTAATTTTTGAATAAATATTTTTAACGTATTGAGAAAGTAATAAAAATCTGAAATTTTTACGGAGGAAAAATTCTTTATAAAGAAAATTCACCAGTATAAACTAAAAACAAGGCAACACAATATGCAACCCATGATAATGGCTGAAATGTATTTATTTATTTTTTTCATCCCATTCTGAATTAAGACACAATATATGTTGTAATTTCTTTTTTTAAATTCCCGGTAGAGTTTCAGTTAGTTTAAATTCTATAAGAAATTCAATAATGTTTTTCAAAAATTTAATTTTGTATGCTTGTTTTTTAATTATAAAATTTTTAATGCAATGTAAAAATTAATTTTAAATCTGGAAGATTGTTCTAAACAGTAAGAGTTACTTTTCTTACTTAACCAGATTGAAATGGATTAAATAATCACAAATAACAATCTTTAATATTTGAAATTATTCTATTTCAGATTCTCAGTAATAGTTTTTTTTAAAACTAAATTTATTAGAAAACTTCTAAGGATAAGACTGATGATTATAAAATTGAAAGGCATTTGAAAATGTAAAGAATATTGCAACTTATTACTTCTTAGATTATATATATATAAAATTACGTTTATAGTACATTTAAAATAGGGAGGAGTCTGTTCAAGATTCACACCGGATTAAGTGAAAAGTAAATAATTTATTCTGAGATAAGAGAGGCTCTTAGAAAAGTGGAGAAAAACTTAGAATTTTGGTCTTTTACATTTCTAAGTATTTAAACATGCTGTTATTTAGAAGTTATTTTGTTGTTTAACCTGTTTCGTATAAGTAGCAAAACGTTAAATCGCACATGATGACATTCCTGATAACTTTTTAAATATTTTTAAGCAACTGCAGGATTAATTATAAGACTTTGACAAACGATTTATTATTTACAAATCAGTAGTGTTAGAATAATAGTATTTTTGTGCAGTTATTTTCTTAAAAAATAAGTAAATGATATAATCCAGGGGTGGCGAACCTTTTTAGATCAACGTGCCATTTTTTTCTTTAAGAAAAGATTAAGCAGGTATAGACGTGCCGTCAAATAATTTTGACTTGTGATTATTGAGAAAAGAATAAAACTAAATACTAACAACTCAAAACTATTTAATTACAACGAAAAAATGCGTTTTGCACTGTATAGTAGTAAATGCTTTGTTTATAAGTGTAATTCAAATTCAAGTAACATTAGTGTGAATTCTGTTGTGGTAGATTAGATGACAAATAAGATGCAAGATGTTACTTTTACCACAGAACGCTAGCTGAATTGGAGTCATCTTCCAAACGGTTTGTGTGAGTCTTTATTGTTATTCATCTCTGAATATAATGACTGGCAGGCATAGGTAGATGAAAATAGGGTTAAAAAATAGCATGAACCAGTTTTTTTCAAACAGCTAAATGCATCTGAAATCGAATTCCATGCTTCATTACTAGCATTTTAACTTATATTGCTTGTTAATCTTTCTGTTTTAATCCACAATTACCACTGTGTCTCCTTTTTTTCAACAAATTTTTGAATCCTTATTGAACTAGACTTGAAATCAATCAGAGTTGCATTTCAAATTTTTCAATTTATAACCAATAGAATTGGGACAACTTCAGTTTATTAAATGACTCACATCAAGGTATATAAAAAAAAACTTGAGCGTTTCCGATAATTCTTTTAACTGAGAAAATATCGCTGAAAACTGTGACCGATTACTCACGTTTCTCGTAATATTTCATATTGAACATTGTTATTTTGAATTAAAATGCAAACCGTTTTGGGGTCTGCGGTAGCCCAGTGGTCAAGGTATCGGATCAGGGCAGGCATGTCATGAGTTCGAGCCCAGTACCACTAAAGACCTGCCGTATAGGGCAGCGATGCACGTTAAATTTGTCGAGAGCTAAAACGTCCTCCCGTTGGTGTGGTAGTTAGGAGAGAGGGGTGCCAGAGCTCAAGTGTCATCCACGTTACTTGACCATGGTTCAAAATTACGTGGTCCGTCGCCAAAAGCCCTCGTGTAGCTGAACAGTGCAATATTAATATTCACTCACTCGCAAACCATTTTGATCGGTGGCGTGTCCAAAATATTGCGTCACGTGCCATCAATGGTACGCGTGCCAATGGTTCGGCATCTCTGATATAGTCAAATGCCAAGCCGAACAAATAAAAAACCCAATATACTTTTTCTTATTCCTCTGCAAGCAAATGCTGTTATCTCAAGAAATTTTTTTCCATAAAAGTTTTTACATTATGATATATAAATTGCTAAGAACTTTCTTTTGGGGTTTCTCAAGTCAAAAAAATAAAAAAAAAAAAAATTAAAAATATTAATATAAAAAGTTAAAGAAGCAGTTAATGTAAATGTCGCTTTCTTGTGTGTGTGTTGTTATTATTTTACGGGCATAGTAAATTTTGAAAAAATTAAGAGATTAAGTCTGAAAAATAATTTAATTACTTCACAATTTTTTTATTTAATTAATTTTTTTTTAATTTTTAAGAAAGTACTTGCTTTTTTTTTGCTTTAGAAGGACATGTTTGTTTTTAATGTTTTTCTAAAAGAAACTATTTGCAAAGCTGTTTTTTCAAATAAAGCTCACGAAGAATTTGAATTGCTTAACAGTTTTAAAATTTGCTTCTTTTTTATTCTTATTTCTTAAAAATATGCGTAAAAATAGTCTGAATTATTTTTCTTATCATATTTAGCACTAAATTAAAACTACATTGCGTAATAATTCACACAATTAACAAATTTTTGTGGAGGGATTTTATTTAATTTACATAATGGTCATGAGTCCTCCAAGATATCGCGTGATAAGCAATTTCTTCAGTCCACAGGCATAACGGGAAATATCATTTTAACCACATGATGCAATGTTGCATCATCAGTTTGTTCTGACCAATTACGTGGCTGACTAATGGAAATTATACAGTTCTCAAGGCTTCCGGTTAGGAACGATATAAAAAGCTGAGATCTCCGGAATGAACTAAAAACGCCTTTGTATATTGTCCTGTGTCCGCGTATGTTTGTGTTGCTGCTTAGCACTTTATGTCTTAAAATTAAATAAATGCGCAATTAAAATTTAAAAATGTTTCTTCATCTATTCAGCGACTACAAATACATCAAGATAACCCAGTAACATCAATAATTCCCATGAAACCGTCACACACACGCTTATATATAATGTAATAATTCCTTTTAGTAAGAATTCCTTTTAATTTCATCCTAAATAACATTTTAATTTGTAAAGGTCCTGGCCTTCAGGACTCGCGCGTAAATAATTAACTTGCTTACCCACATAATGGATAATCGTAATTGTGTCTCTTTAAAAGTAACAGCTCTGAGTTTTTAAAGTAAGCATACGTAATTTGCTATCGTACCGTATCTTTTCAAGTATAGCAGGCTCCATCCACTGAAGTTAGGAGTTCGAAACTTCCATTTACAAAACCCCGAGACTCTAGAAAATCCCTCTCTTTTGTCTTCGTCACAATGTAGTACGCGCGTATGTCTTATTTGTTCTTTGTGTCGTCCATCTTTGTTTGTGTGTGTGTGTGTGTTGTTAAAGTATCTAAGTATTAATTAAAGTGTATTATCTGTCAACAAGACTGTCTCATCAATATCAGCCATATTGCATCAACCATCCAAACAATGATCCAGATAAAGAAATTCTTTACACTCGCCTCATCTCTCTCTCTCTCTATATATATATATATAAACATTTTTTATAAATACTTTGCTTTAACGACCAAGAGACTCAATAATGTGTGTTTGATGAAAATTTCATATTTGTATTATCAAAATAATAATAATAATAATAAATAAATAAATAAATAAATAAATAAATAAATAACGTTTGGATTTAATTTAAGTTTCACATATTTTCTGATCACATTTAAATTGAATTAGCTTGAAAGCGCTGAAAAATGCCTATAAATTAGGTAAAGAATACATGTTCATTTACGTTAAAATTTACATGTTTGAATAATCTTAAAAGTAACTCTACAACTTAATATATTTTTAGGCAAGTTTTGAAGACCAATTGATATTTATATCCTTTATAAGGAGCTGCTGCCCTTTTGGTATAATGGTTAGTGACGCCAACTGCTGTGCCATAGGGTCTGGGTTTGAATTTCGAAGACATGGATGCTTATATATCAGTGTTTCTCAAAGTGTGGGGACGCGCCCCCTAGGGGGGCGTGATAACTCTACAAGGGGGG
>BMAV01011065.1:100371-125472 GCA_019973955.1 Trichonephila inaurata madagascariensis
ACAATTGTAATAGATACTTAGATAAGCTTCAAAATAGTAAATTTGGCAATAGTAAAATTCCTTTTTACAAAAGATGTGGCGACAAAAGATGAAAAACTTGTAAAATGATCTATAATGATCAAATAAAAAAAAGAGGATTCTAAATTTACCTTCTGTAAAACATATAACTGTATTTACTTATTGAAATGTAATAAATGCCAATTTAAATATATAGGATAGACATCTAATGAAATTAATAATAGAATTAATCAACATAGTTCAGATATTAAATATTCAATAGTATTAAAAATTCAAATAAAATAGAAATAAGACACTTTAGAACACATGATTTTGAGCATGTTTCACTCAATATTATTAAAGTTGTTCCTAATATTAAAGAAATATTATGGGGGGGGGGAATTACATTTAGAATATTTTTTCCTTATTAAAATAAATTTATACTCTATAAGGAAAAACTCAATTACTATATTAAATATTATAATGCAGTTTATCCTTATAGACTATAAATGTATTATACCAAGGAAAAAATATTCTAAATGTAATTAAACAAAATTCTCAAGAGTATTATTACAACAATGTGATTAATATAAAATCTAATAAAAGAAAAAAATAGAGGGGCTAGAACTAAAAGATTAAGTAGAGACCACAAAAAGTCCTTTCAGATAGTATTATAGATATTTGTAATAGCTTTGATAACAATTTTAACATAAAACACATTAAATCTTTTATGTTTGGACTCAGTAAGACAGAATTATATATTATAGAAGATGTACTAATTTCACATAAAATTAAAGATTGCCATGCCTTGCATATTATTAAGGACATTCACAAATTTTTGAAACATAAACATAACATAAAAGTTAATGTAAATAAGGATTATCAAATAGAATATTGTACACTTTTATATATGAATAAATCATATGATAATATTAATTTTTCTGACATTTTTTAAAAAAAAAACGCATATCTTCTTTCTCAATACAAAATATTACTATTAAAAAAGCTTTTAAATACAATTAAAAATTATGTAGATCAATTTTATCTATGATGTGCCTATAAAGCAAGATAACTTAATATGTAAATGTAATGAACTTAGATGAACATCACAAGCATGTTGTTACTGATGACCTCAATATTGTAAAAGGCAATATAATCTTAGAAACATAATGAATAAAAGTACTGGTTTTAGATTAATGATTTCGAATAATAATAAAATTATATAAAAAATCAGTTATATAATGATATTGAGCGATTTATATACAAAAGAGCTATTAAAGATAGTATACCTATAGAGGCATTCACAGAATTCAAAGGTAATATTACACAGCAGCATAATAAATATAACTTTGGTACAGATAATAAAATCTTTTTTAAAAATATTATAAAAATTAGATTAAAAAATTGTAAAATAAATTTATTATAATTTATGTTGATAAAGTGCAAGGAAATTTTGCCTTCATATGTAAATACTATTATAATTTAATTATCAACAATTATTTTGATTATAATACTGTTTTTATTAAGTCATCTGTTTCTGATAGAGAAACAAATAATGGAATTCTGACTTTTCATAAACAATTAAGAATTCAAATTAATAATATAATTTTAAATTTCCACATAGATTTCTTACTCCCAAATTTCATAAGGACCCAGTCAAATTTAGGACAGTTACAAATCGATATAATACATATATCAGCAAAACAGGCAAAATTCTCCTTGAAATATTACATGATACAATAAATAATCTTAAATCCACAGCCATTCTTAAAAATACTAAATCACTTATTGAACAAATGAAAGATAAAAAGATTTATTCAGTCTATAGTTTAGATTTTGAAGATTTTTTTAACTCTATTAATATTGATGATTTCATTGATGTACTTGTAAATTTACATAAAGATAATTTATTTAATAATGTTAATTATGATAGATTTGGTTCACTACTTAGGTTTGTACTTAAAGAGAGCTATATATATCATAAGGATAACTATTATCTGCAGATTAAAGGTTTGCCACAAG
This sequence comes from Trichonephila inaurata madagascariensis, assembly GCA_019973955.1. NCBI lineage: Eukaryota > Metazoa > Arthropoda > Arachnida > Araneae > Nephilidae > Trichonephila > Trichonephila inaurata. Next base: position 102,391 of record BMAV01011065.1, read on the forward strand.
GTAGCCCTGCGAGCAACTGTCCTGCCAATTTATACTTACATTATTTTGAAAGTAGTTACATTAATAATTCTAAACATTATATTTATCATTATATAGATGACATAATCATTTTTGGCAAACAAGCCAATTTTATACCTAACATTAATTTTTATCCACAACATCTTAATTTAATACAGACAAATAGTAACAACAATGAATCAAATTTTCTTGACATACATATCAATTTAAAAGATAATGTAATAGTTTCTAATATTTATGATAAAAGAGAAGAATTTAATTTCAATATTATAAAAGTTCCTCTTTGGGAGAGTAATGTACATGTTTCTATATTCAGAAATATTGTTATTAATTATATACAACGTAATAAATTTCTGGTGTCAAAAAATCAGAAATAATAAATAACTATAAACTTTTTTAGTAAATATTGCTTAAATCAGAAATACCCAATTAATTTTATTAATAGTTATATGAATAAAGCTATTCAAAATAGTAAAGATTAAAAATTCTGAGATTGCTAATAGTTTATTACTATAAACTTAAATATTTCATAGTTATAGTTATCTCCATATTCTAATATTAGATAAAATTACTTATTATTATTTTATTCATATTGTGACATAGCCATCCTGCGATAGCTATGTCTTGTTGGATCCGCGTAATCTAGAGGTGTGGGATTATCTAAAAGATGAGACATTTTGTAATTCTTAACACAACTTTTATTAAGAATAACTTAAATTACTTAATTCTAAATAACAACTTTCTTTAAGTGAGAATAAGCCACAATTTAATCTGAATAATTAAGTCAGATCGCACAACCAGATCACTTATCTCAATTATATTTAATTATCTGCCCAATCCAACTTCCCATACAAAATATTACCTTTTATAGAGTAACCCTCCTACCTTGGTTGAAGACTCTCCTATTCTGCTACTTGTAGATAAGTATACTCAGGCACTATTACTCTTTTTATAATTAACATTATTAACGAAGATGGGCGTATACTTCTTCCTTGTGAGTAGGCCGTCTAACACTTGTTCCGAACTGTTCCGCACTAAGTTATCTCTAAGATTGCCGTCCTATCTCACTAAACCCTCTATCCTTTTAAAGTATATCTTATTTGCATTTTCACTTGGTTTCTCTTCTTGGTATTGGGTTGGAAAAGTTTTGCCATTAATCGTGGCCGTCAAAGAACGTAGGAGTTATGTTAGAAGAAAAACACGAGAGCTGTCACAATATTAACTCTAGTGTTACTAAAGTTATGCTGTAATTTGTGTGTGTGTGTAACTCTTATTATAATTTTTATTTCCATTATTTTTATACTTTTGTTAAGTGCTACATTTCGGCTATTCACATGATTTAAGTCTGCATTAGGGTCCAGAATCTGGAAATAACTTATTTATTGCACTCAGAGTTAGCGCGGGCACTGCATTTTTAAGAGCAAATTTTAGGTAAGTTACCTCTATCTTGTAATAGATTTAGATATTCCTATCCATTACTTTGAATAGGTTTTTGCTCAGTATTATTTACATAAAGGGGGAAGGTTGACTGGCCAAAAAACATGTTCAACCCCACTTTTATATAAATTATTTTATATATTAACTGTCCTAAGTCAGCAATGTTTATAATACTGCAGCATCCATTTTTTAATTTTTATTCTCGGTTGCTCATATGTACTTCATTTTGTGATTTTCCTACTGTCTATGTGTTTTTCGAATGTGATTGTGGGATGTTATCTCGTGTTTGTAGAGAATAAGACTATATATATATATATATTTATATATATCTATGTATCATACATGTATCTAGGCTGTTTAAGATGTATATAATCATTAATATGCTAAAGAGCTCAATTCTTGGTTAATGCTAAGCAATATGTAAGAATATAGCAATACTGATCAGATCAAAGTAGCATAGCCACAATGACATATTAGTCTTCAGGGTTGAGAATAATTTCCAGAAGATTGATGATTTAATTGCTCCTGGTAAAAATATTGAACATATTTTAATTGTGATTTTTATCCTAAATTTTTGAACTTAATTTCAATAAACAATATTCTCCTAAGTACGAATTACCCTGATATAAATTGAGTATTATAGGTAATAAATTAAAATGTAAAATGTTTATCAATAAAGAGAGCCATTTAATATTTAATTTTAATATTATTAAGCTCCCTTTAAGGAGTAAAGTAATATGTAAAAATAGTAATATATATATATATATACCGGGTGGTTATAATTAAAGTTATATTATTCAGAGGCCTGTAGAACCCGTTCTGCTTATCGGATTTTGATTAAACTTGGAATATATGCTATATGAACAATGGGGGAAAGGTTTCTGCAATAAAAAAATAGTTCAAATTTTGACCACCAGGGGGAAATGTGGTACCCAAATGATATGTTAGAATCTTTAAGATTTATTTAATTACTGAATATGCTCAATATATGCTCCATTGACATCAATAACGTTTTGGAAGCCCATTATAGCATTTTCAATGGTAACTCGAAGAAACTCACGAGGGATTTCAGCAACATGGCGTATAATACTAACTTTTAAATCAGGTAAAGTCTTAATTCCTCCGCTATAAACACGGTTTTTTAGAAATCCCCACAAGCAGAAATCACAGGGGTGTAAGTCGGGTGGACAAGAAGGCCATGCATCCGGAAAATGTCTGGATATTACACGTTTATAGCCAAAGTTATCGTTAGTACTAAGCAATGCTTTGACTTGACGCCCAATGTGAGGAGTTGCTCCATCTTGCATAAAGATAATGGATTGTAAGCATTGTCGTTCCTGTAAAGCAGGAATGACCTGTTGTTGAAGTTAACTGTACCGTGGACTAGTGACAAAGCATCTTTTAGGACCTTGTGTAATGAGAGTTTCAAAAAAAAAAAAGGTCCGAGGATTCACTCAGCAGTAAATCCACATCAAGCAGTCACGTAATCAGAATGCAGTGGTTGTTGAGACAGGATATTTGGAGGTGAAGTACCCCATATGCGGCAATTTCGAGTATTCACAGTTCCATTTAAACAAAAGTGTACCTCATCTGACCATAGAATTTTCCAAGGCCTCGCATCATCAACTTGCATTCTCGCCAAAAATCGGCAAGCAAGACAAATGGTAAAAAACTATTTTCTTTAAAACCTAAACTTTTAATCATTACATACCTTAAGTAGACAGAAAAATATCAATATTAGTACGAAGTATGTCCTTCTGTTGCAAAAAATAACTTCTTCAACTAGTCTTGGTATTGATTTCATTAGTGCAGTGCAAATTTTCTTAGCTTCACTTCATCATCACAGAATCACACTTGTATAGCACTTTTTATCATTTGTTTTGTTGTCGTACAACTCCTCTTAGCTAAGCGATTCTTGATAATATCTCATAAATTAGCAACAAAATTTAGGTCTGGTGAATTACCAAGCCAATTAATCACTTTTATTTTCCCGCATAAAAGTCTGGACCAATATCGGATAGGGACAAGAAGCCAAAACATGTTGAAATGTTCCACCAAACGTTACCATGGATAGAACAATCCTACTGTGTAATATTTCTATGTATTTGACTTAATTTATCATATATGCCTTTAAAAGGAACTAAGCTTGCAGTGCCATTTGTTGGGAAAACCCCCAAAACATCTGCTTAGAAGGTTGTTTTACAGTCTGTTGGATATAATGTGGCAGAAGAGTTTCAACTTCACTTCGTCTAACTACCCTTCCCAAACAAATGCGTTCCATCACTAAAAATTACCTTCTTCTAGCCGTTAATAGTTCAGGGTTGGTATTTTTGGCCTATGCTAAACGTTTTTCCATCGTTTTCTGAGTTAGAAATTTCCTTTTCCTCGGTCATGATGCCTTACGGCTAGGTTCCAGAACTATTCCCTGAACAGTTGAGGTACTCACTTCAACACCACAATTCAATAAATCCCTTCGAAGGTCTGTGCTTGCCTGACTTTGACTTATTTTGTCATTTCTTATTAGAATTTTATCAGCTCGGGGAGTAGTTTTCCGTCTGAGCCCACATTTTCCTTTTCTTTTTGCAGACGATGATCAGTAATCTTGAAATGTCTTAAAAATTCTTGAAACACTTGATTTTCCTGCACCAGCTACAGTAGCTCTATCGCCCCCAGCCTTAGAAGTGTGTTCATTAAGAGCGATTATTTTAAATCGCTTCCTCAGAGTAATATCCATCTCTGAACAAGCGAAAGCCACACGTGTTACGTGGAACGCAAAATTGTAACCACAACCACACTGAAAGGCTCACAGCTGAACCACTAATGTACTAAAACCAATCAAACGAGTAAATTATAGTCAAAGCAGATCCACCACATTACTTCTGGGCAGATATAAATTTTAAAAATTTAAGAAATTTATTGAAAGGGAAGTATTAAGGAAAAATTCAATAAAAGGAATTAAAACTTATTAACAAATTATAACATATGGTGCTATGTATGCAGAAATGATAAATAAAAATCAATGATTTTTTTAACCAAATAAACTATTGAGCTTAGTTGAAAAATAAATAAAGAAAAAATAATTAACCTATCAAAAGTAAAACAAAATTAAAGTCATTAATTTTTATTTTATTAGAATTGTAATTATAACGAAAATATTCAAAGGATTGGGGCTCGATTCAACAATAATTAAGAAACTTTTTTCATTAAAAATTATATTTGTATTATTGACAAACAATACATTGTTACGATGTAAATAATTAAGAATTATATTTCTATTAATATATAAATATGAATATTCGAATTTTAACAAGATACCGGGTGTTTCAAAAGTGGCGCACACCAACCTTTGTGGTTGAGTTTCAAAGACAGATGAATTGGACAGAATAATGGACAAACAAAGGTTGAACGATTATCTATATTGTCAGGTGTCAGACATGGTAAAATAGAAGTAAATGTTCAAAATGATGTCCATTTTCCTGGACACACAGTTAAACTCTTTTTCCAGATTAACTGACACTTTCCGAAGATTGCGAGATTTAATGTCCGATATTGCATGAAGGATGTTACTCTTAAGTTCATCAAGCGTATGGGGATTATTCCTGAAGGCAACATTTTTTGGAAATCCTCAAAGGAAAAAATCCGGAATTGACTATTAGGTTGAACTTGGTGACCAAAGTACTTATCGAAAAATTCAGTTAAAAGCTCTATACTCTCCCGTGATGTGCAACACGTTGCGCCGTCTTGCTGCAATCAAGATACCGTTTATTACTGTTCAGCAAGAATATGAAATCCGTAATGATGCTTATGTAGACGAACGGTCTTTTCATTTGACTTCTTTGTAAAGGGGTCTCTACATCTGCTATTTTCGTTTTCACTATGAACGCTCTAACCGAAGCTTCCTATCTGCAACCGATCCTGTGCCACGGAACAGTTGCACTAAACTTGTTATCTTTGATGCATTTGGTGCTGTTTCACCTGGATATTTCTGCTGAAATACATTTATCACACGGCAATGAGATTTTGTAGCGAAATAAAGTACCACAATAGCTATTCTTTGCTCTTGGAAAAATATCATGCACCTCCCTTTGTGCTCAAAGGACTACAACTGACAAGTATTTTGAAATTGATGCCTGCTACATTCAAAACTTCTTATAAAGGGGCCCCTGCTACCATCTAGTGACAGAAATCTCAACCAACCCTTTTGATTTTTAAGCAACAAGAATTACCATGTGGATGTGCATGATTTTTGAAACACTCGGTACCTTAATAATATTAATATTAATGTGACATCTGTCTTATCAATTATATCCATTTATTATATAATCGAGGATGTACTTTTTAATCTTATGATTTAAATAATTTTCTTTCTCTATCTCATCTACGATTATGCTCAGAATATCTGTATTATTATACATTTTGTTTGATTTGTGCATTATGCAATGAAAAGCAATGGTATGTTCTCTGCATTAACAAATCCACAAACTCGTCATAGTTTTTCACAGTACACTGGAAGAATCAGCTCCAGCTAATACCATGACAATCTGTGGTGAAATCAAACTTTCAGATCTGCGCAAGGCTAATCATTAAATTATTGCCTTATTAATTGATTTCCTTTTGCTCTCTATCACAAATATCTTACAGCAGGGTTGGGCTACTAGCTGTCCGCACAACGAGTTATCTTACGGCTCGCCAAAACAGTCTGAAAACGAAATAGACAGAAAATGTCCTCTGTGTTTGCGCCAACATATTTTTGTGCTCAAAGATTTTTTTCGCATGAAGATAAAGTTGGCTGACATAACTTGAGGGAAATGATGAGAATTTCAACAATAAATCTCATTCTGATTTCAAAGAAATTGTAGAAAAGTGTGATGAGGTACGATTGTTTCATGAAAATAATCCTAAAAAATGAGCTTGCAGATATAGATGATAGCACAATAAATAAATTGAATAAAACAGCCACTATTTTATTTAGCTTATATCTATTGAACTAAAATCAATAAAGTTGTATTGTTTTTACAATACAAAGCATACATTTTCTGAGACATAAATTTAAATAATGAATACAATCATTTAAAAAAAGCGTGGCTCTTCAATATCCTCCAATTCTACAATGTAGCCCGCTAGCCAAAATAGTTGCCCATCCTGATTTATGAATAAAATGCTACCTTAGAATATTAAGATTTTGAAGAAAGGATTTAAGCATAAAAATAAGATTTATGCAAGTAACAGAGCAAAAATTATTATTTAAGCTAGCAATGAAACTAATCTTAATGATTCATTGCTTTGTAAGTCATAAAATTAAGTAAACTTTGACACATAAATATAAATTATATGAAACAGTCTGACTAATATTTCAGTCGACTATATTCAAAGTAATTGACAGCCTCATATAATTAAATTTTATTCACCCTAGCTTCACTTAATCACAATTAGTCTCATTTCTTACTCAAATTTCTAGAAGGGAGAATTGTGAATGCGCGAGGATCTTCGTTTTATCCTCAACAACACAGGCGCCATATTAAATTAAAAGTTACACTTCCCAAAACCCACACTTATTGCATCCGAGTTTTACTACACCAAGTGAAATCTGAGGAATGGAATTTTGAAAAGAAAGGAAGAAATATTATTCCCATTGTTGAGAAAGCCAAACTTTCCCTCTTGCGGAAAGAAGACCGCATTCTACGCCAGACGTAATTTATGAGGGTGCAGAATGTAAAACAAAGGAGCTTCCGACGAAATTTGTTTAGTTGTGTGGAGCTCACCTAAATAATTAACGACGCGGGAATTTAAATTCTTGAGTGTAATGATAGCCTTGAATACTTGATCGCCTCGTAAAGGGCCATGAAGTAACGTCTCATGGAATTTATTGAGGTGCTTCGTTTAAAATGCCTTTCACAATCCATTTTGCAGTAATTATTCCCAGTTTACCTTCATGACGGCAGAGAATATCAGATAATACTTTTCCGATTTGAAAGTTGAAAACTGGAATAATTTAAAAGCCATCGATTAGAATGAATAAGCACTGGAGAGGTAAAACATAGCTGTTTCTTTTATTGCCTTAAGCACCTTATTTATAAAACATTTGCAAAAATGATTAATTAAAAAATAAAAGTTGGATATTTTGAAAATTTTGGTTTTGAAAAAAGTTTTAACGTATAAAAATTTACAGAAGAATTTTTGAAACTCAGTGTTAAGCTTAAACACGTTCTGTAATATGTTTATTGCGCCATCTATGGTAAGAATGTTACTTATCTTGTATAGTTTTGTTTGAAGTGAGTGGCAACTCATTCGAGTTGCTGAAAACAAACCGAAAAGAAACGTAACGATGTGAATGAACTGAATGAGAAGTTGTTAACAGGTTTTGTAGTAATCAGTTAAGTTATATACGAGAAGTGACACAAAAAAAAACGAGACTGTTCTAATAAATAATTGTACTTACAAAATCAGTTTTCCGTGACAGTATCACCTTCAAAGTAGTTCCCTTCAGCATTCACACATTTCTGCATTAGGTGCTGTCATTGCTGGTAACAATTCTGAAACGAGGTTTTTGGAAGTCCTTTCAGCAAGGTTTAATTGCAGAAAATAAAAATAAAAAATTCATGGAACCAAATCAGGTGAATAAGAAGGATACCCCATCATAGTAATGTTTTCGCTGGTCAGAAACTGCTTGACAGATTGAGCCATGTGAGTGGATGCATTGTCTTGGTGCAACAGACATCCATCACTCCCCAATTCTGGTCTTTTTTTTCTAATTTTTTTAGTATTTCAATGTAGTAGTGTTGATTAACAGTCTGACCACTAATCTGAGTGTGATCCCACTCATATCCTGAATTTTGGCTATGTCTTGGTCTGTAATCACTAACCTTGGGCACCCAGCATTTCATCTCTCTCTCATCTTCTACACTGACCCTTCCCCCCAAAAATCTCTTATACCATTCAAACGTGCACTAGACAAAGTTTCACCTCCATTCGCCTCGATTAATCTTTTCGTGGCTGATTTCTTAAGTTTCACAAGAAACGATGTTGATTGGACATTTTCCCGGCAGATTGCAGCTGCACGTATTCACTCAGTGACGCAGTACTCCCAACTGACATGATCCATTAAGGCAAAACTGGCTACATGGATAGAGGAGGTGTGTGGGAAGATGTCACCAAAACAGTTGTTGCCAACATCACTCTTTTTTGTTGCTACATACTTAGTCTCGATTTTTTGTGTCACACCTTGATGTAAATAAACGCTAAATGCCTTAGAAAACTTCTTGATGTTCATTCATAAAATCCTCTCCTTAAATCAATAACAATCATGGATGTATAATAAACCCACAATGTTATATCAATTTAAGTACGTGGTAGCGACAGCCGAGTGATCATGGCCACTAATTTGTAGCCGGCTTTGCTTCTGTTGAATCAGGGGTTTGAATTCTGGATGGGGACTGATGAGCAGTAGATCTATCGAGGCTTTAAGTCTTCAGGTGCCGAAGTTTAAAGAGTGGAGTGACAGCTCAAGTGTCGTTCACTCGCCACTCTAAAAAACCGCTTGCGGTTTAAAATTGCGAGGGAATAGCTTTCGTATTGGGGAATTGATAAACAATTTCCTAAGGTACTATTTGAACCCTTGATTGAAATGTTTTTTTAAAAGTGAGTAATCAATTAAGATATAAAAAAATATAAGTTTTATGATTTTTATATTTCTTACTCATAAAATTTTACCTCCATATAAAGTCGTTAAGATTTTTTTTGAAACATTGAATGGCCATATTAATTATAGAAGATGCAGTGTGAAATCTTCCAAGTTTGACTTTTAGGAAATCAAGAATAAAAGATTGATCAAGAATAAAGTTTGATTTTTAGGAAATGAAGAAGCAAAGATTGATCAAGAATCAAGTGTGATTCTTGGGAAATCAAGAATCAAACTTGCAGCTAACTGGACACACAAACTCAATATTCTATCAATACACTATCGTAAGTCTCTAGTGATATGTAATACATTTCATATGACGTTACATTGAAGATAAAAGTTTTTTTGTTTAACAAAAATAATTTATTTTCTTGTCTAACTTTTTTTAATTACTGTGATGAGTCGCGAAGAATAAGGGGGAAAAACCCAAAATTTTCAAAATTACTAATAGGATTTGCTGCGTCATTTCTTGACAAACAAACGATGATTTAATCATCAATTAAACAACGAATTTGTTTTTAAAAATCTAAAAAAATTTTTATTTCTGATTTATTAACAAAGTAATTGAAATAAAAGAGAAGTTAATGAAAATGACATTTTTCAACTATGCTGAAGTAAGAGTTCTAAAAATAAACGAGCGTTAAAATAAACAAAACCAAGAAGATAACGTCTTGAATTTATATAACTTATTATGAAAGATAAATGTGCATTCAACGCGAAAATAATTCGACAGGAACTAATTATTCATAGATGGAGCATTTTTGTTGCTATTAATACATCACAAAAGTTTGAATTTTCATCATTTTTCCAGATTGGAAAGGTTCTTTCTTTAGATAAATGTTTTTTACGAATATATATATTTATATATTTTAGAAAACTCTTTAAATAATTATTGAATTTGCATTCGATAATCAACTCTCACAATTTATCAATAAAACTTTGTTAAAAATACGAACTGTATGGTTCTTCAACTTTTTTTTACTTCTCATTAGCTTTATTTTTGGAAATACCCATTAGCGTTTTCCTCAAAACTGGTTATTTATTTGATTTAGAGAAATTCATTTTTTAAATTAGACATTTTATTTATTTATTTTTTTTTAAAAAAAAAAAGATTTTATTATAAATGACAAAGAAGAGGAACTTTAGAAATATTTTTAACAGTCACAAATAACTGAATGCATTCGAAAATTTTTAATGAGTAACTTTTAATTAATATTTGGTTTTTATGTTTTCAAAGCAAGATAAAATTTATTCACCTTAAATCTATTGAACGAGTTATAGAATAAGATCTTAATAAAAATACTGAGAGAAACGATAATATGAAAAGTAAATCATTTATATTATTTATTTAATAATATTTTTTTATATGTGTAGGAATTATTCTACATATCTTTTTAATTTAATGGGGCTGCATATTGGGGTTTTTACCATTGTAAACCTAGTATATTCCTCGGGAGCTGGTATCACTTTTTAGTGCGGCACCATACAGGTAGATGTCAATTGCTCACCCAGTTTCCTCCCTAGAGAGAGGCACATGAGCTCTGACAATACGGAATTGTACTAGGAATTTTAATTTTGCAGAGAGCATACAAACCAAATAGGCACTATAGGAATATTTAATATGTTGTATAATCATATGACTTAGACGTTGTTGATTTTTGCATCATGAAAATCCACCGACTTGGGCTGCTGTCGAACCCACAAACTTGGGCGTACATAGCCAGCTTCTAACCAACTACGGTCTCCACAACCAGCATTATGTAATATTTATCCTATGTAAATTTGAAAAATGAGATTTATTCTAGAAAAAAATAATAACAAACGTCTGTCAATATAGAAATAATAATTCATACGTTACATAAGCAAAATAACTTATTTAATACTGATTAACTCTGATATCTGCAATAGAACATTATTTACTCAAGTTGAATATCATTTGGAATGTTTAATGAACTGAAAACCTAACTACCTATTCTTATGTAAAAAATCGTTCAGTTATTAAATCGTAAATAATTGAAGCAGTTTTTTTTTTAAAAAATTTTTAAGGTCAATAACTTTGTGCTGGCTTAAACTAGTGTTTACATTTTTATAGTTTTAGAATAAGTAAATTCATTGCACACATTAGTTAGCATACTCGGTTGGTGGTTTGAAAAAGATTTAAAAAATAGAATTTAACTTACGGTTCCATCTAACAATCTCAGAAAGTTTCAATTTATGTAAAAGAAAGAAATAAAACTTATTAATTTTATATGCATGGTAAGAAATGGAAGGATAAAGTATGTTTTCTGAAAACGTACTTATGTATTGAAATCTGAAATAAAATCTGTAACTACACAGGTAAGTCAACAATTTATAAAAACAATGATGAAAAATATATTGATTGTCAAACTTACCAATATAATACGGTAAAATTACTTTTATTGAAAAGCAAAAAAGTACTTTTATTGTAATGCTTATTGGATAATATTTTGATATTGATTATATATCCTATGAAATATAATGAATTAATTTTACAGAAAAATACGTGAAAAGTTATGGCGACACAAACATTTTTCAAATCTCTTATATAAACATGATTAATCCGATAACGAGAACATAAATAATAAATGTCAAGTTTGAATTTAAGATTGCGAAGTAATCTCAGGATTTAAAATCAATTTGCTTCCCTGGGAATTGAGGGAAGATTGGGAAACTGTGCGCTGATAATGAACAAGTGAAGAAAATAACTATGGATTGGAAAATTAAACTTCGAACGCGTTCATCTCTTTCTTAATTACGATACCATCTGCTTTTAGTGCTTGTACTTACCTAATCTTCAACTAAGAGCCCTATGAAGGGAAATTTTAAGGAAACATCTAATTTCTTGATTCAAAGATTTTATAAAACTTTACCGCTAAGTAACATAAATTTCCTAAAATGCTATCCGAAAGTGGTTGGAAACATACGCTCTTCCTTTGAATGATTCTGTTCTGAAATTCCCCAGGCATTCATTAAAGAGCACTTAAAACCTTTTGTTTTTTTTTCCTTACGCAAATTGGAAATCCCCAATTCGCTTCTTTGCCGTAAATAATTGCCGTATAACTTGTAAATAACTGATGCGAGAGTTTATAATTAAGTGTAGCCCTGGGTTTATTAATATGAAAAGCACAATATATGAACTCTCAAGCTCTCCTCTAAAGACACGATATTTCGTGAAAACCACGTTAAGTTGAAATCTTGGCTGCATCTCCTCCCCCTTACTCTTATTGATTTGTCTATACTTTGTTAGAGTATAATCAGTGTTCTTCGAAGATTCTGCTGATATTCCACCCTCTTCCATGGATGATTGGAAATCATCATTGCTGTAGGCATAGATAGGAGAACGCTTTGAGACATTCGACTAAAGTGTAAGAGATAAATCATTGGCCACTATTCATTTTATGCGGTTGAACATATATCATTTTTCAAAAGTTTAAATTGTCATTATGTATCTCCATATAATATTCACTGCTTAAGAATATCGCTTCGTTTGCTTATAATAAAATTTTTTTGAATTCGTTGTTTAAGAATTAAACTCATCATCATGTTAATCCAATTAAAGCATGTATTTGAATCCATTGTTACATTCTTTCTATAGACAAGTTTTCATGATTTTTTATTCGGATTTTATACCTTTATGCTTTATGGATATTTGAAAGAGTACTAATATTGATATATAAAACATTGCTTTGATAATTTAGAAATTTAATTATGTGCTACTAACATTATTTCTAAATCCCAATAAGCAATTATCTGATTATGAAACTCTTATTCTAAAATAAAATTGTGATTATGAAGAAACAAACAATTCAGTGATTACTATTTCAATCATAATAGGAAGAAAGTCTCTCGATTCATACGTATTTATATATATGGTGATAGTAATATTTTCTAGGAAGGGTAGGGCCTACACCCCTAGATGACTAGGATTTACATAGATATGATAGGTCGGTAATGATATATATTTGATGTAGACATGTAGAAAACAAAAGAAAGTAAAGGACACCACGTAAGTTAATTATACAAGGTACATCTTTATGAAAGTAACATGGTCAACTACATGAGAATCAAAGGAGATGTTCAAATTGCCACTCGCCAGCAGTGGTGCAGACTTCACGTCTTCAGCGTATGGAAGTCCCAACTGATTATCTTATATATCTATCATACCTGACTTTCTAAATGAAATTCTCTCGTCCCATTATGGTACTTGTAGTTTCAACATAAAAGTGTCCCTAAACACCAGACAAATGAAGTGCAAAGCTTTCTCAAAGATTGCTTTGGACAACAAATGATTGAGTTTGGTGGTAGTGTTGAATAGCCTCCACGATCAACGGATCTCACTCTGTTGGATTTGTTGTTTGTTCACTTCACTGTTTGCTCAAAACGGACTGCATTGATTTCGGGAATTTGGGTATACAGGTGACACAATTTATTCTATTCGTAAGAACTAAATATTCTTTCGTATTAATTAGTTGATGATCTAAAATTTTCTAACTGGAAATTTTGCTCTGTCTCTTTTCATTTTCCGAACTTCGCCACTAGGGATGCTGCTGTCAATTGCATTATATCGGGGTTCGTCACTTATACCATGACCTCGCTATCATAACTGTAACTTTCTTCGTTTGCAAGTATTTTCAAGTAAAAAGGACTTTCCCATGCACCCTGTATATTATTTCATTATAATTATTAAATTTGCTTATACATTTAATCATATTATTATTATTACTACCCCTTTAGAAATTCGAAATTTTTCTGAAACAAGAAAGCTGTTGTTGTTTCAAATTCCCTTGGAGCAGGAAAGCCTACATCATTTGACCTTTCCGCATAAGAATGTCACAAACCATATCTCCAAACAACTGTCCCAGGGAAATGCCCTAGCAGTTCAGAAGATGAGTAGGAGAAGCAGAGAGAGAGAGAGCAGAGACAGGTAGAAAAAAGACTTGACCCCTGCACGAAGGTCATACCACGCAGGTGACCGCTTCTAAAGCGTGCCAAGGCCGTCTGAAGAGCCCTGGAATTCCTTCACTGTTGAGATAGACCAGGACTCTTACCTACGTACCAGTGGTGAGCCGGAGGGCTTCGCCAAGTCAGATTCATTTTAGCTCTGTAGAGGGAATGAATTTAAGAATAGCTCAAGACAGAGGAACTGGGGTTAGGGAGATCACAACCCCTACCAGCCAGCTCATCAGCTGCCTCGTTCCTTGGCTTACCCACATGCGACAGTATCCCCTGGAGATACACTTGTTTCATCTGACCAAGCTTAGCCAATTTAGATATAATATCTAGACCAGTACTGTCCATAAGGTTTGGCCAATTCTTCAAATATTGGATGTAGCTTCTGCTGTTTATCAGGATCCAGATACTGTCCTTTTTAGAGTTGAGAGCATCATCGAAGGCATCACTAATAGCAATGAGTTCTGATCTAAAGACGGAGCAGTGGTCAGAATTCCTGATGCTGATTTTAACATCTTTCCCAGGAGTTTTACTAAATATATCTCTCCCTGAATCTACCCGTATCCAAACGACTACCGTCTGTGCAAATAATCAAAGCTTGATCGGGTAAGTTATTTATTACTTTAAGTGCCAGCTGTCTGAGTCATTCCGGATGGCTGCTATGCTTGGGAGTACTGGTCAATAATTCTTCCCGACGGTATCCACTGGAGATACACTTGTTTCCTCTGACCAAGTCTAGCCAATTTGGATATAATATCTAGACCAGTACTGTCCATAATTTTTGGTCAATTCTGCTGTCTTGTTGCTCACCATGGACCAACAAGAAAGCTAAATTCTACAAACCATGAAAACTATTATTGATGAATCCCTTACTCACTGATATGAATAAAATATTTTTAAGACAACAAATGCATTATCATTGCTTCTTTTCCTATATGTATGAAGATATCGGGGGGAAAATTTTACAACAATTTATAAATTAAAATGAAATATTTCAAGTATACTCTTCTTTTTTTCGGGATTTATCCATCCAGTAATCTATAATTCCGTTTTCGTAAGATTTTGGTTTTGGAATATAAGCTCAAACTTGGCTTAGATCAAAATATCTCAACATGTTAATAAAAGATTTATTTATTATAAAAGATTTATAATCGGTATTTTTGGAGGAAGACTTGAAAAACAGACAATAACACACTCGCTTGATTTCTATCTCATTATATTATGGAAAAGTTATTAGAGGATTTCAGTTCTCATTAGATGAAGTTCCTAATTATCGATTAATAGGCTACATAAAATCGTTATTCGATTAGGATGTAATAACTCAATTGTTTTTCCTAAGGTAACATTTTTCTTCCTTAATTATATCATATACTTGATTAATGACTCACGCAGAATATTTAGGAAAAGAGGAATTTAAGAGATAAACTTTGTAGCAACGCATAATTCTGATAAGAGGGAATTTTCCAGAAAGAAAAATAGTAGCTATCCTTATCGATATTTTTGACTTACAGTCATTCCATTTATTATTTGCTTATTAACTTGATCCATAATTACTCAATATTGACGTAATTGAATGTGCTATAAAAAATTGGTATTATATTTTCAACGGATGCTTATATTGATTATTATTTGTTACTTTTCAACAATTGGTTTTGTTTCCTTCATTTATTTTTAATTTTATAGTTGCTCTATTTTTTCATATTATTAAATTTATTTAATACATCTTTTTATGTTTAATTCATTAATGTTATATTGAGCTAGAGGATATACACAGCTAAAATTGTGTCCTCTTTTAATAATATAAATGAAATAATTTGGCTTGACTTAAGGCATTTTGAACATGTATTATGACATTTTGTTGGATGGAATCAATAAATTTTTGCAGTCTCTGATAGATGAGTAAGCTTGGCACTTTTAAATCGACATTTATTTAGGCACTATTGTACATTTATTTATTTAAAAAACGTTCATAAACATGAAACACACAAAACAAGACATTAAAACGTGCGGTTTATATGACGTTCACAAAAGCAGTCTTTGTTCGCTCTAGAGATTTTGTCTATATATAGTCATGATCAACCGGAAGCTATTAAAATCATATGATTTTCGGTACAGGATTTTCTGATTGGTTCGCAATCGCAGGTGATGCAAGATTGCATCATCCTGATTTGAAAACGCTAACCTTTTAGTTTTTGAGAGATAAAGTCGTGGGGTTAGTTCCCATTTGGAGGGTAAAATACAATTGAATTATCTAGGAATGAATTATTTAGGAAAAGAGGAATTTAAGAAATAAACTTTTCAGCAACGCATAATTATGGTAGGAGGGAATTTTCGAGAAAGAAAAATTGTAGCTATATGAGGACTCAAGACCCTTATGATTTGAAATTCTCCTGAAATGAATTGAAATTTTTGAAGTAAATTAATACATATATGTACTCATGAAAGTTTTATTTTATTTTATTTGTACAGAAAAAATTTATTGACTGTTTTTTTTTTAATCAAATTCGATTTGTATACTTATTTTCATTTAGCAGCGTTCTTTTAGAAGTAATTTCGATTAAAAATATTGTTTCTCGTTATTAAGTCTGCATTTGGCTTAGCACCAAAT
The DNA here is from genome assembly GCA_019973955.1 of Trichonephila inaurata madagascariensis. Taxonomy (NCBI): domain Eukaryota; kingdom Metazoa; phylum Arthropoda; class Arachnida; order Araneae; family Nephilidae; genus Trichonephila; species Trichonephila inaurata. The sequence continues at coordinate 119,103 of BMAV01011065.1, forward strand.
GAAGTTTGAAGGATCACCACCATTAAAAAATTCAAAATACATGTTAGAGAAAATTTCTTAGAGTTAGTATAATTATTTAACAATCAATTTGGGTTTGGTCTTAAGTGGTCGAAATAAGGTAAAGTTTTGTGAGAATTTCTTACATATACTTAAAACTAATATAAGGTTAGAATTCAGAGGCATCTGAATTTAAGATGAAATGCCTCTTGTGAATCTCCTGTGATGTTATTTAGTATATTCTCCATTAATGTTTACTTACCATAGCAGAATTGTATCAGAAAATTCTAAAAGTAACTGTTTATTCCCCGATGAGAAACGGTTTTTTCTTTCTTTTTTTTTTTCTTTTTACTTTTTTTTCCGGTTAAGTACGAGAGAGAGAGGGATTTGGAGTTAATTTTTCCGAAACTTCTTTGCTTTTCCTGTGCGCATGGATTGTTCTTTTCAGTGAAGAAAGTGAGCTCAAAAATTGCATAGAATTTATATTCTTGTATGTTTTATTTTTCTGGGATGAAATAGCAGTCCATTTTTATGCTTTTTTTCATTTCGATTCCTTCATTCTCATGCAAGGGCTTTTTTCTGTTTCCTTTTGTGTGTTTACTTTCAAGTTCTTTTTTTTTTCAGTTTTGGAAAGAATTTCTATGTTCTTATTTTGGAAATCATTAAAAGGTGATATTAAATTGGAAACTCAAAGGAGAAGAAACATTTACAGAGTAAAAGTTGTTTTTTGTAGAAGACTTAAAAAAGCTATTGGTATAAGTGTATGAGTGTGTGTGAGGAAAGAGAAAGAAACAGAAACAAAGTCAAATTTTTGATTTGATTTTTGATTTTGATTTTTCTGAATAAGTTGAAAAATGATCAAACAATAAAAAATAAAGAATATTCTTAAGACAATTCATTTTTTTTCAAAAGTTACAAAATGCATACACGTGAAAAAAAAAAAAGAAGAGAAAGTTACTAATTTGAATTCAGAAGGAAGGAATGTACAAAGTATCGATTTGATCTACATCTATGCCATATATACAATTTCTAAAGTTGGATACTTTAAATGTGTTGATATACATTTTTATCTGGTATTTTATTAGTGTTTCATGAGAGAAAATTGGTTATAATTATTAAGATTATTTTCCATCCCTCAAAGTAAGAGAAATTTGTTTATTATTAATTTTGCTACGCTTGTGTGTGTGTATCAGTTTTATGTATTGAATTTTTCAAAAATAAATTAAGGTGACTGCCTACCTTGAAAATGTCCTTTTTCGTCTACATAAGGCATTTTTTTATTTCAAAATCTTATAGTTTGAACAATTTTCTTTCCAAAACAGTTTTTCTTTTTCCTTTACGCGAAATAGAAATAAAGTTATGGTGATTTTAAAAAACATCCCTCTATGCAAAAGGGCAGTAAGATAAAACTTTAAATGAGTTTTTCTCAAAATTATGTTTTCGAAAGAAACTCTGTACCAGATACATGATATCTCAAGAACAAACCAGATAACGTTTTGAAATTGTAGGATTATATGTTTATTATACTAGTTTTCATAAAGTGAACTATAAGTTTTGTTGTAGGTTAAATATTTTTTTCAATTAGGGTAGTTTTTATAAAGAAAAAAAACTTTTAAAAATATCAAAATGTTCAGATTATTATGTATAGTTGTCTGTAATTTTTTTTATATTTTAATATTTCTCTTAGATTTTGGTTCATTTTGAAGAGCACCGTAATATGTATCTTAAAGAAAATTTTGATAATTGTATTAGAAATTTGTATACAGTGTTACCCGTTTTAGTAAAAATTTGGTAAAATTTCCTTGAAAACAGCCAATTTTTCTAAAAGTACAATATTTTTTGTTTCTTCATTCGGCATTTTCTTTGTGGTAAAGGCAGGAATTTTTCTTCGATGAAGGCAGGAATTTTGATTTTTAAAATTTTGGTTCTATTGTGTATGCAATACTTGAGTATTCAAACCGACATAGTCATTAATTTATTAATTTTTTAAAATTTTGGATAAAACAAACTACGAAAACACTTTCTTGTAAAAAAATGAATTAAATTAGGATACAGATTCAGAGCTATCTACTGATTATCTGGATTATTCTTCATATGAATCTCGTGCGATGATATATATATATAAGCGTTTTATTAAATTTTTAAATTGTTAAGTAAGAGGAAGAAACATTAAAGAAAGACTATTTTTTCACATCTTTTACAATGCAATATGGAACTTAAATATCACCTACTGTTAAAAAGGATGAGAAAGTACACTTCTAGAATTTAGGCTTGATCTCATTGACTGTATTATTGAAAACAATCATTCAGATAAGAAAATGTGCAGTTTGTTGCTCGAGATGCAAAGTAAGACTTTCTGCTTCAAATGGAACACAGAGATACAAACACACACACACAAATTCCTCAACCATATGAAAAGCACGGACATAAAAACTCTTTCAAGGATGTATGAAACATTTTTCATACCATGCAGAAAATACTTACAAAAAGCAAACAATAAGAGTTTTTTGTGTCCCAAAATTTTAAAATAAAAAATGGTGTAAAAACTTTAAAGTTTAATATTAAAATAAAATGTTTCCATTTTCTTATTCTATTAAGTATGGCGTTTAGCTAAATGCATTAAAAATGTGTCTTTTTTTAAGCATTTTGAGGGGGGAAAATGACCGGTTAGGGGCCAAATAACACCGAGTAAAAAAATGATGAAGTAAATTTATTTTTCTTTCAGAAATAAAATAAAGGCAGACCATCAGTTTAAAAAATTGATAAAGGAGAAGTTGAAAAAATAGATTCATTGTTCGTCTGAGCACTAGACATTTTATATCCTCAACTCATATGGAAAAATAAAAGAATAATTTTGAAGAATACTCTTTAAAATGTCATGCAAAATGTACTACAAAATTCGCTGAGGCAAATAATTCTACAGAGAAAAAATAATTTCTTTCGTAGATAAATCTAAATACATGTCCTGACATGAACATAGATCAGTAAATAACAGGATGCTGTATTTTTTTGAAGTTCTATTGCTAACGTTGACGAATCTAGGACAGAAGAAAAGGAAATTGAAATTGAGTACCATTGCAATTTGTTTCGAAAATTGGGTAATCATAAAATGTGCATAGCTTTCTGCTTGCTTGGAGAAACGATATTTTATCATAAGATTGAAAATTTAGATTTTATTTAAGTGCTTTGAAACCTTTCACTTTGAGTCAAGGGAAAATCATTTTTTTTAAAGATAAGTGAAATGAAATAGATCTGGTTGAGAAATGGATAGCGAAAGATGACTAAAAATTGCGAAGTCGTACAAAATTTTAAAAGAATCTGATCCAATGAGACAGATATTTTATTTTATTCATACACACACATACACATTTTATACATTCCTTGTATCCTATAATAATACTTCTTAAAAATTCAACGTGTAATTTAAATTTAAAATGTACTTAGAATTATTATTAAATGATTTAAGCTTCTCCAGTCTTTAGGTTTTTTTTTCACTTTTAGATCGATTAGTCGAGTTTTTGCCGAATTTGCAAAGAAAATATTTCGAGTTAAGCTAAAAATTATTTTTAGAGTAATTTTATTGATTATACATTAAATCTGAGGTGTTTGTTTTGTGTGGATATTGGAGTTGAAATGTGTGCCAGTTTATATTTGTCCTTTGGGGACATGGTTCAGAATTAGAAATTTTACTGTTAATAGTCACCTGGGAGTAAGATCACTAGCGTCATGATTTGTATCTGGAGTTTAAGATTTATTTCTCCGAAAATAGTTGTATGAAGTATTTAGATCAGTTGCAGATCAAAATAAAACGGGGTCATTGATTTTCTACATGAACTGATGTACACTGAAGAGCCAAAAAAAAAAAAAAAACCGGGTACAGGTATGCGTATGCAAATAAAGAGATATGGAACCAATTAGAGTAGGGCGCAGTGGTCGGCAAAACCTATATAAGACAGCTACAATGGCACGTTATTAAGATTTAAGTGAGTTTCAACGTGGTGTTATAGTCGGCGCTAGAGAGGTGAAACATGACATCTCCGAGGTAGCGATGAAATTTGGATTTTCACGTACGTCCATTTCACGAGTGTACCGTGAATATCGGCAATCTGGTAAGACATCAAAGTTGAATGCACGACACAAAGCTTTACGCATCCCTTAGGCTCGTCAACACCGACTTTGGACTGTTGATGATAGAAAACACGTTGCCTTGTCTGACGAATCTCGTTTCCAATTGAATGGAGCTAAAAGACGTGTACGGGTTTGGAGACAACCTCATGAATCCATTGACCCTACATGTCTACAGGGGACTGTTCACGCAGATGAAGGCTCTGTAATGGAATGGGGCATGGGCAATTGGCATGATATAGGACCCCAGATGCGTCTAGATACGACTCTGACAGGTAACAGGTACGTAATCATCCTGTCTGATAACCCGCACCCATTCATGTTCATTGTGCATTCCGACGGACTTGGGGAATTTCATCAGGAAAAGGCGACACCCCACACGTTCAGAATTGCTACAGAATGGCTCCAGGAGTACTCTTTTGAATTTAGACACTTCCGCTGGCCACCAAAATTCCCAGACATGAACATTATTGAACATATCTGGGACACCTTGTGCCCTGCTGTTCAGAAGAGATATCCACCCCCTCTTACTCCTACAGATTTATGGACAGCCCTGCAGGATTCATGGTGTCAATTACCTCTAGCAATACTTCAGACATTAATCGAATCCATGCCACGTCGTGTTGCTGAACTTCTGTGTGCTCGTGGGGACCCTACACGATATTATGCGGGTGTACCAGTTTTTTTGGCTCATCAGTGTAGAAGCTTAGAGATTAAGACACTTTATCAGGTGTTGTGTACGAGTAATCTAATGTTAAGACTTGAAATTATGTCGTCCGTAAACAATGATTCTTCGTACATCTGTAGCGTGTAATATTAACTTTAAAGAGGAGGTATCAGCAGTACAACTGTAGTGCTGTTTTAATAAGACTAAACTCGTATCGTTCTTAATATGTTGTTTATGCGGACTTATATATTATATAGAGTGGGAAGAGAGAAGAAAAATGTTTTATTTCTCCTTTGATTGTTATATACCCTAGAAAAGTTCTTTTCACCTTGTTAAGGGAATATTCTAATAGTAATTATAATAGTTTTCAAATTAAAAACAAATCTTCAGCTGAGACAATGCACTCGAAGTTTTGAAAATTCGAGAAATTTCGCTGTTTTGCAATACTTTTCGGGCTACTCCAAGGCAATGATTGCCAAACCACCGGTTGCGAGCTACTAGTAGCTTGTAGGGATATTTTCGGTAGATCGCTATAACGCTCCAGTTTATTTATAGAGATTGATGTTGAAGTATTCTCTAAATGTGTCAAGGAACATTTTGATTTTCAGGAAGAAAATTCTGTATCGGAGTTGGTACTGACTAATTTTCAAAATGATTTACTTGTAAAATCGTGTTTTTCAAGCTTTCAGTATACAGTAAAACTCGTTTAACGCGAAAACTCTTTAGACGAAATATCGGTTAACACGAAATAATACAACTTGCCCGACAAACTACTATGTATTTCCATGCATTTTTCCTCTTAGCACGAAACGAAAATCGCTTTATACTAAAAGATTAGCATCATAGGAATGAACAAAATACGTAAAATACCAGCCACGCAGGCGAGATTCAAGAGGGGGAGTGAAATGAAGCAGACGTAGTTTCCCACGTTTCGTAGAAAGAAGGCTAATTTGACTTTGAAATATCCTAGTAATAGCCCGTGACACGAGCCAATTTTGATATCTAAGCTACTTTCACCCTTCATCCCTAGAAATGCCTCACAAAAACATGTCATCTCTTATCAGTTAGCTTAGGAAATCGGTTACGAGTACATCGTAGTGTGATTAAAAATCAGTGTGTTTGATTCACGTTTAACCCCATTATTTTTGAAGAATTTTTTTACGATTACAATGGCAAAGACCTCAGGGGGAAAGCAAACCTCTATTTCGTTTAAAATGAAGATTGAGCTTCTTAAGGCTGTTGATCATAAACAAATGCACTGTTGATTAGAAATATGTAAAGATTTTGTTTTTTATCTACGTTATCAACAATTATTAAAAGAAAAAAAAAAGAGACAGAGAGAGAGCAATTTTTTTTTTACGGAAATGTTTGAAAGTAAGCAACAGTAAGTAATAAGTAAGTTAGTGCTAGAACAAAAAGGGATGAGAACGGCCAAGCACAAAGATTTAAGATGTTTTGCTTTTCAAAAAACTTGAAAATTTTGCAATAAATTTCGTTGAATTATTATGAATGTTTTTGTTTCATCGATTTTTATTAAATGTATGCATATGTACGTATCTATGTAACTAAAATGCTGCGCGG
>BMAV01011065.1:139673-150787 GCA_019973955.1 Trichonephila inaurata madagascariensis
CTAATTTTTCAGTAATTCGTTGGACAGATCAGTCTCAATAAAAATGAAATCTGGGACAATTGTAACCCCGTAAAGGCAAATTTAAAGCTACCAGATTTAATCCCTATAATTCATTGCAGTCATGAATTTTTTTATGGAAAAGCCACTAAATCTTTGACTTAGAGATTTGTACGTCTGTCTAAAATGATACTTATCTAGATTTCCGAATCTCCTCTGCAATATTGGACTCTTTCTCCAACGTTGCTTGCTTTATTCTAGATGAGGTAAGGAGTAAATCAATATTTAGGTTAAATTTAGGATAAACATTAAAAAATAAAACGGTTTCGAACCCTTCTCTGCGAACTAACGTTGGTATTCTCTTCATAGTTCTTTTTGGGCTCTTTTATGTATAGAAGGAACAGACACAGATTTTCTTGCAAAAAACCTCTTTTGTGCATCTTTCTTGAAACAGTTATTCTTGAAACATGGTTCCTGTGATTGTATAAAGCTCCAGAAATTGATGAGAAGTTGTTACACTAATATCATGTCTCACTATGGTGTAAGAAATTCGATCATGCTTTAGTGTGGATGTTTAGCTAAGTAACAATCAAAGATAGAGAATAGTCTGTAAAGATTTTATTTGGTCACCTGAAGAGAGACACATACAAATATACATAACATGTATGTGCAAGTTTTGTGTCGCTTGATTGAAGATATGAATTTTTTTTCTTTACAATATATGACTATTTAACGATAACGTTACCATTTCTTGTAACATAACATAATTAATTTTTAAGCTAAAACACCAACCAAGGTTTGAGAAAGTTTCTGGATTATTGGATTGTTTTACTGTATCATCGGAAGAATTCGTTGCAGCAGATGATGGTAACGTGTATACAGTCCCAATTATGGCAGACAAGGCATTTTGGAGTTTGTTCAAAGCTCAAAAATATCATTGATGCAGATTCCGATGATGAAAATGAAATAAAAAATGCAGCTCCTGTTCCCACGTCATTCGAAACGAGGAACATCACGAAAAATATTCGCAGGTACTTAGATGCACATTCCAATGATGAAATGAATAACAAAATGGAAGACATCGAATAATTTGTTGATAATTTGATGCTGAAAAGACAATTCAAAGAAAAATAACATATTATATTCCAGAAACTCAATAAATGTTTTGTTTTTCAAAAAACTTGAAACATTTTTACTAAATTTCATTAAGTTCTTGTGAACATTTTTTTTATTGTTTTATTTTTATTAAATACATGCATATATACATATCTGTGTAAATAAAAAGGGCTCTTATAAACTTAATTGTGTTTATTATATTTGTTTTGCAATATCCTTTAACACGAAATATATTCTTTTTACTCGGAAAAAATATTTCAGTTCCCTTAATTTCGTGTTAAGCGATTTCCACATTATTAAATTTATAAGTAATGCATATTTAGAATTTGTTAATCTGTGTGTAGCGTAATCTTTTCAATAATATAGATTAAGAAAATTCACATACGTCTTTTTTTCCGATATAATTAAATTTCGCATAAAAGTTACTAAATTGAAGGAAACACGTTTAATGAAAAACGAAGTATCGTGTTAATGGATGATTAAGATAATATAATTAATTATTAAGTTGGGCATTATAAAAAAAATGATAATTCAAGCGACAAATACTAAAAGGAAGTCTAAAAAACTATTTTCGATTAAAATGAATCGCCTACAGATTGAGGAGGGGAATGAACTATTTTGGAGAAAAAATACATGGCTTAAATTATATTATCTCTTTTTACATAAACATCGTTAGCTAATAACATAATTTTTTAACAAAGTGAAGCAATATTACTATTCATTTGAAAAATGCACATGAAGTAAATATACTGAAGATTAACTATAATTACTTTCAAATTCCCTTTCTAACATAAAAATGCCGTTTAATTAAAAGTCTAATAATTGGATTTTAATTCCTTCATAGGAAAATTTTTAAATAAACTCTAACGAGAAAAAATTCAGCTAAACCGTTTAAAGCGGAATTAAAATCAACCACCTCCAGCTATTGATTTTTCTTATTACTTTTTCTCTTTTTCTATTTCTTATTACATATTTAAATCTTTTATCAGGTAGCTGCAGTTTCACCTCTTCGTAAAGATAATCCTCTTTTCCATTTTCATTTTAAGAATTCGGAATGCAATATGGCTGCAAACGCATATAGTTTCGATTAAAAACTCGAGACTTTCTGGCAGCTATTAAGTTAATCTAAGTGTCTTCACTTCTCGATGTTTCCATTCTTAGAAAATTCCATCTGAATTTATTCAGTTAAGAGCAAAATATAAAGAAAATACACAAAATTTAATTGCATCGCAAAGTGTGATAATGTGGCAGAAATGATGGCAGTTTTCTATAAGAAAAAGATTGAAATATTTAAAAATATTTCCTTCATTAATTTTGAAGAAAAGTTGAGACTTTTTTTCATTTTTACAACTATGATTATTTTTTTTAAAAATTCGTACCAAATCAAACTCATATTATCAAAATAGGGATCGGATGTTTTGCAAATTTTTGAAATGCTTCTTTCTTTGCTGCGATTCCATTAACACAGTGCTTCTCAAACTTTCAATACTCGCGACCCAATATTCACACACAATCATCATTTTCATCGCGCCCCCCTTCATACAATAACATTGTATTGAAAAAATTCAATAATACTATACTTTTACACTAAAGCTACAGTATGACTTTAACCTCTTATGTTCCACTGACGTAAATAAACGTCTCGCTCGGCCAAAGCATTAATATTCTGGACGTATATATACGTCTTTCCGAAGTACGATCTTTTATGTGCGCCGCTATCCATAAAATTATTCCGAAGGCTTTGGATTACAATAAAATGACCTTGATGTTCTCTTTGCAAAGAATTTACTTATTTCAGAGGATTTTGCTTATTTATTCCTTTTCTCCTCCCCGCAAAAAACATCAAAATACGCGCGTCTACGTGGAAAACCATAGCATTGGGGACCGAACCGCGTATCTTTTAATTGGCAGCTCTCTCTCTCTAAGGAATTAATTATAAACCGTACAAATCATCAAGAGAAGTGTTAATACAAGCCCATGGGGTTACTGGTAATTATGAAACTTGTTCTTAACTTAGTATTGTTAAATTAATAATAAAATATATATTGTACAGTACAGATACTTTTATAAGTGTATTATATTAGTGTAAATGTATGTATTATATTTTATTATGTCAGAAAGTATTTTGTTTGCTTACTTTCAGTAAATTAGTAATGTTTTGAATAATCTTTAGTTTTCAACTTTTCAATATGCTCGCGCCCCCCTTGTAGAGTTATCACGCCCCTCAAGGGGGGAGTGCCCCACAGTTTGAGAAACGCTGCATTAACATGATGAATTTAAAATAAAACTAGATATTTTATTTATGAGCTTTAAGCAAAAGAGTCTGTTTAAGATTATAGATATTCTAAATGTACACCTATCCTTTGATATCTCTCTATGTGAATATCTATTTATACATAAAAATCTATATGCATTTACACACACATATATTTATATACATATATTGTATGTGTATGCAAGTAATATGTATATATATATATATATATATATATATTATTTTTATGCAAGCAGGCGTACAAAACTTCAGCAACCAAAACATTTTTAAGAATAAAACATGAAATTGTTAAAAAGGACTTTTTAAGACCAATAGAGTGAAAATATAGCTCAGCAGAAAGGTGATGTATATGCAAATATCAGCACTATTACTTCAGAGAGGACGCAATGGTAGGAAAACGTGTGGAATGCGTTTGCGTACCTTTTTTTAAGCTGCCAAGACAGCTTTAAGAAATTGGAATGATGCTTTTCAAACATTCCCAGCAAAAGAAATTGTACTTTCATAATGATTTCAAGAAACGATCAGGATGTCTTTATACTTGGCAGAATGATCGGCAAGTTCGAAGAGAAGCGTAATTTGACGAGATTTTTACAAGATATTGGAACTGCTTGACAATAGTTTTAAGAGCTTGGAAAAGCCTTCCAAATGGCAGGTACAGTTATATGAGAAGGATTGGCGATGGTCGCGACCAAGTGAAATAACGTTAAGTAAGGAGCGGTATACCGTTCTGCTGGAGAAAAGAAACTGGAACCAGACATTGAGCAGCATTGGTCAGTAGCTGCGTACTGCAAATGGACGACAAATATCCCGGCTTACCGTACCAAGACGTCTGCATCAAGGTGACCTATTCGCTCGTCGTCCTAAATGATTCCTGTTATTAACTGCAGCCCATCGATGGCACTGCTTACAAGAACTTAAAGACTGGATATCTTATCAATGGAGTCACGCTCTCTTTATTAATGAGAGTCATTTCAGTCTGAGCAATGACTTTCTCCTCCAGTTGATAATGAGAGAGATAGGAAACCGGTTTTATACTCCTAGCATCAGAAAAAGAGACCATTGAGTTGGTATTGGGGAGGCATTACGTTGAATCGATGAATGTGCTCCATATTTTTGATAGCGACTCACTTACTGGAGGTTGTTACTTCGATAAATTATTCTACCACACGTGCGTAGTCTCCGAAGTTCCATTGGTTCATGCTTCATTTTTGTGTACAGCAATGCATGTCCACACAGCATACCTGCTTTTGTGGAACTTCTAGAAAGTTATTACATTTACAGAATAGAGTGACCAGCGAGCTCTGCTGATTTAAATCCCATCGAACATATGTGGGATGCTTTGAGCAGACGCCTGGGAGAAAGACTGAATCCTACGAAGAACACCAGGCAGCTGAAGTATAAAGGCTCCTTAAAGGGTGGAAACTCATATCTCAAGAAGTGCTGGATAACTTGGTGCGGAGTATAAGACACCGGCGTCTCGCTACTAATTCAGTTTGGGGAGGTCATATAGCTTACTATATCACATAATGCGTTGCATGGCTCTCAAAAGCAAAAATAAGTACACTGATCCTGTTCTTGTGCTGGACTTTTTGAGAGGCAACGATTTCTTCAGACCACGGTAGCTTAGCAACAACAACATATAAGGACATGCGTACAATTCACTTTGGGGCTGCTATGCTTTAATAAGCTTTTAAGTGCCATACTGTGTGCCCCTGTGCATTGTTAATTTCATATCTTTTAGTTCTTTTGTTGGAATTATGGAACTATCTGAAAAGTTGATTAAAGTTTGTGCGCGCGCACACACACACACAATTATTTTTTTTATTCAACTTCTATAATCACACAAAATTTGAAAGTTCTAAGTTATGATAACTGTTATGATCGGATTTATTCACATTCCAATGCAAATAAAACGTTTAAAGGAAAGAGAAAATTACTCATTTATCTTCAATTAAAATGCTAAGGCTCTTTTTTCTATTGTGGCAAATGTTTTGAAATTTTTTTCACCAACTGCTATTACTACATGTAATAAAAGTAAGCATGCATTTTTGAACCAAAGAAATATTTATTTTAAAAAAAATTGTTGAATTTAAAATTTACACATTTTTCAAGGAATTTTCAATAAGTATTCAGGAAAAATTTATTTTACGAGTATCGATATTATGCTAGAAGAAAATCTGTACCAATTTTTATTACAAATAGTTTGGCGTATTTGTAAATCAAACTTCATGAGTATACGTCAATTATTGTAGGTGGAGTAGAATTTTAAAAAAAATAGTCACAAATTAAAAATGTTTTTTAAAATTAAATGATTTGTCTTTTGTAGTATTTTGAGTACGTACACACACACACTGTTTTACATAATCCGTATATATTCATTACAAGCTAAAAAAGTTGTAAAAACTACTTAATCAAAGATTTTTTTTTATAATGGAGATTCAGCAATTTTGTGTTACTGATATTTCAATCATATGTGATATGCTAAAGAAACCTTTTCCGAATGAATGTGATTGAAAATAAAATGTATTGAAGCCCAACAAAATCATTTCTCTCACAAAATAACAGTTTTAATGCAATATATTCAATACGAGATTTATCCCCGACTATAACGCAGGAACAATAACTGAATTTATTTTTTTTCTTTTCGTTGCAAGTTTAAGTCTAAATAACTCAAAATGCATTCGTAGATTAAAATAAATTTAAAATTTACGGCATGGATTAATTCCCTGAATATTTCGAACAAGGAGAGATTATAATAATTAGGCATTTCAACAAACCTTATGTATAATCTCTTTTGACTACTTCATAAATTATTTCATTTTAATGTACCGTGTTCCATTTGCTTCTACCATGATAGTTATTACTGAGGCAATTAAGTTCATTTTCTCTTTAGATTATGTAAAAATATGAAAAAATTATTTGTTCTAAACTATTTGTTTGAAAATAAACTATGTTCACTTTCCGTAAATTTTAAAATTTCCATCAACAGACTTCACAAAATCAAATAATACAAATACATAGGGTGTCATAAAAATAGCACCAAAACTTAGCACAGCCAGATTCATCATTGTAAATGCATAAAAAGTGCCCGAAGAATTTCACCTGTACGATCCACAATTTACGAGAAAAACATAGTAAATGAGAATGTATAGTGATGAATGCATGATGGTTCACACACATGATGGAGCTCCGGCGTATTTTTGTGCTCCTGTACCGGATTAGCTATATATGGCATATATTGATCTCCTGATAGGATGTGAGGGTCCAGGTCTATGGCCACCCAAATCGTGAGATCTCATTCGGTGTTTTTTTCCTATGGAGCATTTTCAAAAAAAAATAAAAAAAAAAAAAAAAATGGCGAATTGAGATGCATGGAGTACACCAACCCAGACATAGTTGCTTGTCTGTATGCTGCTTGTACTTTGGAGGACACCACATTGCTGTGGTGTGCACTAATCCATTCCACAGTGTGCTCAAGCCTATCTCGATGTGCACGGCGATGTCTATCCTATGTCAAGCCTATCTCGATGTGCACACACATTGAACATCTGCCTTTATAAATATTTTCAAATACTGCTGTGGATGTGTCTAATACTGTTGTGACATCTTACTTTATTTTTATTATTTTGCTCATAAACTATGAATCGTACAGGTACAGTGCTTTGGGCATTTTTTATGTACTTACAACAAGGAAACTGACAGTGCAGAGTTTGTTGCTATTTTTGGGTCACCCTGTATAGTTAACTTAGAACTTATTTATTTTTCTTTTATTTTAAGTCACAATTTATAAATTTATGTTTCACTTTATTTGTTTTAAGTGACTTTCATTAATTAGTAGAAAGTATGGCAACCTATCAGCCTTTCTCTGTTTTCAAGATGGAATGATGAATTTTTCTGCAGCAATTTATATATAAATCTGTAAGTATTAAAATCGTTGTAGCTTAACGATTTATGACCTTCAAAAATATTTTGAATGTCTATTAACTAATACCACATAAATTCAGCAAATGTAAACTATATATACTTGGAGGCTCTTAAATCAATTTTGAGAAAACTTAAAGCGAAATTCTAGCATTTTAATTACAAAAAAAGATAACTTATGTACTTTAGACTCGAAGAAGTATCTGTTTAGAAATTAGCATTTTTCGTAAGAAATAAAATATGATTCTAGAGTACTTTTATTTAAATGTGAAATAAAATGTGACCCTAGAATATTTTCTTGCAATTTCTTATGTGTACGAAATTTACATTTTCATTTTGTAGATAGGATTCATATTTACTTCATAGATTATGCTTATTATAAAAATAAGAAATTGCCACAGTAGTAGTTATAAATAACGGAGAGGGAATATTTTATTCTCCTGATATTAAATGAAAATAATATAGATTCTATGAAATTAAATGTACATATTTTACAGATTTCAGCAGATTGTACTTAAAATGTAACAACATTTTAAAAAACTAATATGTTTTTCTTTTGAAAATATTTTAGTAAGCAAGGTAACAATGTTACAGCTTAAACATAATATGCTTACGCCTTTTATTCCTATTCTTTTCTCTCTCTATAAAGAAAAGTTTTTCGTGATGCTGTAATAAATTTATTACATACTATCGCAAAAATGCCAAAGTTCAAGTGAACTTACCAAGTTGGCAATTCCGATTTCACTTGTTTACGTGCTGAATTGGCAACCATGTGCTTCGTTTCATACAATCTCACTAATACGATTGCGATAGCTTAGATTTAACTGAAGGGGAGAGCAAAGAAAGATTTTTGTGAGATAAAAACCCGAAATAAATAGAATTACATAATACACGTAAATTACAGTTTTACAATTTAAACAATGAATATGAACAGTTGTATAATTTGTTCAATGGAGGTTGGTCTGTCGTTTTGCGGACAGGGGGTACTCCCCCTAGATAAAAATAAGAATATATCAATCAAGTTAACTAAAAGTAAAAGTAAGTGACTAAAGTAATTATATATTTTAATGAAAAATTATTTTATAAGTGTAAAAGTCAAAAATATAGCACCAACTTTTAACAACACAATTTTGTTAATCGAAGTATTGACTATACTTATACCATTACGCAATTTTGTCTTAACTAAATGACTGCTTAGCAATCTGAAGCTGCTCTAGGACCATTTGTTAAGCACCTCGTAATTTTTAGTCTAGGTCAAGTGACGGCCTCTCCAAACTTTCACTTCACGTAAACGTGATGTAGAGGATTCTTTTGTCTTTTAAGTATGCAGTAGCCTAGTGAAGAGGTCCCCAGCCCACGGGCCACGGACTGATACCAGTCCGTGGATCAAACAGTACCGGGCCGCCCAAGGACCATTATATTATTAACCTTTTATTTACTGTAATTCATTTCTTTTGGGTTTGTGCCACTTTTTGAAAATCACTTTATATTCCATGTCGGAACCCTTTTTTTTCCTTATTTCATGTAACTATTTTATTCTGCAGGCAAGTTTCAATACACACAATTAAATTAAAATTATTTAATCAAAACAATCTAAAATATAAATAA
The DNA here is from genome assembly GCA_019973955.1 of Trichonephila inaurata madagascariensis. Lineage (NCBI taxonomy): Eukaryota > Metazoa > Arthropoda > Arachnida > Araneae > Nephilidae > Trichonephila > Trichonephila inaurata. The sequence goes on from BMAV01011065.1 coordinate 148,591, forward strand.
TCAACAAAACGCCCTCCTTCCACCCTTTAGTGGGCTGTGGTAAAATTATGAAACGTTGACCGATCCTCGGGGATAAAAAGTTGAGAAACGCTGGCATAGTGGACATGGTCACAAACTCGTAGCCGGCGTGTCATGAGATAGAGCCCTATAGCCACTGAAATGTCGTTATGTAGAGAGATTGATAAATATTGAATCTGTTGTGGCTCGAGTGAGAGAGAATTATATTAACATCGCTCTATAAAGAGTGACGGGGCTTTACGAGAATTTCTACTAATCCTCTTGGGGAATCTTTGGGCCAGAAAATCACGTTATTTCACAGCCATCCCTCTCAAGAAGAAACTTTGATATGCACAGATTAGCTAGTATATATATAGTTGAAGTCTAATAAATGTGGATTAGAAGGAAAATCAGCTGAGTCGCTTAAAGCAGTGCTGTTACGGTAAGATCATCTCGACATCTTTGGAGACTGGAGTCTGGTCAGACTCCTCCACCCCATATCTTGAACTGAGGGAGCTTTGTGATGTGTTCTTGGTTTGGGGGGTTGGGAAGGTGTGGCTACTACGAGGAGGAACCAATGGCGAATAGGAGAGCTTCGACGGTTAAAAAAGGATGAATACTATTGGTTTGTGAGCTTTTGGACTTAGGAAAGAAATTGAATAGAAAAATATATAGGTATTTGGTTTTGAAAAATTTAAACTGTTGAAATAAAAAGACATTTAAATTAAAAAGAAGAGATTTCGAAAAATAAATAAATTAATCAAGAACCGCTTCCATTAACATAAGCGCTTGTTGCTTAAAATCTTTGGTTTTCTTAAGAGAGGGAAGTATTTGTTTTAACTTTGGGAATTGTTTAAAAATATTAGCTGCGATTTTAAAGAGAGCTATGATATCTTGGAAATCAGAAGTATATTATTTTCGTTAGAAGGGGTAACTTGGGGAGAGCTTTGTCTTTCCGATTTATTGTTGTTATCAGTAGAGGGTTGGAAGTCGTTACTTTCGGAGATTCCAGAAACAATGTTGGCGAAGGATAATCCCTCAACAACATTGTTACTCTGGTGAATTTATTACTATTTCTATTGAATATGGGGGCACCTTGTTTTGGGCGTTGGAAAACTAGGGCATTTTGTGTAGCAGGCAGTAAGCCCGTACACTTTACAATTTATACACAGTAGGGGTTTTCTTGCCGTTCTTTTATTTAACAGTCTTTCGTTAAGTATTCTTTTCCACATTTGAGGCACCTTGGGAGCATATGTCAGTTAGCTGCCGTGTGGAAAAAATTGTTGCAATTAAAACATTGAGTGGTACCCCAAACGGAGTAGCCTTCAACTTTGACCTGCATATATTCCAAGTGGGAAAGATCGAAAATTGTATTATTTTGGGTATTTCTGGGCAATGTAATGTTACAGTAAGGATCAGAATTTAGCCACGCGACAAAAGGTCGTCGAACTTAAACTATTAGAATAAATTAAGGAAGTTAGGATTCTTAAGATGACGTTGAGTAAAGTTAAGCTATTAGGATTTCGTGCGCTTATTCACATAGGGTTTTGAGCTCTCGTTATATCACTCTAGAATTTTCCCTTATAATTTGCTTGTCTTGGAATATTATCTTTGGTCATAATAAATTGGAGTTATCATGGTTAGTCTGGGTCATCAATCTTTTCCTTCCACAGATATAGGTTGATTAGATGAGGAGGAGGAGGCTTACCTAGGGGGGAGGACATTACAAAAGTAACACGAGGAATATTGGCAGCGGAACTCATAATTTTGAACCACGATCAATTGATCAGGACGACATCTGAGCTTGCATCCTTTCTCTAAACTACAACACCATTCCCACTGAAGGACTGTAAACGACAGATTTTACATGCATACTCCTCTTCTACCCAGTGAATCTTCGGTGGCACCAGGACTTGAAACCGTGATTTTGTGGCTCAAAGTCCTCCCGTTGACATGGTATGATAGTTTGGGGAAGTGGAGCCAGGTCAGGTGTGATCCTCGTCAACTGACCAAGTTTGAAAATTGCAAGATCCGTCATCAATAGCCTTCGTGTTGTTTTATAGTGTAAGGCAATGCTTCTCAAAATTTCAATATTCGCGACCCACAATATTCAATCATAATTTTCATCGCCCCCCCCTCATACAATAACAATGTATTGAATTCAATAGTACTATACTTTGACGTTAAAGCTACAATACGA
>BMAV01011065.1:155787-176373 GCA_019973955.1 Trichonephila inaurata madagascariensis
TCATTTTCAAAAAATGCATTTTATTTGGATTTATTGTTTCGAAATCCTCATGCAATATTATGATTCTACGTGGGTTTATTACAAAGTCTCCACTAAGAGCAACATATACACTCTGAAGCTAGATGATGTAGTTATCTACCACAGCTCTTAAAGTGTTAAGGAAATCTTGAGACTACTCTTCACAGATGATCGGATAATCAGCAAGCACTTTACAGTAAAGTGCACTTTCCCAATATCGTCCGATCCAAATCCCTATAATTTTCGACTGTGGAGAGGCATTTCTCTCACTAGAAAGCACTGTTTATCAAGAGAGCACTACGAAACTGTATTTATTGAACTTGAAAACTCAACTTCCAATGTCTCATTATACCTGAATTTTCCAAAATCCTTGGAATATTGCATGTATTTTTAAGAATTTAATACATCTACTGAAAATGAATGAAAAAATAGTAAACATATTCACTGTGAACAAAACGTGGCTTAAATAAAACTAAAAATGTTTCATACTTTATTTAATATTAGTAAATTTTTATTTATAATTCCTTTTAATTGCGATTATGTAATCTTGTCAACTTCTATATACGTTAGCAGCTTATATTTGCAATTCTACTTTGAATAATACAAACTTGTTAGCTCCTGCGAATCAAGCTTAAATCAATTATTTAATTCTTTAAATAATTCATAATCAATTTAAAATAACTTGTATGGGGAAATGACACATAATACTAATAAATTTTTTCCTTTTAATATTTCTGCTTCTATATGTGACTGAATAAGAGCAAAAAGTCTCAGATTTCCCAGTTTTCAACAACACACATGCCATGTTAAAACTCATTAACTCTTCAAAATTACAGAGGTCTCAATTTTTGTAATTAACAATTCAAATAATACTTTTTTAACTAAAATAAAGTAAGTAATAAATTAAAGTATATTTAACTCGATATTAGTAGTGTAAATGTGTTGACTATTTTAATTTATTAGGTGGAAAATATTTATCATAAAAGATATATATATATATTATAATTAACGATTGTAATAGAGAATTGATGGTTAAATTATAATGTTAAAATATTATTGCGACTCTCTTTTAAATCCTTTTCATGTTTTTAATAAATCATTTTGTATTCCATACTTCAAAAATGTGTTTTTTTTATTTAGAGTGACTGAAAGCATTGTTGATTATAACTTTTGAAAACTCTCAACGATATTTTCCCTGAATTTAAAGCGTCAATTAATTTAATTCGGAAATAGCATGCTTTTGTTCATTCAACTAAACTAAAATAAGAAATAACTAGAACAACCCGTGCAACTCTTAAAACTTGTTAATAAAAGTTTAAAAACAGAATACTTAATTCTACAGCGTCCTATAAAACTTAGACACGCACCAGACCTTGTCTTTCAGAAAGTATAGTTATTCTATCCATCTATTTACTATAAAGCCTTGAAACCCATTCATGCACAACAAATGACGAAAATGTGCTTTCTGAGAAAATTAATCTATCAGGATGGCTGCTAAGTTAGCGAAATTTAATGCAGAGCAGAATCACTAAACAGTTCCTCGATTGCAAAGAATTTCTAAATAAAAATGCGAGTTCAATGCTTGTCAGCAAAAGATATTATTAATGATTTCTGTCTGTTGTAGCACCCATGTGTCTTTTCTCATCCTTAATGATGTGTTATCCCGAATTATTGAACTCATATGCTTGCTGAAAAGAATGTAAGGGAACGCATGTCACTCAAAGAAAAATAACGGTGTAGATACATAGGATGATTCACGGCTTGGGCTCAAATGTGTATCAAGATAATTTTTTTTCCCTTTCAAAGAAATACGATTCCTGTGCGAATTTACCAGAAAGCCTTTTTTTTACTATGATTATTTCAGCTAGGAAAGGAAATTGAAAAACGCAAGTTGAGTAGGTATCTTTTCGGAAATCGCATGGACTAAAAACAATACCCTGAAATCATTATGCCAATGCCGTTTTATGGAAAAATATTTTGAAAAACGTTTAAAAACATTTGGAATGAATTTGGTTTCGAAACAATATACGTAAAAGAAATAAATGTTTTGTTTAGATGATGCAGGTATATTCAAAACGGCAACTTTATTTGCCTTGCTATTAGATGTACTATATAAGAAATTAAGTTATAGTCAAAAATAATTTTATGGTAAACGCAGCAGTATTTTAGTATAAAACCAAATATCTTAAAAGTTAACCATATATTTGATACGAAGGTGTAATTTTTATACACTGCTGTTTTAAAAAAATGCAACACACCATGAAGAAATCATCAGAATTTAATGTGTGAATTTTGCAGCAAATATCATTTATAGGATGTTACATAAAATAGTAAAGTTTCAGAGACACTGCGCATGTATGGCGTGCGCAGCGGCCTCTAAACTGATGCTGAAAGCGTATACATAGGGGGCTGTAGTGGGATGTTGAAAATAGTTAATGATTATTTGCTAGTGGCGAACATTTATTGAGACCTAAGTATGCCTCCACGACGAAATAAGGAGATATTTCAACAATTCACAGAATTTGAATGGGGGAGTATTATTGGCATTCGAGAAGGAGGTTTTTCCTATTGCGCAATAGGAGCTCGTGTGCAGCAGAACAGTTCCACAGTGATGCGAATTTGGAAGCAGTGGACCGACGAGCACCGAACAGCTCGAAAAACTGGCAGTGGATGACGGAAGGTGACGTCAGCACGCGACGATCGACATCTGCTCCGCATGGTGGTGAATGACCGTACATATTCCTCCATGCAGTGGGCAGAACGTTAGTCTATTGCTACAGGTGTTCTAGTGTCGGCTTCCTTGATTCGTCGATGTCTGCCGCACCGTGGATTGCGTTCAAGGGTGCCTTTATACAGGATTCCCCTCACGGCAAACCATCGACAGCTGCGTCTGCAATGGGCTCATGATCTGATCACAGAGCCTGGTAAGCTTATTGGCACCAAGTTGTCTTTTCAGATGAATCACGCTTCAGTTTGTGGGACCATGATGGCCGCATTCGTACTAGACGCTATGCCGGTGAACGCTGCCTTCCCGAGTGCGTTATCGAACAACATATTAGCCTAACACCCGGAGTTATGGTTTGGGCTGCGATTTCGTATCATGGACGATCCAATTTGCTACGAATTCAGTGTAATCTCAATAGCAACAGGTATGTCTGTGAAGTGCTACAGCCCGACGTCATTCCCTTCCTTCAAAGCATTCCTGGATCTATCTTTCAGCAGGATAATGCACGCCCACATGTTGCAAAGACTGTTCGAGACTTCTGTTCAGCCCAACACATGCAACTTCTTCCTTGGCCTGCTTATTCATCGGATATGTCGCCTATTGAATGCGTGTGGGATTTGGCTGGTCGGCGTCTCGTTCGTGACCCGCGTCCTGCAGCTTCAAATGACGAACTTTTGCTGCTCATACAAGAAATATGGAATTCTCTTCCACAAGCAGATATTCAAAATCCGTTTGACTCCATGCCACGTCGTATAGCAACACTTTTTGCAGCGCGTGGTGGCTACACCAAATACTGTTTTCGGACGCTTAATATTGTTTTGTTTTTTTTACTTTGAAAATTTCGTCATTTATTTGTGCTAATATAAGTCGTTTGTACATTAAATTTCATTTAATTCTGATGATTACTTCATGGTGTTGCATTTTTTACAAGCAGCAATTTATGTTAAAAATACACTCCTCAAAAGTGAAGTTGCAGCACCAAGAAAAGATGCACGTAGCGTTCTGCCATTTTCAGGAGTGATAGTGGTGAGGCGGATATGCAAATTATATATATATATAAAAAACAGACCAATAAAATCATTATAAACAAATTTATTCAGCATCTAATTTTCCCACCTCGGGTAGCTATGCAAGCCTTAATCTGGCAAAGCATTGAATTAATTAGTCCATTGATGGTTGCTTGAGGGGTCCTTTGCAAACTACATCCACTGCTGTGCACATATCTTCCATGGTTTGTGCTAGTGTGGTCCTCGTTTTATGTTACATCCATTGAGATCCCACAGGTGTTCAATGGAATTCAGATCTCGAGAGTTTTCCGGCCAGGCAAGGATGTCAAATCCAGTCTGACTGTTAAGACATGCTGTCTTGCATTGTCTTGTTGGAATACCGTGATGAGTGTACCCTGCAACAAAGCAAGAACCACAGGTTCCACAACTTGTGTGATGTAGCGGTCTTCTGTTAAACGACCGTCAATGTGTACCATAGACGTCATGTGACCAAACATTATACCACCTCAAATCATGATGCCTGGTGTAGAACTGGTTTGATGCTCGGCGAAATGATTTGATTTATAGCGTTTTCTGGGTCACCGCTATACACGTCGACAGCCGTCATTCTTCCACAGACTGAAATGTGATTCATCCGTGAATAATACCTGATGCCATTCGAGGGTCCAGGTACAATGAAGAAGACAACACACCAGGCGTCTAGCCCTGTGTTGAGCGGCCAACGATACTCCAGTTGCTGGTACCCGTGCACGTAACTGTACTTCATGCAATCTGTAGCGTATGATTTGCATGGACAAAGATCCCCATGCACGGTACCTGGAGGCAACCGGCTTCAGATGTCACACGCCTGGGAAAAGGGTCTCAAATAATCAACTGGCGAATACGCCGGTCTGTGCGCTGTGATGTATACATGTGCGCACCATTTCCTCTTCAACGTGCACGTACACCTTCCAGAATCTCTCGTGTGAAACAACATTTGATGGTACTCACGAAGTGCCCAACAAGTAAGACTGAGCCCAGTTCATAGAGTTCGATAATACGGCCGCGTTCTCTTGTCGTTAACAGAGGGTATTGAAGTCTTTTACGTCACAGAGGAATTTTCTACGCTTCTTCGAAAGTCTTAAATGCTACGCAAAACTTCAGATGCTGTTTATGAGAAGGGAAAGTTGCTGGCCTTTATAGTCTGGATATAAGTACTACGGGATCAGATGTGTGCGCAAGTTTAATCATTTTCATATCCATCTCACCACTATCGCTCCCGAAATTTGCATGACGCTACGTGCATTATTTCTTGGAGTTGCAATTTCGCTTTTGAGGAGTATAATAGTTCATCATTAGACATTAAACTACACACACCTAGTTCGTCTTTTTCATCTCGTAAATGATTTAAAAAACATCGCATAAAGAGATTTTGATGAACATCATTCCATCTTTTTATCGTCCCATAGAGGGAGCCCTAATGATAATGATGGGGGAGAGGGGGCAGATTAAATCTATCACGGCTCAAAGCTCTCAAGTTGGTATGATGTGGTAGTTTGAAGGGGCAGATCAGGTGGGATCCTCGTAACTTGACCGATGTTCAAAATTACGAGGTCCGTTGCCAATACTCTTCATGCTGCTTTGTAGGGGGCGACGTTTATAAACATTCATTCATTCAGGATAAAAACAAAGAGAATGATGTATTTTAAAATCTCTTGTTTTGCTCTTGGTTGATTGCTTTGAAGCTACGGTGTACTCTGAAGCAATATAAGATTTATCGGTCTTGGACCTCTTAATTCTGAGCCATGGTCAAGTGACGAGGACAGCACCTGAGCTGAGACCCCATCTCAAAACTTGAACATCACGCTAATGGAAGGACTTCGAGCATCCAGAGCTCCTTTACACGGCAGTTTTTTTTGTGCCCCTACGGCTCGAACTTATGACACATCGGCCTCGAACTCGCATCCATGACCACTCGGGTACCATTGTCATGATACACACATAAAAATTAAGCATTAAAATTTGATTTAAGGAACACTATAGCTTTTTTTAAGAGAGATTGTAATATTATTAGAACTACTTGAAACTTGCATATCCATGTTTACTTAAACCACCAGAAATTACTTGCTAATATTCAGTCAGACATACTTTGCGATTCGTATATTTTTGATAAAATGATACGAGACACTATAACTAACTATTGCTTTCAATGTACAGTCACAGTATTGTAATTGTAAAAATGACTTTGCATCGGAGTATTTTAAAAATTGTTTAGTGGGCGTTCCGTGCATATTATTAATCCAAGAAATGAATCGCTTGTAAATGTTTGGCTCGTAAGCAAATTTTGTTGTAAAATAAGAATATTACAGATTATAATACATAATAATCATCTCTGTCAAAGCTCTAACTTCAATTGGTTTGAACCCTAAATAAATTTACCTTCATACATATTTGATTGCATACAAATGTGCCTGATTTCCATAGAACTTGAATTTGTTTAATATAAAGTGCAGGAAATAAATTAATTTCATATCATAATGAAAATAATAGTTATGATACAATTAATAATAGCTACTAATTTTTATTAATGTAATTAAAATTCTACTATAATTGTATTTATTAAGCAGCAGGTATAAAATTATTTACAATTTTAAATATTAATTTAATGTGATTATAATTGTATGTTAAAAGGGAGTATGTAAATGAGAGTTACGTTAATGACGAACTACAAAGTAACATGTGGACTATTGGCGACAGACCTCGTAATTTTGAACCTCATTCAAGTGACGATGACGACACCTAAGCTGGCAACTCCCCTCAAATTTACCGCACTAGGCTAACATATAAAAAGAGAGCAGAGAAGAGATTGATATTAAGAAATATAAGTAACCGTATTATTGCAATATTTTCAAAAAATTTTTTAAAAATTCAAATATATAACCATGTATGTGTTTGGTGATGTATAGGAGATAATAAATATATTGAACACAGCATAATATCTCTATAGCTATGATGTTTCTATCTATGTACTACAAAATTAGTTATAAAATATATATTGAATTATACACTCATGGGGAAAAAAAATTAACGACCAAGAAACAATTACGGGATTGTAACAAAACTTGGCATGAAGGTACATAGCGGAGAAATATGCAAATGATTAGAAATGCAGCATGTTTGAGTGCTACGTATGGCCGGTAGAGGGCGTTTAACGTCGTTCTCCGTGGAGTCTAAAACAGCTAACCAAAGTTTGCTTGATTGTGTTGAATTGTATATAAAGGAAGAGCTAAGGTAGACATGCCATTATGCCATTTTCGAAGACAATATGAGCAGCTGTCGCATTTTGAGAGGGGGAGAATCATCGGCATGATGGAAGCTGGGGGGTCAGCTAGGCGAGTAGCCCGTGAATCAGGCCGCTCTGACTGTGTTGTGAGGAGGTGTTGGGACCAGTGGATCCTAGAGATGCCATTTACACGAAGACCAGGCTCAGGACTCCCTAGGCAGACCAGTCGTCGAGAAGACCTCCACATCGTAAGAAATGCACGCGTGCAGCCAACTGCTTCATCGGCCGCGATCCAGACACAGGTAGCATCTTCACTAGGGGCCCCTGTATCTTCTCGAACTATAGGAAGGCGCCTGGCTGAAGGGCATTTGGGATCGCGGCGCCCATTACGTGTGCTGCCTTTGACGCCCATCCATTGACGCCTTCGCTTAGAGTGGGGCCGCGCACGAGGAAACTGGACTTCAGCGGAATGGAACCAGGTCGTCTTTAGCGACAAATCCAGATTCAATCTCAGCAGTGATGACAATCGTGTTCATGTGTGGAGATTCAGTGGGGATCCTTCCCAGGATCCCCACTGAAGGAACAATTAGTACGGTGAATATCCTCTTCTTCAAAAAATTCATCAACGATGTGAGCTTTGTGTGGCTGAGCATTGTCGTCCATAAAAATGTAGTCCGGGTCCATAGCACCCATAATAAATTCACAAAGGCTTCAAAGATCTCATCCCTATAGGGCTTCGAGTTGACAGTACCCTCATCGAAGATGTACAGTAATGTACATTATACCGCAACAGAAAAGGATTTTTTTTGCCACCAAACAGCCGATTTTTGTTACGTAGGAAGAATGAAAGCGAGCTTAACATACTCTCCAAATGAAGACTCGACGAGAATCACTTTGTCTGTTGAATCTCAATTCATCACTGAAAAGGACACAATCCCATTCTTTTGTGTCAATGACTGATGTTTTTTGTTCCAAAACCACCGGTTTTTCCTTTCGGATGCAGTCAAAGAAACACACAAGACTGGACGCCGTGCTTAAAGGCCAGTCTCTGCAAGGCGCTTGCAGACTGTTTGCCTGGAAATTCATCTTCCAGACACAGAAGTAAGGTCATGAGCAAGCTACGAACCGTTGTCTGCCTATGACGTCGTGGGCTTAGTGCCAAATATTGATCTTATGCAGATGTTGTTGCTCTATGGCGAACTTGGCTGCTCATCTCGGTGATTGTACCACTTGTTCGGAATTAATTCCACACTCGGGAGACCACTTTCGGTGCCCATTGTAGCCATCAAACAACATCCACTTGAGAGAGGACAACTTCAAGCCTGCCAACGACTCTCCATCTCAAGAAACATCTAAATGATTACGAGAACTCTTTCTGATAGCAAACATGCTTTCTTCGCTTTAATGCAATATTCACAACACTGTAGGCAAAAATTCCAGATGCTTAAAAGGTCCCAATCTAGTAGTTCGGAAAAACCAAACACCAAGAAACTTCGAAGGTTGATATTGTACTATCCTTTTATCAAAATATATAAAATACATATTCTATCAGTTTTACTGGAGGTAATTTAGAATAATGTCGAAAAACATAATTGTGACCTTAATTTTGGACATGAATATAATACAGCGTTAAAAATTTAAAGGGTTGAAGCTACTCTCTAAAATCCACATACGAAAATTTTATATTAAAATGCTTAAAGAAACTTTCTTTTCTTTTGATGAATATGTGCGCCGGAAGGTCTGTTGATACAAAATACTTAAGGCCGTTTCTGAGAAAATTGCAAAATACTTATTTTGATCGTATAATCGATTTTGATAAGTTGCAACCAAAGTTTGAGTCATCTGGAATAAAAATTACAAAAGAATCTAAAGGCATGATATTTATTTCAATAATACAGATATGATTATTTAAAATCAAATTATTCAGTATATCGTCCTATGCATTTTTAATAGTTTTTATGATTAGAGAGAAATTTAAAATTTCTAATACCTAATTGAATTGAAAGGCTACGTACAAAGCAGAAAAATAGTTAGAATGCATAAAAGAAGGTGTTTGTGATCATAAACAGAATACTACAATGAGAATTATTTTAACAATGACAGAATTAATTCTCCACAAGCAAATTAACTGCATTCAATTTTGAATGTACAAAAAATTCAGGATTTAAGGAAAAAAAAAAATCTGAAATTATTTTAAATGTGCGCGTGAATATAATCCCAAAATGTTGTCACAGCATACCAGAATAAATTTTAAAGATAGTTAAGAATTTATTTTATAGTTTCCCCTAATAATAAACATGAAAAACTCACCCCATTTAAAAGTCCTCCGTACATCTCAAGATCAATTCATTTGGAAGTAAAATTTAGGTTTGACAGATTTTAAGCAATACCAGAGCCATCTGAAAGTTGGCCAAAATGTGTACATGTTACAAAATCGTTCTTATATTGCTAGTCCATATGCAGTAAGACCAAAATTTGTTCTTTTTAAAAATTTAGTCTATAAAGGGTTCTCTTCCACACTTTCTATGATTTCATTCTAGCCTAGTGATCGAGGTCACGATCCCGTGGCTGTTGTGCATGAGTTCCAGCCTAGTGCCGCTGAAGTCTCACCTCGTAGAGGGGACCCCTGCAAGTTATATCTGTTGAGACAAACGTCCTCCCATTGACGTGGTGGGGAAGTTAGTAGAGGGGTACCTGCTCAGGTGTCAACCTCGTCCCTTGACCATGGTTCAAAATTACTAGGTCCTTCAATAACCCTAGAGTAGCTTTATAGTGCGACGTAAATATAACTCTTATTCGAGACTTTCTACATGCCTATGGTAGCCTAGTGGACATAATTAAGAATTCGCAGCCGGCGTGATATGAGTTCAAGTCCTAGTGCTACTGAAGTCTAACCATGTAGAAAAACTGATGTACGGTATCCGAACACGTTCGGAGTTCTTTTTGACAAAATAACATATTAAAGCATTATAAATGCTTTTTTAAGATTCAATAGTAATAAATACTAATATTTAAAATAACTTGCCTGAATTTTACAAAAATCACAATTACATGTGAAATTTTAACAATATTTTTTTAAAACTTCAAAGTAATTAGAGAGAAAAGTAATAAACTTATATTAGTAAAAGTATTACCAAAACAAATTATAGGTGCATTTTCTAGAGAGTGTACTAAAATTTTAATGTTTTATTAAAATTTGAAAATTTTAGAGCTGATTGAATATATATTGATTATACTTGATATAATTGATGATGATTGAATATTCATTATAAGAAAATTCACATTCTTTATGAGACCATTATTTAAATAACAGGTCTTAACTCAAAAAGTATTCATGCAATAAGAAATTTTTAGTACAATCTCTATAGATAATAGCATAAATATCAGGTCCAAAAAGTTTTATAGAAATACATTTGTAATATTTTGATTTATCAGACTCGCCTTGATAAATTTTGAACAATTTAAATGCCCACTTCTGGCAGATCAAAGACCCGCTTCCTGTTTTTCTAACTTTATAAAATTGATTGTAGCTTGGCTTCTACGAAGCGTAGAAAGAAAAGAAAGTATGTTTTGTAAATCCAAAAGATAGCTCTATTCAATAAAATAAAAAAAGCAAAAATATCTGTCTAGACCAAATTTGGTCATTTTCAACGTGCTCTGATACTTTAATCTGTCGTGAAATAAAATCCTTCCGTTGGTGTGGTATTTTGGAGAGGGGAATGACAACTCATGTGTTGGCTTTGTCACTTAACAGAGACTCAAAATTACGAGGTACATCGCCGATACCCCTTATATTGCCGTAACGAAGGACGTTAATAAACACTCCCTTTCTCAAGCCTTTTTACTAATGCTCAGGGGAAAACTCTTTTAGTGAAATGATTGACTTGAGAACCTCTTTCTGTATAGGAGCCAAGATACATGAAAATGAAGGTTGCTCTACATAAAATTAGTGCATCAAGCTCGTGGAAGTAGTAAGTAGTAAGATATAGGCACGGTGTTAGTCTGAGCTTTGTGAGAATTACATTTTGCAAATCAGCGCATTTTGGCATAATATTCAGAGCCTTATTGTTATTATCAAGTTTTGGTGACCTGTGCGGCTGTCTCGCTTCATATACACACGATAAGTAATAGATTTTATCTTTAACTAGGGGAGCACCCCCCCTCCTGTCCACCTGGCTGGCACACCAACCCTCATTGTACAAATTATACAACTGTTCATCCCCATTGATCAAATTATAAAACTGCAATTTACATGTATTATATAGTTATATTTTGTTCTTTTTTTCCGTAAAATTCGTTCTTGGCACTTCTCTTCAGTTAAATTCATCACTGAAGTTGTATTCATCCAAAACTTCATTGATAAGGTCCTCAGATTTTGATAAACCTGCAGCTCTTGCAGCTTCCTGGAAAGGTGAGTATTTAGTTCCGTTGAATGTTAATGCCTTCGTATGAGACAACGCCTTTCTTCTCACTCAATCAGTCCAGTCCAGGATCGTTGCGATATTTTTCTGCGTGAGCTTGCAATAATGTAGTACCGCAACCGTATTGGCGACATTAAAGCAAACGAAGCACATGACTGGCAATTCAGCGCGTACGACGCATGCGAGTTCGGGGTTGCTAACTTGGCTAGTTATCTTGAACATTGGCGTTGTCTGTGATCCCAGCATCATGAAAAACTTTTTTTATATAGAGATTAAGGTCAACTCCCTCTCATTAACAATTTGCAACGATATTATATTTTGAATTATTTCAAATAACACTTGTTGAGAGAGATTTTTTTAGATAATTCTTCCTTTGGTATCCCCTTCACGTTGGTGTGGTGGGGTAGTTAGGAGAGGGGTAGCCACCTCAGGTGTCGTACTCGTTACTTAACCATGGTTCAAAATTACGAGGTCCGTCGCCAAAAGCTCTCGTGTAGCTGAACAGCGCGACGTTAATATTCACTCACTCATTGGCATCCCTTCTCCCTAACAGGAACTTAAGTAAATTTAATTAACTTGTGATATGAACTTAACTAATCCAGAAGACAATTCCAGGAATTTAATCAATCATTTCTGAAAACCTTTTTAGCCCTCGGGGAATATTTTAAATGTTAATAATTGATCAATCTTTGATAGGCATTTGTAAGATCTGCTCATGAGATTTTAATCTTTCCGAAATCCGAGGCATTAATTGTTAAACTAATTTGCGGCTAAAATCGAATGTTCTACTTTGTTATTAATATGGTTTATGGGAGCGAAAATATTTATTTCTGCTTACAACAATTTTCTTAAATTATCTAAAATAAATCCTGTAAATTTTAATCCTTCTTTAAATATTTAAAAGAATTCCTAAAATAAATTGTACTGGGCAAACAGTCTGGAAATTTCCTATCAAAAACAATTTTAAAATAACAACTATTTAGTGTGCTTTGAGGTGTCCTGTAAAAATATATGTAGGAGTAACAACGCAAATATTAAGATTCTAGCGAAAAGTAAATTTGTTTTCAGTATAGTAAATACGCTTAATAGTGATGAAACTCTTTCCTTAGCAATGATTTCATTCATAATTCACCAGTCTGAAAATATTTTTCAGAAGATTTGAATAAAATAAAATATCTATTTGAATAAAATAAATTAAAAACTGCAATTTAGAGGAATGTAAGAACTTCACCTGTTGTCAACTTCAATAAAAAATAACCATGAAAAGCTAATATAAATGGAAAATTATTTTGTTTAAATATTTTGAAAAATAAAATAAAAGTGATGAAGGTTTTTTTTTTTATATTTTTTTGTGAAAAGATATACAGTTGTTAAAATTATATATGGACGGCTCTATTTTTTTCCAGCAAATAATTTCTCTTTAAAAAATGATGCAAATGAATTTTATCATTCAAATAGTGAAATTATTTGCAGCTTTTGTGATATTCGTTACTTTCTGAGTTCTAGCACTCTCTAAAAAAATTCAAACACCAATCAGATTGTTCAAATAGCAAAAACTGTTGCCTTAGAGTATTACTATCGTGTTTTGTCAAATAACAAATATCTTGTAAATCAATGGTACACAGATGAATATTTGGTAACCAAAACATGTAAATATAATTGATAAATGCAGCTACTTTTATGTACCAACTTTTGTTACATGTATTAATAGCAATAGTTGGAAAAAAGTATCAAAGCATTTAGTACAATAAAAAAAATTCTTAGTTTCTGAAATGAAGAAGCACTAGTGATTTATTTTTCTTTCGGAGATAAATCAGTTTAAACTTTTTATTTGCAAATGAGATGTGAATAAATACGAACATTTAAGTTATCATAGCTCTGGGTTTGTTTCTTAAAACTTAAGGCTTTGAAATTTTGTGAGATTATAAGAAACATATAAAAGAACAATTTCGGTAGAAAAGAAAATTCATTTGATTTTCTGACCGACTTTTGTCAATAGAATAGCAATTAACACAGAAATTTGCCTACATAAGTAAAACATTGAAAACTATTAAATTTTAAATATTTTGATATATTTTGTTACGAAAGTGCATATGAAAAGGGGAAAATTAAAGGTAAAAATTTAAGCACGAAATTTTGTTTTAGATAAATTGTGTGTATATAATAGTACAATAATTAAAGAAATTACTCAAAATATTAAGAAAATTATTAGTCTTGATTAATTTTATACTTTTTTATCGTTTAATGTAATGTTAATTAGAACATAGCAAATTTACAGATGGATAATATTCATAATATAAATATTTAAATAAAACGTACATATTGTTCTGCTTTGGTTTTAACATAAATTTCACTTGTGACTAGAATATAACCTTGTTTAATTTTCTTTCAGTTCAATTTTGCTTACGTTAGGAACACGAATTAGAATTTAGCCCAAGTGAGATAGATAGTGGATTATTAATTTCAAGGTGAAACAAAATATGTGCAGAATGAATGAAGCATTTTAAAAATTGGCACATAATGTTTTAAATATATCTCATTTAGTTCGAAAGCTTTTAAACACTTTTAATCGAGTAATTCCCTCTGAATTATGAATATAATTGACTAAAAACAGAGCTATTCTGTTTTAAATGCCAATTAATTTGATTCCATACATTTGAGTCAGATATATATCGCCTCACAATTAATTACTGAAGAGGGAACACTGATCTGAAACATTTCAGTGTCTTGTTCCTTGTTGTTTCTATGCTCGATGAGTTTCAAGTTAGCTTAGACGCTTTTAAGCAAGAGTGGTGCTTCTGACAGATATCTTGCAGCTGTAAGCACCCACCATCGATTTATTGGATCATTAAAACTGAGCCGTAAATTGTTTACGTAGAACCACTGTTACGTGAAGTTCCGTGTGTACGGCCCACGCTTTCGGAGTAAATTAATTCTGAAGATAGTTTATATAAACGTACATTATATTTCCTTTATTAATACGATAGACTGTAATTGTGGTTTGGAAGAACATCTACGCTGTAGAAGTTGTAACTATTGTTCGATTGCTAGTAAATAATATAAAAATCCAAATTTAAAATTTGACAGGTATTTTTATTTAGGAAAGGTACAATTTATCTTGATTTTAATTCATTTTAATGGGGTATAATTTCGCTAGAAAAAGTTATCAAAATTTTGAATGTTTGGGAGAAATTTATAAATTGTATCTCTAAAACTATTCACACTACTGAGATAAATAGGCTTAGAAAATTTTTTAAAAAATAAAGAATCATTTTGAAAGAAGTTTTCATTCTTGCATTCTTGTATAGAGACTCTTCTAAACTTACATTCGGAATTTTATTCTTCAAGATGCAATAGCTTCTTTACTTTTAGGTGGTGGTGAAATTACGAATACTTTCATACAAAGACCATTCTAAGGAGAAATAGAAGTGCTTAAATGTCATATCACTAATTGAAAGCATGACTACCATTCTCCAGATTTACTATTATTAATTTAAAACGCACAATTCTACAAGACAAAGGATCTAAGGAAACTACCAGACATCTTGTTCACCCCATCTCTCTCTAATCCAGTCTTTTTCTCGCTCTAAGGAAAAATCAGTTTCTCATCATCTACAGCAGCACCCTCTTTTTTAACCAATCAAAACAGCGCTGCAAGCCAAGCCTTAACAGAAGATTATGCTTGGTTCATCTGGCGTATTTTCTACAGGCCGATGTAGCCTGGTTGTTGACACTGCACATTTACTTGCCGGGATTCAAACTTGTGTCAACCCACGAGCGTATAGTGCAGGGGTTGCGAACTTTAGTGTATTCATAAGATCGACTTTTTATCTCAGTTATGTTCGCGATCAACTTGTAAGGTAAACTATGCATGGTGATCGACTTCATATGGTAGAACGTTTGCGTTTAAGTCAGCGTTTCTGAAACTGTGGGGCGTGCCCCCCCCCCAAGGGGGCTTGATAACCCTAGGTGAAGGGGGTGAGCATGTCGAAAAAGAAAAGATTATTTTTTTTAAAAAAGAAATCATCAAAGCTTTAATATGATTTTGTATTACGAGGCTCATCACTAATATACACTGAAGTGCCACTGAATTAAGGATACCTACCTAGTAACAAGTTAGGTCTCCTCTGGCCTTGATAACGGTTGCCACACGACGAGGCAGAGACTCAACAAGTTTCTGGAAACGATCCACGGGAATGACTTGCCAAATGTTGCTTAAAGCTGTCCAAAATTCAGTAAGGTTCGTTGGTGCTGTGTAGTGGCCTTTCACACGCCTTGTTACAAAACATCTCAAAGATTCTCGTTAGGATTTAAGTCTGGGCTTCTAAGAGGTCAATTTATGACAGAAAAGCTAGAGGAATGCTCATCCAACCCCAGCCAGTATTCCACCGGGACTTGTGAGAGGTACAGTTTTCTTGCTGGGAAACTCCATTACCATGCGGATAACAGAACAGCATAAACGGATGGAGGTGATCACCCCGCAACTCAACGTACCGAATTGCATTGAGGGAGGTTGGTACTCGCATCAAGGACCCCAAACAGTGCCACAAAAAACACTTTAGACCATAATTGAGCCACCATGTCCTTGTACAGTTCCAACCTGGAATGCAAGATCCATGACTTCCTTGCTGTCTGACGATTTCAGAAATTGATAGACCCATGCGTCGCGCACCTACGATTTGTCCGTGATCAAATTCGTCTAAATCAGGCAGTTTACCCATACTGGCAATTCCAACAACTAATTCAGAACAACCACACTACTCGCTGTATATACAATTATTACGGCACCCTTACTTGCGCATAAATGATGCGCAGTTCTACACAATTCGTATAGCCCTTGCTATCCCTAATTCAGTGACACTTCAATGTATTTTGTGCAGTTTCTATAGTGCGAGGTTTATTGAAAAAAAAATAAAACAAAACTAATGTGTGTGTATGTGTGAAGCCTCAAGACGTTCACTAAGCTTGGTTTGGAAGCAATTAACCAACTCGAGTTTCCTCACTGTCTGAATTGTGAAAATACAAAGTTTTTCGTCAATTATAAAGTAAGATACCTTATTAGTCATACCAACTAAATTAAGTAAAATTTCAGTTTCATTTGAAAAATTAGCTTTTTTAAAAAGGTAGCTTCAAATTTATTTGAAGGGTGTGATCACAATTCTATGTTAGAGTTGATTCTTGTTTTCATTCCTTATTCATTTCCTTAGCTAAAAGTTAATTGTCTAAAGAAGTATTTAATAAGTAATGATATAATAACACATACTGAGAAAAATGTTTTCTAGAATTCTATTAAGCTGGTACTGGTTACTTTTAGTTTGAATACTAAAAAAGCTGATTTTTATCAGAATCATTCTCTTTCCTTCTGCGTTATAACTAATTTGGCTAAAATATATAAATGGTTTGTTTTTGTTAGGCATGTTGTATTATTAAATATATATATACTTTAGTGATCAATTAGACAGCTATTAATTTACATATTAATGTTCAAAATAAAAATCCGTATCTTAAGTAAGAATACTACCATTCGTTGTTACATTTACAATGTGTAATGCAAATTGATCTTAAAGTTTCGGTGTTGTGGCACTCTTTAATAGCAGTTAGACAGCTCTAACAATGTTCTTAGTCTGAACACGGCCATTTTCATGAACGCCTGTGACCTATCTCTCTTCACTTCTAAAGTTTCAACGTGGAATGGATATACCACGACAGAACAAAAGCCTCGCTACACAATATTCTTTGTCGATTGGTTATAACTGAAGCCAATTCTTTTTTTGGAAATCCCTGGATACCTCGGTTGGAAACGCAACACCTGTAGTCACAAGAGATCTGATGTGGGCTCATTTGAAGTCTCTAGGGTTTCGACTGCCCATGGATGAAATCATGACCATTCCCTTAAAAAATTATCTACCACAAATATCACTCAATCTTCATCATATGACGAGCTGCGTCCTAGCCAGCCTCTTTGTTGGGATATGATAGCAAAATACATGAAATTCGTTCTTTAAGGTATCCGACTACGTTCGGAACCGTGATTTTGCAAAAGCGAATAAATGGATAATTTTCATGATATTTAGTGTCACTTAGATTAGAATACATGTATACAATTGTTTTAAGGACACACAACATTTTGACAAAAAAAATTTATTTAAATACAATATTTTGACAAAAAATTAACTTACAATAATTTTTTTTCAAAATGTTCTCCTTTTGTGAAAAAGGTTTCTATTATAATAATATTTTGCCTATATATAGCTCAGACCTCTCTACAGAGGCTCAACTAGAATTTTTGAAATATATAACTTAGAAGTGGGTTTATCCATATTTTATAACAGAGGGGAGCAATTTTAAGAAAAAAACGCCCATAATTATTTCAATGGGTTTTAACTCTGAAAATAATGTGAATTTTTCAAAAATCGTAGTTGAACCTCTGTTAAGAAGTCTGAGCTATGTACAGGAAATATTATTATAATAGAAGCATTTTTCCCAAAAGGAGAACATTTTGAAAAAATTATTCTAAGTTAATTTTTTGCCAAAATATTGTATTAAAATTTTTTTTTTATCAAAATGTCCTTAAAATAATTTTATACATGTAGTCTAATCTAAGTGACACTAAATATCATGAAAATTATACATTTATGCGCTTTTTAAAAATCACTGTTCCTAACGTAGTCGGATACCTTAAGTATATTTTTCAATGCCTTGCGTTTTTTAATGGTTTAATGTGTAATGTAAACATTTTTGATGAATGTCCTTAAAACAAAAATTGGGGGAGGGGGAATTTTACACATTCATTACTAAAAATCTAATAAAATGTTTTAAAGTAAAAGGAATAAAATATGATCTCGAATATGAGAAATTGCATGTGTATGCGTGGATAATACTACTTTTGCTGCATTTCTTGTAACTTGTCAAGTTATTATAATTATTTAAAAGGAAGAAAAATTTATTAGTCTTTATATTACTGATAATTTTATCTGTTTTAACAGTGATTATAATTCAAGTTGTTATTACTTGTTTAGTATGAAATGATTGATACAATTTCTGTACTATTTCAAACAATTAATACGTCTTTTAAAAGATCGTATGCCTCTGTAGAACATTACGAAGCTTTATATATTTATTCAAGTGTTTGTATATATATTTATTTATGAAAAATTGTTTCAAAGATCAATACCTTTTGTACTCTTTCATGAGACAAAGATAAACAGTCCAAAACATTTCCCTTTCTTTTTCTAATGCTTTTTATACCGATATACAAGACATCTTAAAATGATAGTTAATATTCATGAATAATCCCCATCATTATTGGTAAACATCGGTGAGTTATAATGAATAATTGACTTTGTATGAAAAATGCAATGCATTTATTTGAACAAAATGACATAAAATATGCCTTCAGCAAAGAAAATTAAAAACTGTTAGAAGTAAAATATTGTGTCCAAGCCAAATAACAAATATGTAACTGTAAAATAAGTAAATATTTTCAATATCGCTAAAAATTTTTTCTTAGCTTGTCTAAGAGTCGAGGAAAATATCGTTATCATTTTTCTTACGACTTCCTTATATCTACCAAAATATTAGATTCTAAAGAGCTGTGTTTATAAGAATACATAATCGTAATATTCCAGTTCCAGAGTGCGTGAACAATTCAGCGATTTTTGTTACATATTGTATTACATTTTTGCAATTATGAGTTTTTGCTATAAAGTTGCTTTCATCTGATTTTGCATCTCAAGAGTACAGTGGTATATTGACGGTGATATGGTATTCAATGTAGGTCATTTAAAGTACTAAGAAAAAGAAGAAACTCCATAGATTGGTTAGTTGATGCGTTTCTTGTTGTGGATTTGATTCGGGGGATTTTACAGATAAGGGGAAAAATGTGAATAAAAGATACAATTAAAAACAGAAAAAGCAAAGAGAAAGCTTAAATGCCTTGAGTTTTGAAGCCCCTAAGTGATTTTTTTAATAGTAAATGTTATAGGGTTCCATATATCACTAATCAAGAGATCTTTATTTAAAAGTTGTTTATTATTGTTTATAAGATATGTATTTTTTCAAGGTAATTTGACTGCATGAACAATTGCAAAAAAAAAAAAAAAATGAGGGTTACTATATATTTCAATTAAAGCACCTAAAAAAAATTAGGTTTCTGGATCTCTAACGTAAAACTCATAAAAGAATTTAAAGTATTTACTTTTAATATTAGGATGGCAAAAGTTAAAAAAATAATTCAAATATAAAAAAAAATTGCAATACTCAAATTTAGAAATTTGATTTGGACGTCTAATACATTTGCTAATTTATAATTTCACACGATAAATTGTAACAAAATTGACTATATGTCTAATAAGAAACACACATTTTGGGAATTAAATGGCCAAAAAAAAATAGCGTTCTTGAATAGTGAATAATTATTTTAAAATTTTTCTCATTCATTTACTAATACATTTTTATCCCATCAAAAGAACCTCAGAGATTCAAAATATCATGAATTCGTTGATTTTACTTTTCATTAAACTATATGTATGAAACACTTATCAAGACAACTTTTTCTTTTAGAGCTGTTTTATTTGAAATTATTTTAATTCTCTATAACTTGTTAAAAGACATTACTGGTATCCGATATTTCATATCAGTTTTAAATATTGTTTATTTTGGTGAAGTTGATATTCTTCTTTTAGATTTAAAGTTTTCTGTTAGAATTTCAGGTTATTCAGACCAAAATTTTCAAAAATTTCAGAAGTTTTTACTACACAATCTAATTAAACACTTTATAACTTTTATACTAAATCTTTTTTTATATTGTACTGTGACTGATACTAAGAGGAAATTCGATACATTGTGCATATTATTGCATTTAACAAAGGCACTCAAATTCATTTTATTGGTAAAGTTTGGTATATTTTATTGGTTCAAAAAATTGTCTTGAATTTTCTCTTTGATATTTGAAAAATGTATATTTTTCCTGCATTTTTTCTTAAAAAAACCTTTAAGAAACATTACAACTTTCGTGTTAACGTTTCTAGTTCTATCGATTTATTTTCGGTTCATATACCTCAAATTTCTAAAATTACTGTTCTTTGAAGTGTAATATTTCAAAATCTTAATAGTCTCAAAAATAATTTGAATTATCTGGAACTTAATGGTTAT
>BMAV01011065.1:181373-205232 GCA_019973955.1 Trichonephila inaurata madagascariensis
TTTTTAACAATTTCAACAAACAGATTATGTTTTTTATCAAGATTTCTGAATTAGAATAATGATAGATTAAATGCAAAATCGATATACATCACACACATGTATGTATTATCAAGAAAATTCATTTATTCCATACGCAAAGAATGATATCGCATCAGCAAATATTTTCCCATTTTTTTATATCTCTGACTTTTGAGATCAACACTTTAGCAAGAAATCGTTTAAATTGTTTAATAAATTTTTATTGGCATATGGATCGCGCCATTTCTAAGACTGATGATGGATTCATTTTTTCTTCACAGGATTAGGAAAATGCAATTTATTTTTCGTGGTAAGTGAGAATGTCACCCATTTATATTTTTATTTCTCGCTTATAAATTGCATTTTCAGCAAAATCTTAATCATTTCTCACGCATATATATTTTTTTATTTACTTTAATTAATTTGCTATTTTTTATGCCATCTAATACGTCTGAGACTCTGATCTAGCGAAATTGCTGCATCAAGATTAGGTTGATTAATTAGGATATTTTTTTATTTATATTATTCATTGTTATTTATGCTTAGCTTTGCTAGCAGTTTTCACTTCAGATTGCAATTTTGTTCGGCCGATTTCTCTAAATACTCTTTTTTGTAATTGATCAGTAAATTTATCAGAATTAGGAGGCATATTTTTGACAACATTTATTGCATTCTTTCAAAAACTTGTTATAAACAGTTTTGATTTAAAAATACGTTGAGAATTGATCATAGCCCATTGAAACAGAATCTGTCAAAAAATTGACATATCAATGCAATATACTGGGCGTTGCCGTATTCGACCGACAGAGGTGATAGTAGGCAGCATGGTGGTGACAATTCACCATAGAACATAAGGTCGCCAACCTTATTTAGTCGTTTAAAATCACGATAATGATAGTCATTGTCGTCCATCCGGTATAATGGTTAGTGATGCTGACTGCGGTGCCGTTGGGTCTGTGTGTGTGTGTGTGTGTGTGTGGGTTCGATTCCCGGGTAAGACATGGATGCTTGTGTTGTAAACCTTCTCTTCTTTATGATGTGTGCTTCAAGCTTACTTCTATGTAAGCCCTGTGTGATACTTTATAGTGCACGGTAGTATAAATGTTCTCAATTAAAAAAAAAATTATAGTCTTCGGGAGGACGATGAGCGAGAGGAGTGGCCAAACTAAGGCGGGAATTTGGAGAGTCGTGGTAGGATTGAAAAGAAACCTGTACGTATGCAAATTTCACTCATCTGGGAGAATAAAAGCGACAAGCAAATTGTCACAGGTTGGTGATGCATATACAGCATTCGAAAACAATTGTATTGCATGATTGCATTTCTGACGTTGAGTTGAAATGCATTTTTCGTATTGTAAACATGCTTTAAGTGAAATTAATGTATTTTTTACCTCTTATTGAGCTCCTTTTCATCACCCTCCATAACTGTTTTTGCGACTTACTCCGCCTAAACGTGGTTTGCGACTCCATGTTCTGTGTGATTTGTCTTCCCTATGCTGCTTACTATCCCCCTTATGAATTTGTCGGTTGAATTCGGCAACATCTTGTATATTTTTATCTTGAAAATTATGAATACAAATACCTTTTAAGGAACTTGGATATATAATTATGCTTGCTGTAGATTAATTTATGTACAATTTGTTTTATATATCAACTTGAGTTTTAACCCTATTGTGATTTTACCGGGGTATATCTCCCAGCAGAAGTACAATTACTTTGAAAGAGGGAAAATAACGTGCTTGTTATTGAAAAAGACTAAAATATTATGCAGATATGAAATGTTAAGCTTATAAAAAATGATTCCGTACAATAAGTAAAATTCATAAATTTAACTACTCATTCTAATGCAATACAGATCTTTGTGAGAGTAACACTTGAACTAAATTTAATGAATAATTGTGTCAAATAAATATAAATTTACGTATTTTTTACGTATTAAATGTAAATCAAAATATTAAAGAAATATGAGCATATTACTCGACACATTTATTTACACACGAAACACTTCTTTTGAAACACATTCTTGATTAATGTTATCTTTGAATGTGATATATCTTTGATGACCTAATTTAATAATGTTACTTACTTAAACTTAAAAAAAATGTTTCATGCATTTAAGGAAAATTTAAAGATATCCTAAGGAATTTCTGTTGCTTTAAGGAATTTGCATTAACTGTATTTTAATAATATAAAACTTGGTGTTAAAATTCATTGATCATTTTATCGTCAAAGTAAATAAAACCCTTACACTAAGATTGCTAGTAAAAAACATACAGATGTAAAAAAAAAAATGAAATGCTTTTTCCACATAATCATTACACAATGCCTCAGAAATATTATATTTAAGCTTCTAAAAGGGAAAATATTTTCCCATTTCTAAGCACCAACTATTTTATTTCAACGTATCCGATTTGAAATTATCAATATATATATATATATATATATACGCAGTTATTTTCATTCATTTTCACAATCACATACTCACATACTACTTTGATAGCTATTGAAACTGATTTGTTCCTCCGAAGACTGTCAGTAATGTTTCTGGATTCAACTTGGATTTTTGGTATTTTACTCACGTCTTCAGTAGATGCTGTTTAAACAAGATGTCTTAAGCAATTTTAGGTGCGGTGTAGGATAATATATGTGTTATTTCTTTTTTGCCTGAAATTCCATCACATAAGAATTACATCCAAAAACATTTTTTTGGTTTCAATATTGTTAGAAAGAATTACATTAGCTCCAAACGAAGTAATTGGCATGGGTTGCATGTATCCTCTAGACACTGTGTAAATACTACTCCAGACGTATATTTGGATAGGGTGAGATGACGGAAACCTTTTTTTCCTTCAAAAAATAAAATAAAAAGGTCTTTGGGAAATTTCTAATTTGAAAAATCCTAAGGAAAACAGAGATTTTCGCATACGCTTTTGCATTTCGCTTTTTTACAGTTTAGTTTCTCTGCGCTTTCTCATAAGAATGGATTATCTAAATTTCATGTTGTACATTAAAATGCTTCAGTATTTTACTTTAAATGTATACTGTAACGGTTATCTCAATGAAGTTGGTGAAAACATCAACTTTTAAAAAGAAAGATTTTGCCTACTTATTTAAGGTGACTGACTACATTCAGAACCATAGTTTTGAATAAGTACATAAAGGATTTTTTTTATATATTTAGTGTCAGTATAGAATAATATAGATATAAAATAGTTTTAAGAATATTATTACAATAAAGTTTAAATGCAATCTCTTGACAAAAAGTGAAGAAAGAATAACATATTTTCAAAACTTTCTCCTTTTATGGACAATTATTCTACAATAATATTTTGCCTATGTACAGCTACGACTTCTATACAGATCTCGATTTAGGATTTTTGAAACATACAAATTAGAAGTGGATTTATTTATGTTTTAATGTATCACAGTAGAGAAATTTTAACAAAAAACTCCAGTTATTTCAATTGATTGTAATTGTGAAAATAATGTGAATATTTCAAAAATCCTAGTTCAGGCTCTGTCAAGAAATCCTAGTTATATGTATCCAAAATAATTACTATGGAAGCTTTTTCATAAAGAGAGAATATTTGAAAATATGCCATTTTTTGCCAAGAAATTGGATTTAAATAATTTTTTTTTCTTGTAATAATATCCTCTAAAGAGTTTTATATGTGTATCCTAATTAAACTGACACTAAATATAAAGAGAAAGGATTTATTTACACTTTTTCAAAATAAGAGTTCCGAACGTAGTCAACTTAAGTATGCTCATGTTATGAACAATTTTAACATTTATTGTCATCTGTGTGCTTAATCTAAGAGAAAAGTAAAGATTGAAATATTAGAACAATACATAAATATTGCTATGTTGATCGGGGTTCGAGGATTTTATGCAAATCAGTCGCAAAGAACAAGACAGCTCTTTAAGAGCAATGAGAATTTATTGTCGAAAATCCAATCCTTGAAATACAGGGTTCAGCAGCAATATTCGCAGAATAAATCTCAGAATGTCACACCTTCAACACCTCACGGACACAATTATGGGTGTCTAAAATGCACGTATGTAAAAGATTATTCACTAGCAATTGCTCGTTCAACAGCCGAAGTAGTCACTAATCCCTTCAACAGACAAAGCTGACTGATCGCTAGTTAAAACCAGACTAACTGACTTTCGGCGATCATTTCTCTATTTATATCCCTCACGGTAATTCGAGAAAGATCCGCTTACGTCATAGGTCTTGAAATGAGTGGACTTCTCCACTAATTTCTGGAAAAATTCAGAGGGTTCGCCAAAAATGGTTGCCAACATAATCGCCAAGTCGCCAAAATCGCCAAAAATGACGTCAACTTGGCGCTATTGCCAAGTTTTTGCCAAGTTCCCATTAAATCACCGTTATAACGTAAGGGACGACATTGCTTGTGAATATTACAATTTTAACATAAAATAAATAAAACATCGAGTAATATAAATGCTTTACACATCCAAATAGAAATTATTTACATTATTTTACATAAAATTCGTAACACTATAGTAAACTGTTGATAACTAAAATTAATTAATTATAAAATATAGTATGCAATTTTTTCATTCGAAAATTTGATTTGATACCTTTTGCAAATAATCCAAATTTACTCGTATCCACTTTTTCATTAGGTAATTGAAGATTTCATGAGGGTTTATATTAGATTAAAACTAAGAAAACTGTTTGCAGCCATTTTTCGCAATTTGAATTCTTAATGTGTTTGTGG
The DNA here is from genome assembly GCA_019973955.1 of Trichonephila inaurata madagascariensis. Classification (NCBI taxonomy): domain Eukaryota; kingdom Metazoa; phylum Arthropoda; class Arachnida; order Araneae; family Nephilidae; genus Trichonephila; species Trichonephila inaurata. The sequence continues at coordinate 186,140 of BMAV01011065.1, forward strand.
AAGCTTAGTGATCATGGCTACGAAAAAGTGGCCAGAGATGTCTAATCGTGGGTGTGAGTTCTGATGCCTCTGTAGACCCTCTGTGTAGAGGCGCTGATGTACGTTAAATCTGTCGTGACTCCAAACCCTCACGTTAACATGTGGTGAAAGTTAGAAGTGTGCTCAGAAGTGCTAGCTTAGGTATCTTCCTCTTTTGTCTGTGGTCCAAAATTACGAGGTCTATCACAAGTGGCCCTCGTGTTGATTTGAATGCTGAGTTAATAAGCACTCACTCCCTCAACTGTCAATTTGAAGACGTTTTGACTTGATTATGGTGAGTTTTAAATGAATATATTTAGCAATTTAGCATGTCCTCCACAATAAGACCGATGTAAAGTATAATTTTGTTTGAATTTTTTTTAAAATTCTAGTTCTACATTTTTGTATTGCTTTGTTAGATAAATTGTGAATATGATAATTTCATATTTATTTTTCAGATAAGTTTATTCTACGCATTTTGATATTTATGATAAATTTCAAATATATACAGTAAAATTTATCAGAATTACATCTCATTTATCATTATTATGATAAAAAAAAATTGTTGCGATGTAATTTATAATATATGTCAAGTGATCCGAAATATTTTTAGATACTTATTCTTTTTTGTTTGAAAAATTATTAATAAATAAATATTGATTATGATAAAATAAATTTTTATGGATATACAATAAGTTATGATAATATTGAATTGCTTTTTCCCCAATATTCATTTTTTCTCCCAAACCTTTGTGCATTTCTACTCTTCCTTTTTATTTTATGTCTTTGTCTTAATTTTTTTTTTCCAAATTTGTTTTAAATGATATAATTGTGTTACTACTTACGTCTGTAAGCCTCATGTTATGCAATGTGGAGCATGAGGAGTTTTGCAAATAAATTAAATAAATAATAATAATAAAAACCTTACATTTTCCTCATATTAAATTTATGCATGTATATTACTATTCATTCGTCCTAAATCATCAATGAAACTATTTTTCCATGGCTCATACCATCAGAAATTTTTTAAAAAATACTTAATGACTGAAACATATTAGCATAAGAATTAATTTGGTTCTTGATAGTCATATAAACTATCACGGAACACACATGAAGTAAATTATGTAATATATTTAAATATGAAGTAGAATTTCTGAAAAAGGGACACTTTAATTTTTAATTCAAAACTTGTTAAGTTCAAAAACATTAAGTTGTGGAATTTAGGTCAATTACTCTTTACTTAGAAGTACAGTAGAACCTATTTTTGTGCAGTCTTTTTTTATGAGATTTTATTTTTGTGCTATTTTTTTTAAGTGCGATCTTTTTTTATGCGGTGTATGAATTTCAATGGCTTTGGCACTATTGTAATGTTTTCTATCTATTTACCAGTGGCGTAACGGAGAATGTTTGGACCCCTTCTCCCCTGAAACTCAGGTTCCGCCTTTAATATTTTATAAATTGGGTGAATGCGTACTTACCGTTAGTCAAGCCTAGGGCCCCTAGAGTCCTGCCCCCCTCCACCCCGGGGCAGGACTCATCAGCTTTAGCACCTTTTGTAATGATTTCTATCCTTTTACCAGTGGTGTAACGGAGACTGCTAGGGACAAGTCAGGTTTTGCCTTTAATATTTTATAAATTGGGCAGATATGTATTAAGTGTTAGTCAGGACTTTGGCCCCTAGAGTCCTGCCCTCCCCCCGTGATGCAGGGGTGTACGTTACGTCACTGAAATGTAGACACTTTAAGACGCTCTGTTCATTTGTTATAAACAGTCTCCCGACAATGCACATTCAGTTGCTTTCTCTCAACGCTCCAGCAGCCCTCGATTGATTGAAGACGAAACTTTCAATGACAGTGGTATTATCAATAATTTGATACATTATGAAGACGGACAAGAATAACCGGATTCTTTGAGAGTGGATTAAAATATGCAGGGATCGAACTTTCCAACAAAATGGAAAAGCATTTTCTTAAAATAGATACCAATTAAGAAAAGAGTATAAAATTCCGAAAAGTATTCATTTATGTATATATCTGGTTATCGTGAAATTTACAAGCAACTATATAACCACCCGAACTTCGTCACAAAAATTTATCTCTTACTTTATGTTGCCAAAAAATAAATCAATTGAAATTGTAACTTCAAGTGACGAAAGTGATTTTGAGCTTATTCATCACAGGGGTTTGGATTACGATGAATAGCAATGAATTATGTATGTGCATTTTGAAAACTTATCTGTGTATACAATGAGAAACTATTTGTTTTTAAAAGGTTTCCATGAGTAATATTTAATTATTTATTTTGTTATGGAAGTACTCTTGCATAAATTTCGTAAATAACTGGCATCTTTTATAAATGTGACTTTCTTATGTGGTCCCTATCCACCGCTTAAAACAAAATTTCTGTAGTATTTCCACGAATTAGTCTGTTATATGTAAGAATTTATGAAATTTTTGAATATTTTTTGTGTGTGTTTATTTTTATGCGGTCCCTATCTACCACACAAAAACAGGTTCAACTGTATTTAAAGATGTCCTCTATCCACAAAGTTTGATAAATTATTTCTTTAATTATGTCCTTTTTTGGTTATAATCTGTACAGAAAATCATGGGATTAGAAAAAGAACAAAATGCTTATTGCATCACACACTAATTTTATATATGATGTATATATATATTTCCGTTTATTAACCTTTTGTGTTCAAAATTATGAACGGAAAGGAATATCTCCTTAAAACGTTTTTGATTAAATTAACAAAGCAGATTAGAATATTTGTATGGCAATTATACAAAATTTTAAAAATATCCTTTTAACCAGAGCTAATAAATTAAATCGGTACTTGTTTTTTTTTAGTACTAAAGTTGAAAATATTTAACGACTTTGAAAAATAAGGAAACTGTACTTTATTTTAACGTTTAAATACCTTCCACAGCAAGATGCATATGTCTATTCTCTGAAAACCACGAAAACATTTTTTTTCTTCATTTCAGCGTAAAAATAAATTGCACTCTCCACATTTTGAGTGAAGAGAGACCTTTCAAAAGTGACATAATTGCTGTTAGACCGTGTGTTTTAAGCATATCGGAATTGAGATGGGAGATATTCAAATGGCTGAGAAAAAATAAAAATACACGTTTTGTAAATAACAATTTATTCAAGCATAAAACATGATCACTGATTTTACTTCATAACATGTATGAAAAAAATATGTATGGATAAACAAAATAAAGATTAATGATTTGATTTTTTTATTAAATTCATAAACAAAATATTATTTTTTGATTCTTAAGCTAAAAAGTATATACAATAACTTCATAGACCCAACAGTATTTAAAATAAGTTAAAACTAAATACATTATTACTTGCTACTTTGTTTCGACGGTACTTAGAAGCACCACTTAAAAAAAAAGCTTTGAAAATAATTTAAAAACACTTTTCTAATTTTACAAACAACAATATTCTTTTATAGGGATTATCTCTCTGTATAAAAATGGTTCTTCGTGATGCTGTAATAAGTTATTTATAAGTTATACAAAAGGTATAGTTAGTAAAAAGGGGTCGTAAAAAGTCAAATTTAACTGAAAAGGAGCGCTAAGAATGAGTTTTGTGGGGAAAAAACACATAAAGAAAGTATGTGAAAGTCAGAAAATTTTAAAGAAATTAGTTGAAAATTAGAACTACACAATAAATGTAAATTACAGTTTTACAATTTGAGCAATGAGTATGAAAAGTTGTATAATTCGTAAAATGAGGGTTTGCCCACCTTTAGGTGGACTTGGGACACCCCCCTTCTAGTTAATATATTAAAAAAAAATGTACAATAGACTTACCAATGAATATTGAAAAGTTTTAACGCAGAAATTTTATATCATATATCACGCAACGAGATGGCAGCTGAAATTAAACACACGACAGACAATTTTTCTTTCTCTCAACGATTTTCAACTTCTCAAAACTAATAATATTATCTGTTGACCATAGAGAGCATTATTTAGCATTAATCCTAAAACGTCTTTGAGTATTTCAGGAAATTGTGCCAAGTATATATATATATATATAAATTTTATACGATTGCAACTCAGTTACTGAGGATTTTAGGAAAGTTCGAAATTCTTTGTGGAATAATGTGATCTCTCTAGTATTCAGTAGATTCAAGTGATTCAGAAAAGCTGAAAGCTTTTAGTTAAAAATGCATGATTCGAATAAAAAAAGAAAACGGAAGATGGCAGAAATTTATCCCTCGGTAGAAAACTAGTTGCTTGACAGATTTGTAACGTCACTTACGGGGAACAAGTATTCGCTCGATGGATGAATGTTTGAGGTTTATTGAATTTTTGCTGATCTGGAACTGCCCTCTGGGCATCTCTGACTATTGGAGATCCATCTCTAGTGAAAAATCCAACGCCTAAGAACCCACTTTTGACAAAAAATGCTATTTAGGCCCTACTTAGGAACCCTTGGGGAACCTCGCTTCTCTTAACCATCAAGATTCCTAGGCAAATGAATTGAAATTTAATTTTGCTTAATTCCTTTCTTGTAAAATTGTACTTGGAACTTTTACTGCACTTATTCATAATTGGTATTTAGTTTACAGTTTGTTATTTAAGAAATAGATTTTATTACAGTTTCATTTATACAATACTGTAGTACAACTTATACTTGCACAGTAATTTTTCTACATTTACCGTAAATCAACGACAGTAAATCAGGCATAATAAATTAAACGAGTTTTTTCTTTGGTTTGACTTATTGTGAAAGCGAAAAATAAAAGCGCTATTTACGTAAGATATGTTCGGGAGTGTATCCTCAGCGTATTCTCAAATACCATAGTGGTAGTCCACAAAATAAAACGTTATATACTTCGTAGTCAGAGAAGTGTAAGCCAGCGTTACTCAAACTGTAGGGCAAAAAGTCGAAAACAAAAGATCGTTTAAAAAAAAATTATTAATTTACTTAAAGGAAGTAAAACAAAATACATTCTGACATAGTAAAAATTAAAATTCACATTTACACTGACATAATACACTTGTAAATGTATCAGTATTGCACAATGTATTTGACAATTAATTAAACAATACTAAGTTAAGAACAAGTTTAATAGTTACAAGTGACTCCATGGGCTTATCATATATAATATTATATACATCATTTAATACTTATCGTGATAATTTGTCGGTTTATAGTTAAAGTCGTATATATATTGTAGCATTACGTCCAAGTATATTATTATTAAATTCAATACATTGTTATTGTTGCTGTTGTTATTGTTGGTGATGAAATTTATGATTGAAAATTGGGTCACAAATATTGAAAGTTTGAGAAGCACTGGTGTAAGTTAAGGCCTGATCCCAGGAAAGGTAAACTTGTAGAGTAATTGGGGGGGGGGGGGTGATATAAGTTTTTTAAAACAAAGTAAAGAGTTAAGGGTTTAAGAATTAAAGCCTGTAAAATTTTAAGAGGCAAGTACTAGTCACGGTTTCATTTCTGTTAAAACAAAAAGGGCTCCGCATTGTGAGGGCCGTTTCCAATAGCTCTCATAAAGCTTCTGTGGGTTCTTTTTTTTTAAACAAATTTTATTGATATTGATATATCTTAACTGCAAATGAATCTTTCAAATTTCTTGCTATGAGAATTTACTTTATAAGCCTACTTTTTGAGCTTGGATAAATTTTCTAGTTTTCTGAGCCAACAATTACACTTGATGTCTATATTAAAAGATTTTGATAAATATTTATATATTGCTTTACCTAGCATTTAACTGCTACACATACCTAAATTTATCTCTGTAAGTACAAAAATTTGCAAGACAGCTTTTTTTTTTATGGATATTTGACAGTAGGTTTTCGGCACTCAAAAGCTCATACACACACACTTGAAGTGTAAAATGTGCTTTTAATTTATACATTAAATTCTGAGAATGATTTCTTCTTGTTTCAATTGCATATGGAACAAACCCGTTAAATAATTTGATGTCTCGTCTTAGTTCCAACACTCTTCAAATTACATAAGTAGACGCAAACATACATCAAATTCTACAAACTATATAAAACTCTTCCAACTGCAATCATTTTTCAGCAAAATATTTCACTATAAAAAAATTAATATTCCAATAGATGATTGTGGTTTATGAGCATCAATTGTGATTTATGAGTATATCTGTTCAATTTTAACCCTTTATGTACCGCATTATGATTTACTGCAAATTTTTTCATGCAATATTTTTTTTTTGGATCACTGTATTGAAAATTAAGGGATATACATAAATAAAATACTCAACTTTTGGAAATTTAATTTGTTAGGGCTAATTAATTAAATTGGTACTTTAAAGTACCATCAGCACACAAAGGTCTCAAATATTCTGACAATACGAAAAGAACGAGTGACTTTTTTAACCCAGTTTTAACTCTTAAAAATGCTAAATATCCACAGAGAATACTAATATTTTACACACAGCACAAATATTTATTTTTAAAGATTATTAAATTTTAAAAATTTATTTACTTTTTTATACATAAACTTAATTTGATGATATTCAAAGAAACAGTGTTTTTTTCATTAATACACAGAAATTCATTACACGTGGTGCATTTTGAGTGAGGTTTCGATTGAATGTTTTTTAAAGCACTGCATCCTGGGATAAGAAATGCTGTATTTTTTAACATGAACTACTACTCTTTGAGTTCAGCCCCTTGAAGGTCATCCTAAGAATCTTACGAAAATTCTAGCAGATAATTTGCTGGGACTTCTTCATCAGAAAAATCATTTGTTAGTACATCACTGATTTCAGATGGTAGGTTCTATAACAAATCCAAAGTCTCTTGAAGACTGAGCTTGTTTTTATACAGACTCTAAGAAAAGGAAATAATAATAAAAATAATATTAGCACCTTGAACATCTCCAACTACTGTTAAATCTATGTTACACATAAAGGAATTAAACTGATGTTTCATAATTTTTGAAATAAGAATACATATTTCATTTAATTTTGTGGAAAAAAAATACAAGCTCGGATTAAAAGTTACAAATTTTTTAAAAACATTAAAATAAATATATATATAAAGCAAAATAAATCAGTTAAGCAAAAAGAAACGGTAAAAAGCATAACTCTATTGCAGTATAGTGATGACGCTTCAACAGAACAAAAATCAATTATAAGCTACACAGACAAAAAAAAAACACACTAAGTTCTTGCTCCAACACCTAGTGTGCTGTCGGTACTTATAAGTACCACAAAGTTATTCAACTGTAAAAGTAATTGTATACACTGTTCACTTAAAATAAATAGTCAAATCTTTTTCTAAGGTCTTCCTTAACATGTAAAAAAATAAGGCACTTACCTTTTGACATAAACTACTTTTTCGGAACAAAAATGACAATCTTCGCAATCCGATCAAAAAGTCAGCTGAAAATGTAACTTCCACTGTAAAACTATTTGCTTTCCTCGCTAAAATACTCATCATAGTACTCATGCTGCCATATATCTTGAAAGAATGGATTTCAAAGAATATTTCTGCTATCGTCAGAGTATTCGTAAAAATGGTTGTTCTATGTAATTTCAAAGTGAGTGGTACTTATAAGTACCCCATCGGTGCATAAAGGGTTAAACATAATCTTCTTTTACTAGGAAGTAAGGTAATGTGGCATTTCTAAAACGTGCTGCTAAGCAAAGAACAAGAAACAAATCAAATAAACAAAAAGATTACTTCTTTATTCACTTAGAAATGAAAACCTTTGAACAGAAAAATCAATATAAGATAAATTCCCCGGACTGTTTTATGGAAAGTTAGATGTACGCTTTCTTAAATATTACGATGTCAATAAGTCCTGAAGAAATCCCACACAAATAACCTAACCTACGTAGATGAATAGTATTCCTGGTACGCGTGAAAGCAATTATCGTGTGTTATGAACCACGAGGATTTACAAGAAAACAGACGCGCAAACTTTTTTAAGGTCTTATTACATCAATGAGGCATATGGAAATCAATAATGACCAGGGCCTGTGGAAGAAAAGTAATCTGGCTATCTTAAATCCTTTATATAGTATGGTATTCAACCCCCTGTCTGAGGACCGGTACCAGTCCATGGATCAAATACTACCGGTCCACACAAGAAACATTAAATTATTTCCCTTTTATTTACTATGGTATATTTTTCTTAGGTTTGAGCTACTTTTTATGAAAATCACTTTATACTCCTTGTTAAATCACTTTATATTCATTTTTTGGTGTAGCTATATTTTATTCTGAAATCAGGATTAAATACACAATTAAATTAAAATTATTAAATCAAAACAGTCTAAAATATAAACAATCAACGTCCTCCCCCTCAACAAGCAGAGGTAAAATTAACAAATTTTGACCGGTCCGCGGCGATAAAAAGGTTGGGGAACACTGCTTTATAGCATGCCTCTCATGTTAACATGCAAGAAATTTATTTTTCCTTTCCGCAGCGATTTAAAACAAGTCAGCCTTCTCATTCTGTGTTCAAAATTTCAAACATTTAGAAAGATAGCCTTGAAAAGGCCCAACATTTTTTTTGGGGTGCGTGTATTATCTTGCATAAAAAGTGTGACTCACTATAATAACAGGTTTTAAAAAAAGGTGTGAAAAAAGGCACACTTTTTGAATTTCAATACTAATGCAGTTTTTTGAATTTTCTTAAAGTTTTAGAAATAATGCATTTAATACCCATATACCGTATTACTCGAATCTAAACCATCATCGATTCGATTCAATTTTTGTGAAAATTGTTCTCTCTTTATTTCTAAGCCCCACCCCCAATTCTCTACTCGTTTTTAAGGGAAAAAAATCAAAAATTGTGTAAAAAGTTCATCGATATCCGATACTTAAGGAATTCTTAAAAAAATTTAATGAGAAATAATAAGAAGTTTAATTTATCTGACCAGTATTAAAAACTTTCGAATGCATACACGAACCTATAATTACTCTAACCATTAGTGTCATGATTTGAAAATGATTCGTCACTCCCATTGTCACCGCAGACATTGGAATTGTTGCCAGTGTAGCCATTTTCCCACACGATGTCTGTCATCATCCATGTCATCCAATGCATTTGCTATGCAACATTTTTTTAGAAGAATGTATTATAGAAGAATGTAAAAGAATTACTTCTCAGACTGTTGAACATTTACATGTGAAAATCATACCAATTTACTTACGCCATCGAAGAATATTTGTTTCACCCGTTTCAAATTTTCAGTGGCTGCTGCTCTGTTTACGTTATTTTTTGCGTACAAAATTGCCTCCCGTTTCATACTTGCATCATAATGAACTCGTCTTAAAGCTGTAACCGATATCTTTGATGTTTAAGGGATCACAGAAAAAATATGCAAAAGAAAGTTTTCCTAAATACGAGCAGATATCGATGTTTAAGGTAGTTTGAATTATTGGAGATAAAATGCGAAAATGGATAACTTATCGATGCAAGTTGCCAAAATGAACAGTTACATTTTTCCTTTTGAAAGGGGTTGAAACTAAATTTCCCCACCCAACAAATGTTTTGCCTTCGATTCTAAGCCTCACCCGATTTTCAGTAGTATTAACACTGGAAAAATGGTGCTGCTTAAATTCGGGGAAATATGGTATTTACGAATTTTTTTTAAATATATCTTTTTTTTTAAAAAAAAAAGAGCCTGTTATAGTTACATAATTTTTTGTAAGCTTGAAAAATAGACAAATTCAACACACTCATTAGAATATGAGAAGTAAAATGTGCAACAAAATAGATATTTTTTTCTCGGAATGTTTTTGTATACATCAAGACATTTTTCTTGCGCTTAAAAACTGAAAAGAACTCGTGTAAAAACTCATCTGATTAATAAAGTCACTATTGATTGTTTCAGTTTTTGTTTTCGAATTTTGTGAAGCTTGTAAAATTTCTGCATATAACCATCATTAGAAGAAAAAATTCCCGAAATATTTCTTGTATTTTATTAATGAATTTGAAAGACTAAAGCAAATAGTTTTCAAAATATACCACAAATATCAGTGCAATTTATCTATTTTTAGAATTGCTGGGGCAAATAATACATTGTATTACAAATTATGTTTTGAAGACTTATTCTGGGGTGAAGGATTGGATTTCAATTAGCTAAAAAATAAATTGAATTCTCATTCAATTAGATACAGTTACTATATTCATCAAACCTTTTAATCGAGTATAATTTTCATTTTTGTTTTCCTCTTTCGAACAAGATTAAGGTATCCGACTACGTTCGGAACCATGATTTTAAAAAAGAGCATTAATGGATAATTTTCATGATATTTAGTGTCACTCAGATTAGAATACATGCATAAAGTTGTTTTCAGGACATTTTGACAAAAAAAATTTATTTAAATACAATATTCTGGCAAAAAATTAACTTAGAATAATCTTTTTTCAAAATGTTCTCCTTTTGTGAAAAATAATTCTATTATAATATTTTGCCTGTATATAGCTCAGATTTCTCTACAGATGCTCAACTAGAATTTTTAAAAAGTTCACATTATTTTCAGAGTTACCACCAATTGAAATATATATATATATATATATATATAATTATTGGCATTTTTCCCTTAAAATTGCTCCTCTCTGTTGTCGTAAAATATGGATAAACCCACTTCTAAGTTATATATTTCAAAAATTCTAGTTGAGCCTCTGTAGACAGGTTTGAGCTATATACAGGCAAAATATTATTATAATAGAAATCATTTTTCACAAAAGGAGAACATTTTGAAAAATAATTATTCTAAATTAATTTTTTGCCAAAATATTGTATTTAAATAATTTTTTTTGTCAAAATGTCCTTAAAACAATTTTATGCATGTATTCTTATCTGAGTGACATTAAATATCATGAAAATTATCCATTTATGCGCTTTTCTTTAATCACGGTTCCGAACGTAGTGAGATACCTTAAAAGTGGATCGTCTTTGGTATTTAAAAAATTTAGTGTTACATATAGAGCAAAAAAAATAGATAATGATTTAATACTTTAGGGAAACGACGTAAAAAAATGTTCTAAGAAGGATGAGTTGAAAGTTGCTTCAAAAAATATTTTTATTACTTTTGAAATATTTATTCATGTTGTGACATCTCTCGCGTTCTTCCTCTAACATAACCTCTATGTTCTTTGACGGCCACGATTAATGGCAAAACTTTTCCAACCCAAATCCAAGAAGTAAAACGAAGCATAGATGCAAATAAGATAACCTTTAAAAGGATAGAAATTTTAGTGAGCAAAAATGGCAATTTAGAGAAAGTTCAGTGTAGAGAAGATAGAAGTGTTGATCGACGGGTTACCTAGAATCAAGACACCACCTCGCCAATTAAACAGAGGTACACACCATTGTACAACCTTAGGAGAAAGATTTGAAATAGATTGGACGTTGAGTATTCAACCAAGGTAGGAAGATTATATTCTGAACGCTAGTATATTATTGAGATTGAGATTAGGCAGACATAATATATTTATATTGATAAGTGATCTAATTGCGCGATCTGAGTTAGTTAAGACTACGTGTTTTGTGGTTTATTCTCACTTAATTTAAGTTTGTTCGATATTTAAGTTAAATTCTTAATAAAAGTCATATTAAGAATTCTAAAAATGTCTCATCATTCCGAGAATCCCACACCTCTAACTTACGCTGAAACCCCACGACATGGCTATCGAACGACGGCCATGTCGCAATGTAAACTTAAAAAACTCGTACTATTTGTTCATTTCTGTAAAAAGAAAAAAAAATCAATAATAAACATTTATATTAAGAAAGGAAATAATTCTTCGCAAATTTTAATGTGCTTGTGCAAAAATCTTTATACATCTTTTCAATAATCCATTACTACGACATACAAGTTGTCATAGTACCTCCTCCTCATGTTAGGTGAAGAGGAGATCTCGCTGTTTGTTGAGGTTCCCGGAGGGGGAGGGAAGGGAGATCGGAACACAGCATGGATGGAGAAGCCATTAAATCTGATACAAAATATTACAAATACATATTTCAAATAATTTACTTTTATTCATTTGAACGTTAGAAATGAGTACGTGATATGCGGACAAAACAAACTAAAGAGTAAGAATCAATTGTTACTTATCTGAAATGAGATGCAACTTCTCAAACTTGCCAAAGAAAAAGTCCTCCGAGATCTTATAACTTTCAAGTAGCTACACAACTATAATTAAGACTCTAATTAACGTGACAATATTATTCTGTACAATAATCTATCTTAAGTAGTCTACATCACTGACTATTTATATACTCTTCACTCTTCATTAGTGACGTTCAAATTTGTATGGAGACTGTGAGGCACGGTTCCGGGGGTGCCCCGTTTCTACATTATCTACGCGACCTGTTTCTGTAGGAAATAATGAAGAACCAGACATATCATTCATCTTAATATCTGTTTATTAAGATCTTAACTTAGTCACTATACACAATAATAATAATAATAATTATAGAAAGCGGATCTGGAGTGAGGACACAATTCGTATTACTAAATAATCGCGTAATTGACCACTATATCTAACTTTACAGATTATGGCTAATCTCCTTAATACACTTAGTTCCTTATATCTTAATTAAAGACGCTTATCGCTAAATCCTAGGTAATAGCTACTCTCTTGGTCGCACTGACGTGGCTTTAATCCTTGTGGAATGGTATCCACCGTTATCTTGAAGGCACAGATACGGGTTGATTAATTCTTGAACTTGTAATTTCCTCTAGCTCTAACTTAAGCGTTTCAAATCATAAACATAGACCTCATATAGCAAATTCACATAGCCACCTCACGAACGCTAAACTTCTACCATTTATAAGATTCCTAATTTACATACACACGTTCTTCTTCTGGAGTTGGTTGGAAAGAATTGCCATTCTGGCCCCAAAGAACTCCAAGAGGACATTAATGGAAATCACGATGAAAGCACGTCACAAGGCTTTGTTCTAGCTTAAAGGGCCAATTTGGCTGGACGGAAGAAATCTCTAGTTAGGGAGGATATATTTCGTGGATAACACAGTGTTACAAAGTATGTATATAAATATATATAAATGAATGTTTGTATATATGAACTCGCTTCGCTCCAACACCGTTCTGCCGATCTCTATGACAATTGGCAAATATATGTATTTTTTCGTGGAGAAGATTTTTGTACTATTCTCTTTTTTGCAGCTCCCCTCCAGGAGGCGCTATAACATATCAACTTTTGCACCATTCAATCAATTGCCAAGTTGCCCACATGGTCTCCAAAAATGCCAACTTGGCTCTATCGTCAACATATCGCTATGTTTCCATTAAATCGCCATTATAATGTAAGGAACGGTGTTGTTTGCGAATATTAAAATTTTAACACAAAATAACAGAAAGTAATATAAACGTATTACATATCCAGATATAAAATATTTACTCTATTTTAAGCTTTCATTATACAAAATTTGTAGCAATGTGTTACTTTTACTGAGAAGAGATCAACTTCGGCAGGTGTGTTGAAAAATCGACCCACAAGAGAGTTACGTGGCATTATAAATAACAAAAAAATCCTTTTTATCAGCTTTAGATCTACAAACTTAAAATTTAACAAATATGTTTTTTTTTGTTCAGCTGAGATATGCAATAAACTTTTTTTTTTGTTTGCTTAATTTTTCAATTCACCCGTGCGAAGAACGGATATACCAGCTAGTATAGTATAAACAAGTTTTTTTACAGTAAATAAATTATGGGCAAACTTAAAGATAAGGTTTTTGGTTGTTAACTCACAAACCGAAACGTAAGAAATATCTTCAAAATCAATTATTTGAATCTCTTCTGTATATATAGTTAATTTTCTATTCGGCTCTTGTAAAAAAATCAAATTAATTTAAAATAAAATATTTTCAGAAATGAGAAAAAACTGTTTACGAGAATAATGAATAAACACGTTTTGAGGAGGAGGGCAGGGAGTGAATGTTAACGTCACACTATTCAGCTACTTGAGGTCTTTTGGCGACTGACTACGTTTTGAGCCATGGTCAAGTGATGAGGACGACATCTGAGCTGTGGCACCTCCCTATCCTAACTTCCACACCATACCAACGGAAAGACGTTTGAATCTCGACATATTTAACGTGCATCGGCCCCTTCGTCACGGCGAGTCTTCAGCAGTAGTAGGCTCGAACTCATGACACACCGTCCAAGAGTCCGTTACCTTGACCATTAGGCTACCCCGGCCATATCGTAAGAGGGGAAAAAGAAGGTTTTTTATGTGAGTGTGGAAGAAAAAACTCATTCCTCATCCATTCTGAATTCAAACACGTGCAGCAGGGGCGTCTTGAAGCTACTAAAGACTCGCCGTGAAGAGGGGGATGATGCCCTTTAAACATATTGAGCTCAAAGTCCTTCCGTTGGAGTGGTGTGGAAGTTTGGAGAGGGAGTACCCAGTGCAGGTTTATCCATTGGGTGCTTAGGGTGGGCACCCCGGAGCCCAGAAGAGCTGGACTTAACCAGATTTTCTGGTTCTAAATTTTGATCCCCCGATGCCAAGGTGCCTGTAGATCTTCTGCGTTCAGCACCCGAAATGAGTTTAAATTTGCACTGGGGGGGGGGGCCCGAGCATGTGTCGTCATCATCATTTGACCGTGGTTCAAAATTATGAGGTATTAGGTATAGGTATAGGTATTCAAAATTATTGCCTATAGCTCTGGTGATGCTTTATAGTGCAACTTTAATATAACTCTCTCAGTCTGAATACAAAATAGTTAACCCTTTATCTACCGACGGTACTTACCAGTCACTTTAAAATTACATAGAATAACCATTTTTATAAATACTCTAACGATACTTAGCAGGAATATTCTTTTAAATCCACTCTTCCAATACATATGGCAGAGCACGGGTTCTATGATGAGTATTTTAGCGGGGAAGGTGAATAGTTTTATAGCAGAAATTGCGTTTTCAGCCGATTGTGAAGATTGTCATTTTTGTTCCGAAAAAATAGGGTGGCCGCGGTAGCCGAGGGATATAGGTATCGAATCGTGGCTTGCCTTGTCACGAGTTCGAGCCCAGTACTACTAAAGACCCGCCGTGTAGGGCAGCGATGCACGTTAAATCTGTCGAGAGCTGAAACGTCCTCCCGTTGGTGTGGTGGGGTATTTATGAGAGGGAGGTGCCAGCTCAGGTGTCTTCCTCGTCACTTGACCATGGTTCAAAATTACGTGGTCCGTCGCCAAAAGCCCTCGTGTAGCTGAACAGTGCGACGTTAAGATTCAATCAATCAATCCGAAAAAATAGTTAATGTCAAAAGGTAAATGTCTTATTTTTTTATATGTTAATGAAGGCCTTAGAAAACGATTTGACTATTTTAAGTGAACAGTGCGTATAATTAATGTTACTGTTGAATATCTTTAATTAATTAATTAGCTCTAACTAATTAAATTTCCTAAAGTTGAGTATTTTGTTTATGTATATTCCTTAATTTTCAATTCAGTGATTCAAATATATATATATATATATATATATATTGCATGAAAAAAACTGCAGTAAATCATAATGCGGTAGATAAAGGGTTAAGTCAAGTGATTGGAGTTAATGAACCATAACGGGCACCGGAATTATCTAAAAGTTTGAGTGTGTAACGTCGTGACCCCCAAGTTCCCGTAATTCCTTGGGTAGCAAGAGGAATCACACAGTTTTAGTAAAGAAAAAAAAATACTTTATATATATATTCAATTAGATAATGCTGAATTTATATCCAGTCTGTTAAGATTCCAGATCAGCTGAAAAATCAGTTTTTCCTCAAGTAGAGTACCGTCGCGGAGAAAACAGCAAACATGGGTGTTTCAATACGAAATGAATTCCACAATTCATGAAAAACTTATAACTCATACAAACCCCATTTTTTTTAAATGAAGTTATTGAGCATATTTGAAGCCAATGCCTGAAATTCGAGTGTGGGATTGTTATATATTACGCACAAATACGTACACGCAATACGTATTTTGCACTAATACTCTAGAATCAAGTGATTAACACTGCGGCACAAATATTTTTAGACATAACGTCTGCGATCTAACACAACTATGATTTAGCTTAGGTATGTTTTTATTACTTGTGCAAACTGATAAAAAGTTTTTCTTATGGCTTTTGGGAGAGTTAGTTTCCTAAAGTAAAATTGCTTTTGCATTAATAAAACCCTTTTTATCGAGAATTTCAACCATCTTTAATAAAAATTACTCTCACGAAATAATGTCCTTTTTTTCTAACTTTTGCTCACTATTTTTTGAATCGAGCTAAAAATATCAGCTTCAACTGGGTTTTAATAAAGACCAACGGGATGGTTATGGAGACTGAAAGTAGAATATTGAATAAGACTTCACTTCCATCAGTGGAAGTTGTGCATGATTCAACATATAATGGTATATAATAACTCGTATTACTATCTTGAGCTGTATAATTTCTAAACTTTCAATAAATATCTCAGATAAATTTAGTTAGAAAAAACGGCGATTTAAAATGCATTATTTGGTGCTTGAATGCATTTTCAGTTTTTTGTAGGAATGGAGATACAAAAGAGTTTAGCTCAAAGAACGATATACAATATTCAACTACATGCATAGAACTTCTATTAAATTAAATTATTATTTACGTTACAGAGAAAAGTTGGAAACTCAAAGTATGAATTAGGCTAGTAAATCAATATTTGGAGACCAACCAACTGCGTTAAATAATATAATTCCGTCAATAGGTTTAGTCAATGACAAAATGCATCCGACCGAATCAATTACAGTTCCAGAACCGAAAACGTCCACCAGGTTATGGTCTAGGGATATTAAATTTAAGAAGAAATGAAGATGGATTAAAATTCTGTTAAAACATTTTGGAACTACGCGAAGATCAAAGGAACTTTTCTAATTATCGTTCTTTCCAGCCGGAAGGCAAGCGGAAATCTTATTACCCTTCAACCAACGTTTTCCAATAAAACATCTTACTGAAGGAAAATTACTGTAAATTGTCACACTTTCTCTACGTTGTTATTGTCATAAGTGATTCTTGAAATGTTTAAAGGAAAATCCATGGCAGCTTAAAATGAAGAATAATAATTAGAATTCCTTTTTAATGGGTTTTGTTCTACTCACATTGTAACTATGTGCCTGTGTCAAAACTTCAAAAGCTTTTTTCTTACATTTTAAAGCACTCAATTGGGCTGAAGGTTTCAATACACGATTGTTTTAGATGACAATACGATAATTTAATTATAATTAATAAAATTAACTGAATAAAACTAATTATTTAAATAATTACACATACAGCCACTTTGGCATCATTTTTGGAGACTTGGCAATCATGTTGGCGTCTGGGGTCAAAACTTTAAGAGCATTTTGAAGTGCTCAATATAGCTGAAATTTTCTATACACGGCTATTTTGGGTAACAATATGATGATTTAATTATAATTAAAAATTAATTATTTAAAGAATTAAATTTTACTCATAATTCCAATTGTTTATAACGCGAAACAATTGAATATTGAAACCAGCAAAATAAACAATTCCCTAGTAAAATTAAATTATTAAAACTAATTACTGAATAAATTCAATTTGACTCTCAATGTTTCTTTCCGCTCTTAAAATTTAAGGTACAAAAAATTATGAAAATGTTAAGTTTGAAAGAAAAACCCACATATTTAAAAAACTCGTTTTTACCGGTGTTATTCAAATTTCGTTTTACGGACATTTAATTTCCTTAAATACATTTTCGAGAGTTCTCTTCGTTTAAAATGAATGCGAAAGCATATACTAGGATAACTTTGAATTGCAAATGTTTTTAAATATTTGAAATACTTATAACAAAGAGTTTAAATCATAATTAATTGAAATGTTCACGCACAATTAAAAATAATGGCTCATAAATATTAATTTAGAAAGCGTGACTCTGTTGAAAAATTGAATTTATAAAGAAATCGCGTTAATAATTATACGTCCGTAAGCCGACCACTAAATTCGGAAATCGATTGCAGATTTAAATAGCTGCACATAGAAATGTTCTTCCGCTGAAATAAAGACACTGGAGTATAATTATCGTTCATATACCGAAATCATTACTATGCATCTGTTAACAAAAACAGATGCTCATTGCGTGCGTATACTTATTGTGTTTAATGTGGTGAATAAAAAGCAGATTGATATTTTTCATTTGCTTCCGCTGAGTTGCTATTGTTCTCTTAAGTACCCAAAATAGTTGTTAACTCTTCTGTCCTAATGAATTAGCGTGGTTTTACTTTGGTAAAAGAGATAAATACTAACACAGAGTAAGAAAAAAAAGACCATCGGTAATTTCTAGTTTTCTGACTTTGAGAGTCATTGTATTATTATAGCACAATGCAAATTATTGCTTATAAAGCAGGACTCTGAAAAATTAATCTTTTCAATTAAGGAAAGTAAAATACTTTTTTCACATTAATGAAAAGATTAATATTTATCTTCGAAGTCTAGAAAATCATTTGTGTGCTGTTTTTTTATGCTTTTTGTATTTATGAATTTGATTGTTTTCTATATTTATGGAGATTAACTTTTCAAGTTATACCTTCTGTCAAGAACTTGTAATTTTTCAAAACATTATCTAATAAACTTAAGAATTTCGACTACGATTAATCTTCTTTATAAACACAGTTTATTGTTGCGTATCAGTTTGCACTCTTCATCACCTTTCTTCCCTTAATAAATTGTCCATTTAATGCACTTGATAAGAGGTGGGAAAATAGCGGCCCGTGTTCCACATGCTGCCCGAAAAAACTTTTTTTCGTGATCCACCAAGATAGCCCGAAAACCAAATATTTTTTTATTTATTTATCCAACGTCCTTGCTTAGCTTCTTGACCATTTGACGCCGAGCCTCCCAGTACCGACTGACGATGTCCTCAGCTGGGTATTCATCGAGTCCAGTGCATTGGAGCAGGTGGTCACCATCTATTCTGGCATTGCCGCAGAGTGGGCAGGCCTCGTTAGCAGCCACGCCAAGTCAGTGGATGTATACTCCCAAAAAGTCATGTCCGGTAGTTAGGCGAAAGAGGGTAACAGCCTCGGCTCTCTCCAGGTGCCTTATGGAC
>BMAV01011067.1:0-42371 GCA_019973955.1 Trichonephila inaurata madagascariensis
CCTTTTATGTAATAACAACGTACTTTGAATGCACAAATAATGTACTTTGACACTAAAGCTACAATACGACTTTCATTATAAGCTAACAAATTATGAAAGTAAGTATTAAATTTTACATATGATAAGCCCATAGAAAAGTCAGTAATTATTCATCTTGTTCTTAACTTAGTTTTCATAAATTAATTATCAAATACATTGTGCAGTAAATAATGAAACAAATACTTTGTTTAAAGAAATCATGTTACATAAAAATAATTTTTTTATTTTGAAAAAAGATTTTTAAGAATGGTAAACACGAGATTACATTTATCCCGTGACGATCACAGATTTGGACCATTATTTGTTACCAATTTATAGCTCTGGAGGATATTTCCTGGAGACTTTTAATTTTGGCAGCCATAGATTAATATATTATAGTAATTGGTCACATAATTATTAATTCAATGATCTTATCACTTGAATGTTTCCTGGTACCTATTTGAAAATAAATCCTATTAAAGTAGTGGTAATTCAGCTAATAAATGAATTAACTTTGCATGATTCATGAGATATAATATAATTTCTTAAAATATATGTGACTCAGTATAAATTAATATTATCTCTTCATCCTGATCCTTTTAGAGCTCTGCTATTCTGTTGTCATTAGCGAAGTTCGTTATAAGCTCCATTTCATCACTTTATTTGAAAGTTAGAATTTAGCTTATTGTACTCAGTTCATGCGGACAAGAGTAGAAATGACAAATCATCCAATCTGCCTTATAAAATGCTAATTGGAACAACGCGCCCGATATATTGGATGCTTTGTTCACATTTATCCGATTTGCCTGACTTCTCTGTACTAATTATTTAAAGTTTCTGCCTAATAAACATGTTTATTGTAAGTGATTAATTTGACATGTTTCTACACTCTGGCCAATATTTGTGTTGTTCCCGTCCTCTTGAGTACTTGCTTCATAGATTTCCAGCTAATTTCCGAAATTTGTTATATACGTTTAGATACTTAGATGTCCTCAAATGAGAACTTAAATGAAATTCCTCATTAGTATAGAACCTAGATTATTCATTTTAATTCAGAGATTCCATGATACAGAAACACAAAATCAAATGTTATTGTGTTAAATTTTTACAAGATGTTATATTACCAAATGCAATCTTTAATCAAATAAATTATGATTTTAATAAATTTACTTCAATTATAACTCTATTGTTAACCATAAGTTTGCTGCTTGTAATTATAAACGTTTAAAAAAATGTAAATAAACTATTTTATGGGAAACTAATATGCACCAACATGACATACTACGCATTTTCTTAATATGATTGGGCTCACAGATTGCCTTCTAAATTCTTATGAGCTCTTAAATATGACAAATCCTCATTATCATTTTTAGTGTAAGGTAAATTCTTTACCAATTAGGAATTATTAAAATGACTGACATAAGCAATTAATATGTTGAAATTTTTTTGTACTTGAATGAAGTGAGGAAATACGAGAGTTTGTCGTACGTAGTTCTGTTAATTAAGTTAAAATATTAAATGGGAAGAAATGATCATAAAATGCCCTGATTTTAAAAATGTCAGCTGAGTTTTATTTTTTTTTAAAAGAAAATATCTTTTTTGGTAAGGAACATCGAAAAATTTACTGCTGATACTGTACTTATAAGAATGAAGTCCACAGTAATAATTACTTGTAGTTAAAAAAAAAGTTTTCGAAAACTAGTGAAATATATAGAAATAAGAGAGTTTTTAAACTTTGATGAATGTGGAGGCTTAAATGAGTACTATTTAAATATTATCTCTTAAAATGATAATAATCTTTTAACCATATTTCGTTATTCATTTTCTTATTAAAATAAAACAATAGTTATAATCTACTGCGGAATAATTCATTTGAAAAAAATATAAAAACTATTTAAATTACTTGGATTCATTTCATTTAAGAACTTAAATAAAGCATAACTTTTATAATTTATCGTGTAGGCATACTTTAATATGATTCTGGATATTGAATTTATTCATTTTAATTTAATAAATAGCTTACTTCATTTGAAGTGTTCATTCTATAAAGAAAATTGTTTAACCCTTTATCGACCGCATTATGATTTACTGTAGTTCTTTTTAATCACTACATTTAAATTAAGGGATATACATAAACAAAATACTCAACTTTGGGAAATTTAATTAGAGAGAACTAATTAATTAATTAAAGATATTCAACTGTAAAATTAATTATGCACACGTTTCACTTAAAATAAATAGTCAAATAGCTTTCGAAGGTCTTAATTTACATACAAAAAAAAAAAAAAAAAAACACACTTAAATTTTGACATTAACTATTTTTTCGTGACAAAAATGATAATCCTCGCAATCCGCTGATAATTCCATCAGCTGAAAACACAATTTCTCCTATAAAACTGTTCGACTTTACCGCTAAAATACTCATCACAGAACCCGTATTGCCATATATTTTGAAAGAGAGGGTTTCAAAAAATTATTTCTGCTAAATATCGTCAGAATATTCGTACAAATGGTTATTCTACGTAATTTTAAAGTGAGTGGTACTTATAAGTACCGTCGGTCGATAAAGGGTTAAATTGTAAAAAAAATTCACAGTTTTCGAATCCCCCTTTCCATGTACTTTTTTTTATTCGTAACATGGAGTATGATATACATAAGACAAAAACATGCCAGATTGAAAAAAATTTTCTTCTTTTATTTAAAAATATTTTGATTACATATGTATAATTATAGTCTAATAACATTAAAAATATATATTACAATGGGCCAATTAGTTTCCTTTTCCTATTAATATATCTAATGAATATATACATATAATCCATAATAGCAGTGGTGCACACAAGAGGCTTGGGTCTGGACCACACCAAGGTCCTTGATTTTTTTTCCCGATGATTATAATCCTATGTACATTGTACTTAAAAATAAGTATTTGTTAAATACTTATTTTTATTAATTAATGTTAATTATTCATTCACTAATTAATTTTTTCTGTTTTCTGTTCTCGAAAATCGACAAAATCAAAATAATAGGTTGGGAGGCGTATTGGAGCCTAATACGAGAATATTGGACTTTCGACCCTGGACACACTCCTCGAAAAATTCCTGTGTAGGCTACTGCATAATAGTAATAACATATATATGGCGCTACTATGAATAATATTTCTTACTACAGTTCATTTATACTTTGATTTAAAAACATTTATGTAGATTAATATTATTATGGATTATTTATACATATATAATACCTAAAATGCTAGTATATCTTAGGTTTTAAAGTAATTGAGTTCAAATTACTTTAAAACCTAAGTAATTAGTAGTTTAAGTTATCCGACTATATATAAGTACGGAAACGTGATTTTAAAAAAGCTCATACATGGATAATTTTCATGATATTTAGTGTCACTTAGATTAGAATACATGTATAAAATTGTTTTAAGGACATTTTGACAAAAACAATTATTTAAATACAATATTTCGACAAAAAATTAAATTAGAATAACATTTTTTCAAAATGTTCTTTTGTGAAAAATGCTTCCATTATAATAATATTTTGCCTGTACATAGCTCAAACCTTTGTGCTGAGGCTCAACTCTGATTTTTGAAAAATTCACATTATTTTCAGAGTTACAACTAATTGAAATAATTATCGGCGGTTTTTTTTTAAATTTCTCCTCTCTGTTGTCATAAAACATGGATAAGCCCACTTCTAAGTTATATATTTCAAAAATTCTAGTTGAGCCTCTGGACAGAGATCTGAGCTATATACAGGCGAAATATTATTATAATAGAAGTATTTTTCGCAAAAGGAGAATATTTTGAAATTGGGTCATTCTATGTTCATTTTTTGTCAAAATATTGTACTTAAATAATTTTTATAGCAATATTATTCTTAAAACAATTTTATATACAGTTTCTAATCTAAGTGACACTAAATATCATAAATATTATCCATTTATACGCTTTTGCAAAATCACGGTTCCAAACATAGTCGGATACCATAAAGAAATCAATAAATAAATGTACTTTAAATAAACAAAGAATTTTTTAAAATATAAAATATAATTGATTATATTTCTTATCATCAGCCTTCAAAACTATTTATATGGACAAAATATTTTTTGCTGGTGTAATGTTGATAAGTGTATAATTTTTTTATATAGTTGAAACATTTTCTAAAATAAATGTTAAAAATTTTGAGTTTTATTGAAAATCGGACTGTCATACTTAAATAGTATTATAAGAAAATAATATTTTATAACTATTTTTCCACTACGCTGTGTTTGTGAACAGCCATATCAGCTAAGGACACCTTAGCTGGACCGGGACCATACGTATTTCTGATTTCTTGACCTAAAAAGTCCTTAACCAGGGTAAAATAGAAAAGTATTATTTTTGAGCCTAAAGAAAATTGTGGGTATTGAATTTTGGTTGATGCAAGTGCAGTATTAGATTTACTTGAAAAAAATTCAAAGGGAAAACGAGCACGAAAGAGAAGAACACCACTGTCATTTTAAACTTGTTTTTTCATTTTTCATTCCGTAGAAAATCGAGAATAGTAAAATGATATCGAAATATATCTCTTTATTCGATTTTTTTGGGGAAAACATTGGCGCAGTTTCTCAGAAGATGTGTGTAAAATGTTTGCACTTATTTTTGTGGCTTTTTTTTCCTAAAGAATATTCACTGTCAAAGTTATGAGTAAAATGTTGGCTCACTATTTAGTATATAACAACATTTTTTGAAGCAGGTTCGATGATTGGTGGATTTCGAGAACAAAAGGAAGATTTGTTCCCAAAGAATATTAAACATTTTTGTGAATAATGCATTCAAATTAAATATAAACCATCCTTTCTCAAACTTTCCCCTAGGGAAGCGAGATAACTCTGCGAAAAGAAGTCGCGAGAATATTGAAAAATTTGAAAACAAAAGATTATTTTAAAAAGTTATTAATTTGCAGAAAGTAAAAAAAAAAAAAAATCTGACATAATAAAAAACAAAATACAAATATATACACTGACAAAATTCACTTATAAATGTATCAGTACCACACAATGTATTTTACAATTAATTTAACAATACAAAGTTACGAAGAAGTTTAATAATTACCAGTGACGCCATGGTCTTGTCATATATAAAATTAAATAGAAAAATTAACGATAATCTTGATAATTTCTGTACGGTTCATAATTAATCTCTTAACTGCTAATTTAGTGTTACGCGGTTCACTCCCCATTGTCACCGTTTTCCATTTAGGCACGTGTATGTGGTGTATTGGGCAGGGTAGAAAAGGAATAAATGAGCAAATAATCTGAAATAAGTAAATGTTTCCCAACACTGTCAAGGTCATTTTATTGCATTCCAAAGCCTTCAGAATTATTTTATGGATAGCAGTACACATATAAGATTGTACTTCGCCTGCTTGCATTTGATATCTCGATATCAACATATGGTGCCGGAACCTGGTGTGATGATTTCAGCAAACATTGGATACACGACTTCGCACGTCTCAAGTTCAGCTCGACGGTAATTTGATTGTAGATCGGTACATTTCTAACACATCGCAAGATATATATATATATAAATGTTACCTCGCAAAGTATAGAATGCCGGATGTTTTTAGGCAAAGTATGAAATATGAGAATTATTTCATACTTTCCCAGACATTCTATAGAATGACCAAAGCTGTTTAGGCAAAGTATAAAATAATGTCATGTTAAAGCTATTATATCAATGGCGTACATTTCTAAACAATACAAATGCTAGTCTGAAAAAATAATGAGAGTTACATTGAAAAATAATTCAAAATACGTAAAGGAAAAAGAAAGTTGTACCAAACAAAATATATGTCTTACTTATTAAGAAATACAAAATTTTCAAATTAAAAATAAGAACTTAAAATTAACCTTCTTATTGCAACATGGTAGGCTTGAATGGCATTTTGAATTACATTTCATTACATTTTTCACGCAAAGACCATTCTTCTTTATTTTACTACTTTGTTTTTGCACAAAAATTCATCGAATCCTTCACCGCTTCCATTGGAATGAGCAATTGCAACTGTGACAGAAGGGGAATGCCATGGTCAGGAATACGTTTAATTCAAAACAAATTCATAGGGCACAAAGTAAATTGTGATTTCACATACACTAGTGTTTTAAAATTCTTTAAGTTTTTTTAATTAAAATTCTTTAAGTAATTTTAAGTTCTAAGTTAAAAGAAAATTTTCCACTCGTTGCAAGTGCCAATATATTGGCATTCAGAAAAAAATTCATAAATTTCACAACAATGCATTTTTTAAAATATTTTTTCTGTTCTTTCTGGCAAGGTTCACCAAGGTGGATCTGCTTTTCAATACCATAACATGTAATGTCTTTGTATTTGGTCTACCACATCCACGATGTCCAATAGCCAAATGAGCTTCATGAAGTACGTAAAATAACTCAGAATCCGTGACGTAATACTGTATAGAAGGGCTTCCCAACCTTTTTTTTTCTCGTGGACCGGTCAACGTTTGATAATTTTACCTCAGCCTACTCAGGGTGAGGGACGTTGTTTGTATTTTAAATTGTTTTGATTTAATAATTTAATTATATTTATAAAAATGCCTTCAGAGTAAAGTTCAGTTACTCTAAAAAAGGAATATAAGGTGATTTTACATGAAAAATAAAGTGTGATTTACATGGAAAGTCAGACTAACACTAGAGAAATACACTCCAGTAAATAAAAAATGGAAATAATTTAATACTCCTTGAGTGGAGCGATACCATTTTTGATCCACAGACCGGTGGTGGAGAACCATTCTGTATAGTATTGATGGCTTCTTTAATTGGTTACATGAGTTTACTTTTATATATTTTCAATAAACATCACATCATAGTTATTCAGCAACCAATAGAAACTGGGTCCTTTTTAGTAGCCATTTTGGCTTTTTGTATACATCAGTTATTAACTTTTAGTAAGTAGTTTCAGTTAAAAAAAATGCTTTTTTTTAGCTTTAACTCGAATTTTGGGCAGCTCGTCGTCGAATAATTGTTTCATGCCTATAGACCAGGGGTCGGTAACCTTCAGCGGTGGCGTGTGAAAAATCAATCTACCAATTATTATTCAGCGTGTCACACACACAGTAGGGCATTTTTGAAACAATTCTGTTCCTACGATAATATATGCAGAGTAAGAGAATAGAGTTCAATTATATAGATTCACAGCTTTATCACACATTATTTTTGTATCAATTAAAAATAATTCTTAACATAAAAAAACAGCATAAAATATAATTATTTCTTCAACAAAAATAAAAAAACCTCGAAATTGTACGTATATTATGTTTTTTTAAACTTAT
This sequence comes from Trichonephila inaurata madagascariensis, assembly GCA_019973955.1. Lineage (NCBI taxonomy): Eukaryota > Metazoa > Arthropoda > Arachnida > Araneae > Nephilidae > Trichonephila > Trichonephila inaurata. The sequence goes on from BMAV01011067.1 coordinate 7,357, forward strand.
TTATTAAAATAAGAAAGAGGAAAATTAAAATATAAGTATTTCCCATCATTACAGTTGATAAAAAGATAAATAAAATTTTAAATGCTAAGCCAGTCCTGCTTCGTCTTGCTTTTATATCGAAAAAAATGTGGTGTAATTTGTGACTTTCACTTTGACATGATTCTGAGCATACAGTTGTTGAACAATTTCCTTGCGGACTCGAAATATTTTTCATATGAGGAATGTTAATTTACCTAGATATGTAGAACTAAAAGCGGAAAAACAGAATACATGCAATTTTCTTTCTTCAAACAATTAAATATCTCCAGTGCTATGGCATTCAATAATTTACAAAAAAAGGTGTAAATTTACCTTTAGAGCTATCTTTCAAATTGTTTCATAATTCCTTAAATGTCCGAATTCCGGAGATGTTTGTCAAATAAGGTCGATTACAAATTTCAGAAGTTCCATCCGTTTAAAAATTGACAAATTTGTTGAGTAGTGCCGAGTGCCGCTGGTAATTGTACCGTGTGCCATAGGTTGCCTACCCCTGCTATACACCCTGACTCCTTCTCCAACACTACAGCTTGCTTCTCCATTTTCATGCAGCACAGAAAAAACCAATTTTTTGTTGAACGATTTTAAGTAAAATTGAATATTTTAACATTCTCGCGAACAAACCACAATGTATAAATGACAAATTCGGAGCCTGAGGCACGCGTTAAAAGACTCGTGCCTTGCCACACAATATTCGAAAAGAATCGAAGATGTATTTAATACTCTGCTGGTTTCTCATTAAGCATTCTATTGAATGCCTATGCAATTTTTACATACATTTCATACGTTACCGGCTAGTTTTAGGCATTCTGTACAGTGCCTGGGCGCATTCTGTATAATGCCAGATTTCATACTTTACCGGTAACATATACATATATATGCTTAAATTCACTTACAAGTTAGAATAATTATCATACATTTTCATTTTTGTGTGCTGTAACTTTTACTTGAGGTCCACTCACGTATATTAAATTCGCAGCTCTTTTGTGTTAAAGTTTTTCTATTAGATATAATTTCTTTTACTTTTAATTTTATATATACCTATCTTTATTAAAATATTTTATTCTAAATATCTGGTATCCAAGGAAAATTCTCGGCGCACTTTCAGAGTCCTTGTCTACAATTATTTCTAAAGGATTGGATTCTCAAAATCGAAATGATATATCTTTCTCTATTAATACAATATCATAATTCCTTATAAGAAAATCGTTCAGGTTTTGTTTAAAAGATACTTCGTGATTTGTTTCATAACAATAGCTTGCTCTTTTAAATTAGGAGGTAAAATATTTTACTTTTATTAAACGCATATCACCAGAGAAATCTCAACGGGGTGAAAGTCGAAATACAAGTAATAACTAAAATTTAAGTACCCAATTTCAGATTATGGAAATTAGACTTTTGATTGCTTACCCAAATCATGAATGAATTTTGTTGAATGGTTATTTCGCTCTGCTGTGCATTATATTCTACAGCAGTGTTTCCCAAAAATCTTACTTTATACCTGAGTTTTTCTATACATGAATCTCTAGAGTTGTCCATAGGAACTTTGCGGGGTTTCACAAGAAGAAAGTAAACGATATTTACGGATTACATATTACTAAATAAGGGACCAATTAAATAATATTTGGGTAAAATAATTTAATAACAGTATACAATAAAATGTCACATAAAAGTCTAAAAATTTGTGGTAGAGATACTGATATTTTAACTACTCTTGTACCAAATAATATTTTCCATTTTTTTTTAAATTTACATTTTATATATATATATATATATATATATATATATATATATATATATATAAAAGTTATTAAATTGATTCTTTTAGAGAAATTGTTTAAGTGTTTTGTTATAAGATTTTATTATCCAGGAAAAATATATTGTTTTACTATTATATGTGATTAGAGATAATTAGATAAATTTCAGTGGGTCTGAGATTAAGAAAGAATTGAGAACCCTGACCGTATACTATATAATACAATATTTTAATGTATATTATCGTGATATATATTTATATTATATTGAATTGTAGTAACAGAATAAGACTGCTTGTGCTTTCGAAAAAATGCCATTATAAATTAACACATTTTCACATCTTTAATTTATTTCACATCATATTTAAAAAAAGAATAACATCGAAATAATGAAAAATAATTGACTTTTCTATTAAGTAAAAATAATTGTATTTTATTTAAAATGGAACATATTATTTCCATTGTTTAAAACTGAAAAAAAAAGTTTGATATCCTTAATAAGTAACTTTTTAGTTCACAGTTGTATTGGTATATTTTAGTTGGAGCTATAGGAACTATACTATTTATGTTCAAATGTGTTTCAAGTTCAGGAAAGAAAATAAAGTCGTTTAAAAACAATAATTTCTGATTGTATAGGGTCGAAGAAGTAATTTAAAGAACAAATAAATTTTAAAAACATATTAGACTCTTTTTGTTACAGTTATATGTTAGTTATCGAAAGTTTCGGATTTCTCTCTTTGAACTGTTTATAACAAAGTGTAAAGAAATAAGGTAAAATTTCATAAGCACAATTTTTTCTGATTAGTTTCGTTTCCCCTTTTGCTATACTTTTTCTTATACTAACAAGTGAAATATTTTAATCTTTTCTACTGAGAATATACATGTCATTAATTTTTATGAAATAGCGTGGGAGCATTTTTCATTCCTCGAATAATTTTTACTTTAAGTGTGTGAAAAAATGTGTACACTGTTTTGTAACAGGCTTATTATTATTATTATTATTTTAGAAAAGTTTCTTAACTAGCACAAATTTTACTTATTTTATTTCGCTTAAACCGTTATAATTCTGAAGTACTTTTAATATAAAGTATTTCTTTCATTTACATGAAACACTAAAGCTTTATGTTATTTCTGTTTATTTTACATCTTAGTTTTCTTAGTTAGATTTTTCATGCATAAAATATGCTTTTTATCTGCAAAGTCCAATTGAAATCGAAATAAAAAAATTAATTATTACACATATGTGTAATAATTAATATAAATTTTTTTCTTGAGGTATTTTAATTCATAATGTTCTTGAGCCTTCCAACACTTTGTGTGATAATCAATTCCTAGTTTACCTGCCTAACGGAAAACAGCCATAAACTTATCTCCCCAAAACTAGAACTTCAACATTTTTAAACCAGGATGCTATAATCTTACATTCCCCGCATACGCAAGCCAACCAGAAAAGATTTTATCGAAGTCATATGATTATAACACCTTCCTCCTAACCATGACTGTAAAACGAAATCTCGGGAGTGTAAATGTTTTGTAAATCACGTGGGCTAGTGTCTTGCTTTGTGTATTTTATGTTTGTGATATTTTTTTAGATACTGTTTTTAATCGAATCCAAGCCACATTATTTTTCCAGTGCTAGTACTACTGAAAATTGGGTGCGGCTTTGAACTGAAGGCAAAACTTTTGTTGGATGGGGAAATTTAGGTTCCAACCTTATCAAAAGGAAAAATTTAGCTTTCCATTCTGGCTACTTGCATCTATGATTTATGCCATTCCACAGTAATTATTGTTGTCTGGTCGTCTTTAGAATTTTTTTTCTACCTGTGTTCTCTTTTTTTTAATCTCCTAATCATCAAATATTTCGGTAATAGCATCAAGAGTCCTCTATGACAAAAATATGAAATAGTATTCTATTTCATATGCAGAAAAGAAAAAATGGAAACAGAGTAGCGACCACGGAAACTTTGACACATATGAAAGAAATATGCGTCGATAGCGTAAACAGAATGATATAAGTTTTGCTTGTAAATGTTTAACAGTCTTTAGTTATTCCTTTACATTATTCTATAATATATTCTTTTAAAAGATGTTGCATATCAAATGCATTATATGGCACGGAAGAGACACCATGGGGAAAAAGGGTGACGCCGGCACCAATTCCGAAATCAGCTGTGACAATGGAAGTGATGATTTATTTTCGAAACATGGTACTGATGGTTAGAGTAATTATTAGTTCATGTATGTATTTGGAAATTTTTAATATAAATAAAATAAATAAATTATTAACTTCTCATTGTTTTTATTACCTTTTTTTTAAAAAATATTCTTAAGTATCGTATATCTTCCCTATTTTTAATTTTTTTCCTTGAAAACGTGTAGAGAATTGGAGGTGTTGCCTAGAATGGATGGTGACTTTGATTCGAGTAAATACGGTGTTTAAATGAATGTAGATTTAAACGTACCAAGCCTACTCATCTCTAAGAGCCTGCAATGAAATTAACTATTCTATCCAACAAAATAGCTTAAGTCAAATGTGGAAGTACATTTATATATACACATACATATATATTTCTTAATATCATCGTTTTATGTGACATCTTCAAGAATTGCAGAACATAAATGAAAAATATATTTTGAAACCGAATTGCAAATATTTCAAAATATGTATTAGTAGTTCATAACCCTTAAGTTTTACGGATTAGGAAATCAATTTTATAAATGGACTTTCTTTTCCATTTCTCGCATCTTGACAGTGGAATTTAAATTACTTTTACAAAAAGGAAAAAAAAAAATTAAATTTCAAAATTCTAGTGATTATTATAGTCATTTATGTTTCTGGAAAATTTGCTGTATCTTTCTCAATTTAAAAATAAATTATGCAAAAATTTTATGTTAATATTGGTTTTTTCGAAAATTAACATTGATTTATAATACTTGTGACTAAATTAGTAAAGTTGACTGATAAAGTCTGACCTGGTCCTTTTCTGTTTGTATAAAGTGACGTGGCGTAGAGAAGCAATATTGGGGGGAAAGTTTCATTTTTACGCATGCGATATTGTAATTACAGCAGTGCTTCTCAAACTCTCAATATTTGTGACCCAATATTCAACCATAAATTTCATCACCCCCCCCCCCCCCTCCTATACAATAACAATGTATTGAATTCAGTAATACTATACTTTGACACTAAAACTACAATATGACTTTAACTTCTTAAGTGCCATCAGTGTGTATAATCGTCTCGTTCAATCAAAGCGTTAATTGCCCCATACGTATATATACGTCTTTCCGAAGTACGACCTTTTCTGTGTACTGCTATTCCGAAAATTTTTCCAAAGGGTTTGGAATGCAACAAAAAGACCTTGACAACGTTTGCTAAGGATTTACTTACTTAAGAGAATTTGCTTATGTATTTCTTTTCTCCCGATACGCACGCCTACCTGGAAGAGTAAATCACATATTTTTTAGTCGGCCATTAAGGGATTAATCATAAACTGTACAGATTATCAAGATAAGTGTTAATTGCAGTATATAATTTTATATATGACAAGCCCATAGAGTCAATGATAATTATTAAACTTGTTCTGAACTTACGAGTAGTATTGCTAAATTAATTATAAAGTACAATGTGCACTATACTGATACATTTATAAGTGTATTATATCAGTGTAAACGAGTATTTATTTCTTATTATGAAAGAATGTGTTTTTATTTAATAATTTTTTAAAAATAATCTTGTTTTCAGCTTTCGAATATGCTCGTGCCTCCCTCGTAGAGTTATCACTACCCCCTAGGGGGCACACCCCAGTTCGAGAAAAGCTGAATTACGAGTATATATTGAGATGCTTTATTCGAAATTATGCCATTATGGAATTTTCGAATGTTAATTGTTTCCCCATAGTTAAATTTTTTTGAAGTACTAGACGGTTCCAGAATAGAGTATGATTTAATACAAAAGAAACGTTCGGTGAATTATATATATAAGGAATTTTATATTAGGTGAATTATATATATGTATAATCTATCACGTAACAGTTCATGTTTCTATATTCTTAAGCGTAATAAATGAATAAAAAAATATAAGCTACAATTCGTTATATAGTAAGAAAAGTACACTTTTGGATGATTTTATACAAAATACTGACCTTTTTAAGAAACAAAGATATGTACATAAGTTAAGTTAATCACGAAAACTATTGTACATTAGATACGGTGCAAATGCATAATCGTATGTAATGCTCCTCTTATACGGGAAAGTCTGAAACATAATTTCCAGAATGGAGCAGAAACTGGGTTATTAGGGAATAAGGATCCCTTTTATATGTATAAATTATGCATATAAATAAAGTATGTTGCAAAGAAATATATGCACCCAGATAAAATCGAGGTATTCTCACGAAACTTGTCAGGAATGTAGTCTAGTACGAGATATGCAAAATATTACAATAAGACAAGAGCAAGTGCACTATGCTCATATAAGATGCACAGCCACGGGTGAGTTTAAAAGCATGACTTCTCATGCCATATGGTTATTCAAACAAATTTTTCCACTTGGATGGATGTCATTGTGACTATAGAGATGCCCAAGAGACGTAACCGATGAAAGTACGAACAATTGCCGGACTTTGAGAAAGGACGTATAGTATACCTCAGAGAAGCAGATTGATCGAACAGTTGTATCGGCTGCTACTTCGATCGAAGCGATATGATATTTGCTCGGTGTTGGCAACAATGGATCACAGAAGAGATAGTCTACCGTCTCGGAGGATCAGGGCATCCCAGGAACACAAATGTATGCGATGATCGCGCAAACATAAGCACAGCCACTTTCTCACGAACAACGTTATTGCAATCGATTAGACGTCATTTATTATCTTTCAGACATATGGTGGTAGCAAGGGAAACCAGTCAGAAACAACGGACCAACACAGGTATAAGGAGTCAACGACCTCACATCATAGGCAGTGTTGACTGGATATTTACTGGCATCAGACAGCTGGAGTGTGACGACTGGAACTGTTTGATCTTCAGCAATGAATTTCAATTATATCTCAATGCTCATGATCAGCTCACACGCGTGTGGAGCACACCAGGCTATCGTTCTGATCCAGCATTTTTTGTCGAGAGGAATACGGTAATTACACAAGGTGCACGAGAGTGAGGAGGGAATTGTTGAGGACACGATTACCTCTGGTCATCCTTCAACGTACTTTGACTGCACGAAGTTACGTGGACGATATCTTAAAGTGAGTTGTACTGCATATGCTATCAAGTCACCCAGGTACCATTTATCAGCAAGACAATGCTCTTCCACAAACTGCACGACTCTTTCAACAATGTATTTAAGGGCACTCACCCTACTACCATGGCATTCCAGGTCAATAGATCTCTCACCAATAGATAAGGACTGAGAAGTGCTTGAAAAACAACTGCATACGTCCCAAAATAGTGGTGAAAAAACTGCCCAGTTGCAAAGATCCTGGCCCACTCTTTCACAGGATGTCATAAGTTACCTCAATTTTTGGATGCCACTTCGTGTATTGGTTTGTATGGCTAACATAAGTGGATTTACTCTCTTCTGATTTGCAAATTTCCATACAATATCTTCTTAATAGAGCAATCTGTTCTTCCCAATTTTTAATCATTTGCTTATCTTATCACACAATAAATGCATGTGAAGTTTCATGGTAGAAGCTCGCTTCCATTTGAATGCATATATTTTTTTGTGACAGAGTATAATGCGATATATATATATCGCAAATATTTACCTTGGAATATATATATATATACTCCAAGGTAAATATTTGCTTGAATGCCGTAAAAGACAACAATACATCACTTTATATAAGCTTAGTATGAAAATTTTTGCACTCATGAAAATATGCCTTCTTCCGTATTTTGGTTTACACATCGAAATACTTCATTCAAAATAGTTATCTCATTATGTTATTGAAAGCTTTTTCTTCTTATTATTATTGTAGTTGGAAGGGTAAATTTAAATTAAAAATTGGTTAGATATGTACTTTACAAATTTTAAGAAGCTTTTCTTTTATAAAATAAGTGAACTTTATTTAGGTATTTTAAGAAATTTGAGTTTGTGCTGTGTAAATAGAGATAAACTATTAGATATGAATTAACTAAATTCATTAAGAATTACTTTAAGGACCAATTATATTTATAATTGAAGAAATAATAAGACATAGTTGAATTGTAATCCATATTTATTATGATAATGAAATTCAATTTTTTGTAATTACAAATACAGAAAATAACCGAAATTAGTAATTAATATTAAAAAGGTAAGAGAAGCAAGCTTCAGTTCGGACATCTTATTTCTGCAAAGTTTGTTTCTCAATAGAGTTATCCTCGATACGCTTTATGACGCTTTTACGTATATATGTATTTTCTGTACATACTTCTTTTAAATAACGCACATTAAAATTACTTTCACATAGAAAATTCTGAAAACGTTTGTCTTTTAAAATATACATAACGTATAATCACATATAATTGTTCCCCAAAATTTAGAAGTTTCTCTAACTATAACAACTCCTTTTAATACTTATTTATTACCATTACTTCGACTTATCGTCAATAATATTTTGAAAACGCTTCATCTGCAGGTACTTTAGACCTGAAACACATTAGTTTCCCCGATATCTATACCTGAAACGATTAAATTTGCAGGAAAAATTTTGGAAATTATGGCTTTATGCATATACAAAGTTCATGCTCTGAATAAGTAGAGTTTATGCAATGAAAAGCTCTTTATGTATTTGCAATTTGGTGAGTAAAGGTATACGCAAGTGGTGGTTGCGGTGAAACTGGAAGCTCTCTCTCTCTTAGGGGATTCATCTTAAGTGTAAATTTAAAAATACACTCCATTTATTATGTTCTACATTCGAAGCCCTATTCCCTAAGCGATGCATTAAATATAGATTCAGAGAAACACGATATGAATATGATCCGGATTTAATAAAATCTTGCGGTTTGTAAGATTATTTTTGCCTTAAGAAAGGAATGAATGATTAAATGAATATTAATGTCGCACTTTTCAGCTACACGAGGGCTTTTGGCGAAGGACCTCACAATTTTGAGCCACGATCAAATGACATCTGAGCTGGTACCCCCTCTTCTAACTTCCACACCGCACAAACAGGTGGAAATTTGAGCTCCGATGGATTTAGCGTACATCAGCACCTCTACACGGCGGGTCTTCAGAGGCACTGGACTCGAGTCAGTGAACTTGACCACTAGACTACTGCGAACTCTAGGGTTAAGAAAGGAATATAATGTGTCCAGGAAGAAGGTTGTGCTTGCATAATTCTCGATTTGATACAAGAAATGTGTAAGTAATAAACAAGGAATTTGTTTTGAAACTGAATTTAATATAATTATAAATAATTATTTATATGTATAACTTATAACTTTCAAGTACTATATTATGCTTAATATCTTACATTAACTTATTATTATAATTAGCAATTGCTATATTATATTTAACCGCCCAGATGGTGTAGTGGTTAGTGACGCTGACTGCCGAACCGTATATGTTTGGATACCGGAGAAAGCATGGATGTTTGTAAATGTATAGTGCCTATGCCAATAGTATAGTGTTATGCCAAATCATTTTATCACCTACATGGTGCTCAACGCTGTGGTTAACGGCAGGTGTAAAAACTAGGCCCTTGCTTCGATAAAATTCGTGGACCTCGAGCTGACAGAGTCAATCAGGTGGATTAGCAACTAAATACATTATAGTTTATATTAATATATTATAAATATGTAATTTACTACTATTATATTATGCTTGTATAATAATATATAACGTGTTAATTTACTATTAATATATTATATTTTATAAATTAATTTTATTTTTAATAATAGTTAATATGTAAATTTTTCTATTTTGCGAGATAAAGGTAATTTACAATAACTTGAAAATCAATGCTTTCAAAGTAAAATAGGGAATAAATCTCTGAAAACTATTTCCTACTCATCTGAAAGTTCATAATGATGATCTTAATTTTAAAGTTGTGGAAAAAGTAAAGCATTCAAAAAGTACAATATGAACAAATACCTTTAATACAAGATATTAGTTATTATACGTGATTAAAGCTTGCCTCTATCTTTTTGATGAAATGTTATTCTATGCATTAGAAAGTTTAATGTTCATTTCTGGCAATATTTGGTTTTAATTTTACTTTCAATGAGTACATTCATTTATAAAAGGTTCAGATATAAATATATGTCATTTTAAAATAAATAGCTATTTTATTTTTTATAAAAAATTACTTTAGGATTTAAATAATAATTTAAATTACGTATTAAAACTACTAAATATGTTATACAGACGCAAATTAAAACATAATAAATAGCTGCGGTAGCAGAGGGCTTATATTCAAAAACTTCAAGTCGGTAGTACTTTTTTCTGAAGAGTCAAGTTTTGTAGCCCTGATATCACTAAGTATCTACAGAATAAAACGTGGCTGATAAAAGTTAAACCTATCGTTCAAAGTCCTTACATTGGCATAGTTTAGATGTTTGGAGAGTATCAATTCCAATTCTGGGGTCCATTGTCCTCTATTGAGGTTTAACATTGGGAGATCCTTAGTCAATAGCCTTGTGTGTCTTCAAAGTGGAATGCCTGTATGAAATTCAGCAATCCATAATAAATGTTATTAATTTGTGCATAGTTAAAACATAAGTATCTGGAAAAAGACAATCAATATATTGGTTGACTTAGACCTACGTGTAGCCCATTATAAAGTCAATTTATTTTTACAACAGTACTTAAGAAAATATCACATCTAAATTTAACCTAGTCTATTTTAGCTGAAAGTTATTTTTAATGGTTTAATCCAATGCATTTTTTCTCCCGTTTTGTAATTTCAAAAAATTACTTTACCATTAAATTCACTTTTTTTTTCAAAATGAATGTGCGAAATATAATTTAATATTTTTTTAATAAAAAAACCTATACACCTTTTATGACGTTTACTTTTCATTATGCGAGCAATATATATTTTTAAATTTTTACTTTAATGAAAGTCTTGAAATGTTTTTAAAAAAGTATAATATGTAACATTTTCTCAAACGGTTTTTGATATACGTAGAGCATTATTTTAAAAACTGATATTCATTCATCATATATTAAAATTTCACTTTAACTTATTATGCTTTAATTAGAACATATTATGTTTTGATTAGAGCTAACTCTTAGAAAATACACTTCCCTTCATCCGTAACTTCATTCAGATATGTTTCAATTATGATGGTAGTTTGTAAGCATTCAAATTTGTACTGAAACGTATTACTATTTGAATTTTAACAGTGAATTTCATTTTAATACAAAGTCCTAAGTTTGCCAGAAAATAACAATGCACAAATCTTTTTAAATTGATATATTTAGAGCCATTTTTAAAGAAGAATCAGAATTCGTCTGGCAATACCACTCTTAAACCATGTTTCTTACTCAAATGAATACAGTCATCACACTAAATTACGATGGCATTCACTTAGAGGAATGCGTACCAAATTTCTGTGCTCATAAATCCACGTAATTCAATAGTAAATAAGATCTGTCAAGTATCCTGGCTGATAGCTCTTGAAATATTGCAGATATCTCATTAGAAGCAAAGTACTTGTGTGCTTTATTTCTTTACTAGGAATATATATTTATTCTCTTAAGCTGCGAAGTACTGTGCAAAACCTCATACACACTTTCATAAAAAAATTCATCTGTAAGCACCCTTTTTCTTATCCTGAACAATTCACTCTTCGGTATGCTTCTATTACTTGTTTTTGTAGTAACTTTCTGAATTTTTTTCTTGAGACATGAAATCTATAACACAAAGAAAAATGATATCTTAACGATATTTTACGCATTTATATATTTTTCGTGAAATTTAACTTTTCAACCCAAACTTTAGAAATCTTAGTAAAAATTTTAAAAAATGAAAAGAAACCCATTTATTTAAAGCTTTTTAATTTTCAAAATATAAACCAAAGAAAATGTATGAATTACTCATTTAGGGATAAAAAAAAGTGTTGTTTTTCAATGTATGTGCATTATTATTTTTACTATAATTTTTGATTTTCTTGCTCTTAAAAGGATAATATCTGAAAATTTAGCTATTATTTAGAAATGGCAGAGAATTATGTCGGATAATACTATTTTTATTTAAGTAAACTTTTATTTACTTGAAACTTACTATTAAAACCTAAAAATATATAAAGGAGAAAAACGACTTACTGATCACAATATCTCCGGAACTATTAGATATATAGACGTAGAATTTGGTAGGCCCGTTCTTTTCATGGAATAGAGATCCGCTTTTAAGAGGGTTCCTTGAATTGAACCCAAGGGTGTTGTAAGGGTTTAAAGGGCATTATTGAAAAAAAAATCCTGTTTTTGGACTGTTAGACCTAGAGACTTGAAGTTAAGTAGGCATGCTTATTTTGTTGAAGAAAGATTCACTAAGAACAAAATTTATGAAACTTGACTTCTATGGAAGGAGCGGGGAGCTACTGGGTCGTATTGATAAAAAAAGAACCTACCCGCTTTAGACTAACAGTAACGGAATTAAGTGTGTGCATGTATCTTGTGTTGAATTGAAATCCGCTAAGAACTGTTCTTAAGGAAATTGACTCTCAAAAGTGGTTACTAGAGCTTATTGATGAAAAAATTCCGTTTTAGAACTATTAGATTTAGACTTTAAGTTTGACAAGCATATTTATTTTATTAAATAGATTTACAAAAAATGGGTTTGACGAAAATTCTCTTGGAGAGTGGATTACAAGAGTGTAAAAGATAATTCTTTTTTTAATTTTAGAAATTAGAAATTTTTAAATCAAGAGGTAAGAATTACAAGAATAGTTTTTAATACGTCAAACTGCTAGGACTGATATCAATAAGTTAATAAAAGACCCAGATAAGCGGGTGTGCAAAATGGCTATTATTTATATAAAACAGAAATATCTTTCCACTTCGAACAAAATTTTTTTTAGGCTTAAAAATTGATAAGTACGTTGAGGTTAATGTATCGCCATTCCTATTCTTGATCTACTTCAGTGCTAAAAACCAAAACATGTTTAAATTAAATTTCCTTTTTTAATAACATCCTTATAATACGCGTGTATTAAAAATTAAAAAGAATGCTGTTTTAAGAATTTAAAAAGTAATATTCATTCTATATAGTTCTACATTTGTTTTTTTCGAATAAACATGAATTTATAATTAGTAAGCAACTCCGTGCAACATCATTATATCCTTAAATTATTTTCATTCCTTTTTCTAAATTGGCCAAACTAGAGAACTAAATAAAGTTGATGAAACGAAAACTAGATGTAAGTAAGAGACATTCTAGTTTCTTTACTTCTATTGTAAATATTTTTAATAACATATTAGGTGAAGTGGGAATGTAATGAATATAAAAAAAAGTATTAAAAATGAAATTGTGTGTGTGTGTGAAAAGGTTTAAATTCTAGAGCAACTATCTGTACAAAAGCGAACACTTTTCCAGTTGGAAGGTAAAAATTACGAAGAGAAGATATTTTGAATTATATTTTTCCTTATCATTTTTCATGTTTTGGGGCATGCTATTTGAAAACTAATGTTCATACATGTGCATTTATTTATATACATTTCTTCTGCTTTAGATTTTTTCAGTTATATTCTATACATTTCTTTTTTTTTATCCTTCTTTCTAAGATAGATAAATAGGGTATTTGTTTGTTGCGTATTAAAATTCCATACTTTAGTTTTAGTTGAATATGTAAGAATAAAATGAATTAAATTTAATAGTACTTGTTAGTTTTTAAAATCCAATTTCTCTAATTAAAATTCAGAGAATAAGTTAATATTGTAGGAATGATTTTCATACTAGAAATAATTAAGAAAATATGTTTTTTTATTGCAAGGATACCGAAGGAAAAAAAAATATTTAAGAAAAATTCTAAATGCTCCCGTTGTAAAAAATATATTGCTCAAAATATGCTTTTAATTTCTTTTTCTTTTTGAAAAAGGAATTCATGTGCTTGTTTTTCTGGGTGATCAAAAGAAAGTATATAATATTTGGAAATACTCATATTTTAACTAAGGGTCACAGTACTATTCAACTGAAAAAGTTGGTCAAACAATAAAATCTAATTTTTGTAGCCTAAATTATTTTTCATTTACATTTCTATAACGTCACAAAACTTGAAAGCTTTAAACTTAAGAAACACAGAATTAGGATAGCTTTTACGTTTGTTTTTAATCACATCCCTATAGCTAATCAAAACTTTAAACTTATTTATCTCAGAAAGATAAAGTAACTATAGCTTATCCCATTTAAAGTGCTAAGGAATTTTTTTCTATTGGGCCTAATATTTTGAATTTGTTTTACCAATTACTAATAGTACCTGTAAGAAAAGTTGGTTTGCATTTTTGAGTCAAAGCAATATTATTTTTTAAAGATAATTGAACTCAGAATGTGTACATTTTTAGGGAATTTTCCATCAGCATTCATAAAAAGAAGTGCTGTACGATTACCAATCATGTTATCACAAAACCCATACCAACTTTTGTTATGCATAACTTGACGTACTTGCAAATCCAATTTCATGCGTGTACGTAAATTTTGTAGGAGGAGTAGTATTTTAAATTCGTTTCACAAATTTCAAGTTGTTTTCCTTAAAAAATTAAATTGCAAGGTTTTTATGAAGTTTTGAGCACAAAAGCTATTTTACAAAGTATACACACACAGGATGCAACCAAACAATTTTTGAAAATCCTTAAATTTAAATTTTTTGCTCAAACCGTACCTTGTCCCCTTAAGGTTGACAATATAATATATATTACCCAAGTTAAATTGGAAAAATATAATTTTTTTTATTAGTGGGAACAAATTAATTTTTTATTTTTCAAAAATTAAAATGTTAAATTTAGTGTTCTTAACTAAATTGATTTCTAAATTTTATATTCATTTATCAGCAATTTTATAAATATTTTAGTAAATGTGCATTCGAATTAGATGTCATAGATACATTTCATAATAAAATACCGTTATAATAATTAATGTTTAAAGAAAATGAAGAAAATATTAAAATAAACAAAGAAAGAGTATAAGAAAACAATTTTCTAACTATTTCCCACTCACGAAATATATATCTGATTAAAAATAAAACCTGACTCCTACGTCTTGACATTAAACATTAGTTTCACAAACTGTGAATAATACCCTATGAGAAGATTTCATCTTTAAGCACATGGATCTTTATTCCCAGCAGGTTTCAAGACATTTGTATTGTGATTTCATTAATTTGGCGTGATTTATGTATAAGGATGACAGTTTTGATTCTAATCATTAAATACATTAGCTAGTGGTTCTCTTATTTGATAGACTGAAGAGATTCTGTAGGATTAAATTTTGCTTATAAATGCACCTAACTTGAGACATTGCTGAGTTAAAGCCTTAACGATAGACTGAGAAGGATGAATAACTTATAGACATATATTTGTCATTTAATGTATTTCTGGTCCTTCAAGATTGCTTTTATGTATTGAAAGATAACAAGGAAACGGCACTTCAACGAAAATAAAAAACCCTGACTTGAAGGAATCAAATAGTGTATTTACTCGATTCTAAGCTGCATGCCAAGTTCTCTACACGATTCTAAGAGAAAATGTATAAATGGTTCATCCATAACCGATACCTACGAAGTATAAAAGAATTAATGGTAAATAATAAGAAGTTAATTATTTATTTTTTTAGCAGTATTAAAAACTTTCAAATACAATCGGATCTTTTTTTAAGGAAGTCACTAAATCCCAGAAAAAAATTCGCTATATGGAAAATTCGTTACATAAAAGTACATCTTTTAATATAATTTATAAACCAAATGAAACAAATTTTAAATTCATAAACACTATATATTAAAAAAAGTAATAATTTACACCTTTTTGTAAATTAAAATGTATGTATTTTATATATCTTACCCATAAAAAAAAGAAAGGAAAGAAGAAAAACTGCAAAACAATCAAGATAAAAAAAAAATAATATCAAGGAAAATACAGCATTTTCAACATTAAAAAAATAATTTTATATTAAAATTAATGAGTTTTTGTATTACATTTTTTTTTTCTAATTTAAATCATTCTAGTAAATTTAAACATACATTATTTTATAATTAGAGATTTTAAACATACATTACCACATGCATCTTTAAATTTAATTATTCATAAAATCTGTTAATTTTGTTTGAGTTTTTTGTTTGAAAAATGCTTTGTTCATAATATATACACCTCACATCTTTGCAATGCACCCTAAACTTCCTTTATGACCATTATAAAATGTTTTAAAAGAAAGAATAACCTTAAATGTCCAGAAATATTTAAAAAATAAGGATAAAAAAATTTAATCACAAGAAAAAAAGTTCGTTACATAGAAAATGCACTTCACTATTGGGAGGTAATTTTACGAATAAAATCTTAAAATGTTCTTGGTTCCAGGAAAACGTCTGCTATATAGAAAAATTCGCAATATAGAGGTCCGTTATGTGGAGATTCGACTGTGCATACATGAATGAACCTGCCATATTTCGAAAATGATTCGTCACTCCCAATGTCACAGCTGACTTCGGAATGGGTGCCGACGTCACCATTTTCCCACATGTTGTCGTCTTCCGTGCTATCAATGCAGTAGTTACGCAATATTTTTTTAAAAATAAGGTACAGAAGAATCTAAAAAAATTATTAAATAATGTTGAACATTTTCAAGCAAATATTATATCATTTTGTTGTTGTGGCACGCCCCCATTGGTCAGCAGTGCTAGACCAGGTCCATGACATCGTACACTTTCAGAAAGTCCAACACCGTCTTCTAAATCCTGCTTGGTGAGTCCTAGGCATTCAAGGATGTGAGCAAGCGAGGGCGGCTCAGAAGAGCAGTTCGTGCACATTTCAAAGCTCTTGCATCCTTCGGAAAATTTCATTGTTTTGATATGGCCACTCGAAAGTGGGCTAGAAGAGTTTGACCCTGTCTTGTAAAACCGTGAGCCAGAGAGCCTCCAGGACGAGAATGCTGATACCAATGGTGCTCGGGGGGGAGGGGTAGTAATCCAAGTGGTCTTATTATGGTGTTTTGTTCCAGAGAAAATCTCCAAAAAGGTGAGTGGTGCTGACGGCTCTGGTACCTCGCAAGCGCCAACCTTGGCCAAAGTGTCCTCAATCTCATTTCCCTCTAGATCTATGTGAGAGGGAATCCACTGCAGATGAATTTGATGCGATGTGGAAAGTTGTTTTAAATTAGTGAGTATTGACACTCCAACATTATCTCTCTCACCTTGCCAGTTGGACAAGTGCTGTATTGCACTTTTACCTTCAGACAGTATCCAAATATCTTTTCCATTTGGAAGATATGCAAGAGGACCAAGGGCCTCATCAATGGCTATTAGCTCACTGCGAAAAACCTATATTCTATCCTATATCATTTTGTCTATACCATTGACGTATATTTGTTTCATCGGTGTCAAATAATCATTGACCACTGCTCTGTTTTTTACTGCACCTGAAACCGCTGCCTTTTTATACTTCCGTCATAGTGAACTCGTTTTAATTATATTATCGATATTTTTGATGTTTAATTGGTTAAAAGAAAGCATATACAAAAAAAAGATCCCTTAATACGAACAGACAACGTCTCTTAGGATAGACTGAATACTAGAGATAAATGCAGAATGGGATAAGTCATCAATGAAAGTGGACAGAATGGATGGTAACATATTTCTTTTTAAAGGGAATTGAAACTCAATTTTTCCCATCCTACGAATGCTTTGCCTTCGATTCTATGTCACACTTGATTTTCAGTAGAATTAACACTGGAAATGTAGTGCGGCTAACATGTGAGTAATTCAGGTATATTTTTAATAAATTAGCAGGTGAAAGTTAAAATACAATAATTCTTTTGTGTCTAATCCAAAAACAAACGAACATGAACTCTTCGTTTTTGTATGTGTGGCAATATTGTTAATGGCATTGAAATCTTCGTTTGTTCACGAGGACTTTCGTGGATAATGATGCAAATTAAAAATTGCACAGCTTTATTTAAATTCTTAATGGGAAAATAATTTAAATGGCATAACATGGAGAAATATTGAAATAAAGCTTTTATATATTGTGCTTTCGTGCATATTAGTAAAAACTCATTCAAAAAATTGTTTAATCCAATCGAAATCCTATATTTAATGTTTCATAAATGCACGATGTTTACATTTCATTGATTTGGAATGTTGTGTAAATCTATTTGAGTTCAGCAAAATTATTAAATCATTTTATCTGATACATTAGAAACAATCACATTATAAACTAAAATCAAATTAATATTTATGAAATGGAAAATTAGCGTAATACAAGTACCAACCAGTTCCGAATTTTCAAATACAAACTCTAACTATATTTATATAACAAAAAATGTGAACGTGCGCCACTTTCAAATAAACATCTTAAAATTATTACAAAAAAAAGTGAGACTTACCAGTTTTTGTTAAGTAGTTCGATTATTATATGAATACTGAACTCTCTAAGAATACTTAGTAAATAATTTTCTCATAAGAGTTTAAATAAAATACATATGATTACTCTCATTAACTTTATACTTTTAACTCACATTTTTAACTCACTTTATAACTCATATTTTTTTACCTTTATTTTTGATCGTTTAATGATAAGCAATGAATATCGGATGTTGAATTTTAAGAATCAATATGCATATATTCAGAAAACCAACTTATTGGAATATTAAGTTCATTTATATTAGATTCATCAGTAAAAGTTTTATTTTTTAAAATGAATACCTATTGAATTTGGTTGATTTCTTGGTAAAACGATCAATTCATGATTTACCACAATGAAGAGTTGACACTTATTTTAACCACGTTTTTCATTTTGCCAGACTGATTGTTACTATTTCTAATTATTAGGTTAAAAAAATAAAAGGAATTTTATAAATATATATATAAATATACTCTGGATTTAGGGAAAAATTTTCCTAGAGTTATTGAATTATAATAAAAATCATTTATTCATAAAAGTAATGATGAACAAGTGTGTATTAAAGTACACCCTATTCTTTTTTTACACGGTCTTTTGTTATACGATTTTGAAACAGCATGGAATATTACTATACTTTTTTACACGAAGAAAAATATTTTTAATTCTGAAATATAATACATAAAATTAACGTTTAAATTTATTTTAGAAGAAAGAAATTTGTGACTGTTGTGGAAACATGGAGAAAGCTCTTGATTATGGATGCTTACACATGCTTTTTTTTGCTATCAAACAGCTGCGCCAATCGAACAAACAAAATACATTCTGACATAATAAAAAATAAAATCACATTTACCACTGTTATATTACACTTATAAATGTATCAGTGCAACACAATGTATTTTAAAATTAATTTAACAATACTATGTTAAGAGCAAGTTTAATAATTACCAGTCACCCCATGGATTTGTCATATATAAAATGAAAAACAAAAAGTAGCACCTATTTGTATAATTTGTGTGGTTTAAAATTAATCCCTTAAGTGCAGATTGAAAGCTACACGATTTGCTTCCCAATGTCAACCGTTTTCCAAGTAGGCACGTGTTTGTAATGTATTGGGAGAGAGAAAGGATTATAGAAGCAAATAAATATTTGGTAACGAAAATCGAAACTTTGAGAAGCACTGAATTAGATAAGTAAATATTACAGAATAATTCATACATCAATTCCGGTTCGCACTCTCATGCTCATAAGTAAAACTCATCAGAACAGAAAAGTTTAAAAGAGAGATTATATTACACACAGAGTAAAAATAATTGTGTGGTTAATAGGATGCATCGGCCCCTCTATGAATTAAGCTTCTTTCGCAAGAGGAGTTTGTGTTGGTAATGAGACAGTTTACGAATATCTATTGCAACTGTGATTCCATTCTTCGATCAACACTACTTTCAAATTCTGGAAGACTCTGGGGCACAGAAAAGGAAATTGCAATTACCTTTCCTGGAGCATTCAGAAAATATTCTCTATATATTTTTATGCCTCACCAAATGAGTTTTCATCTGGTGAATTTTGAAATATTATAATTTTTCTCCTTTTTCTATCTAACACGTATAACCAACTAATTTATATTAGCCAATATGTCTCTGATATAGTGAGGACCGTATCCGTCATTTAACTTCAAGATTTGTTTGTGGCCGTGTTTCTTAGAACAATGATAGTTTTCATGTGCCGCTGAATGCTCAACAAATTTCTCTGCTTGATTGGTACAAGCATTATCTTAATCATTTGCCGTTATTGGACGCAGGTGCTCAATGATGTAAATGGCCGATTCAGTCTACTCCACAGTCTTTTATTCCAGATGAATTTTAACAGCATAGGAAAGCAACGTGGATTAACATACGGGAAACATGTCCCCATACTTTTTTTTAATGCTAGATTATCACAGTTTTTGCACAATGACTGCACAGTTATTGCAAATATTTCAGTTCGTATTTTATATTGTTTATCCAATATATGTGGCAATGATATCTCAGGCCTTACATTTTGAATGACCAGCAACATACAAATATCTTGAGTAGCGTTTCATCCTTTTTGCGTTTTTGTATAATATTTATGTTTATCCTATTTTTGTCCTCAATAAAGTTCGCGCATTCAGTTTCCAGAAAAAAGGACAAAACTTACTACTAGCTAAATAATTAAAAGTATTTTTTTAATTAATTATTTCCTCAAAAATTGTTTTAAAAAGTACATAATTTCCATCTCTGTATTACTTATTGTCTTATCTAACCAAATTACATGACTGTGTCCTATATATTTCTTATATTACTGTCTGCTATTCCTTTGGCACAACAACGACTAGGACAAAAAAGTAGGATATAAACAAAAAAAAAATTACGTTAGAGAAGGAAAGCTCTTTTAATTATTTATTTTTTTTTTGTATTTTAAATTCGAGGTAAGAAGTAGAAAATAGAAACATAACTGTTACGTAACGAATATTCAAACATTCCATATTACAGAATGGAAAACTAAGATTTAATTAGATTCAGAAAAGTATTTTTTGCAAAGAAAAAATGCGCTGATGTATTAGATCTTAATCCCTTTCCGAGAGAATTTTGTTGGGTATCCACTAATGAGTTTTCGATGATCTCAATGATCTATCTTTGGCAATTAAGACTTTTAAATACTTCTACTTTTCTTCTGCTTTTTTTGTATTAATTGATGGATTTCCAATGGAATATCGCAGAAGGTAATGATCAAAGAAATACGCACGTATTTTGCTTTATTCAACCCACTTCCAAACTTTCAGCATACGTTTAAACAGCGTTATCATATTCGACAATATACAGTCGAACCTCCATATTACGAGCCTCTGTATTACGAATTTTTCTATATAGCGAACTTTTTCCTGGAACAAAGAATATTTCTTGATTTTTTTCGTAAGATAATTTTCCAATAGAAAAAAGAATTTTCTATAAAACGAACTTTTTTCTTGTGATGAAATATCTTTTTTCTCCTTATTTTTAAAGTATTTCTGGACATTCAAGTTTTTTTCTCTTTTAACATACTTTGTGGTGGTCATAAATCTTGAACTGGTTTTATTAGATGTGTAACTCGCCCAGAGCAACAAAATTCTGAGCATTTCGTCCAAAAAGAGCAAACTGAAATCTTTATTGTCCAGTTTACTGTAACGTCTTCTATATCCCTTTTCACCCTCAGTAGAGTTGTTTCATGTCCCCGTGTCCTTTATCTAGTCTCCGTTCATTTGTAGTGTTGATCAGTCTTGCTGGTAGCTTCCTTTCTTATAACTTGAAAAAGTTAAAACTTAAGCATCAAAGAAAAAAATGTAATTCTTCAGAAAGAGAATAAAGGTTGCAAAAAACTTTCCTTGCAGTTTCCCTTTCTTTATTTTTTCATAGATAAGATATATAAAATAAATATATATTAATTTACCAAAAGGTGCAAGTAATTACTTTTTTTATATATATATATAGTGTTTTGAATTTTTGTTTAAGTGGTTTGTAAAGAAAATTGAAAGATGAACCTATATATAGCGAGTTTTCCATTTAACAACATTTTTTTCGGGATTTAGCGACGTCGTTATATAGAGGGCCGACTGTAATTGCTTTATATTAATGTCATTATAATTATATG
Source organism: Trichonephila inaurata madagascariensis (assembly GCA_019973955.1). Classification (NCBI taxonomy): domain Eukaryota; kingdom Metazoa; phylum Arthropoda; class Arachnida; order Araneae; family Nephilidae; genus Trichonephila; species Trichonephila inaurata. The sequence goes on from BMAV01011067.1 coordinate 29,329, forward strand.
TTTTCTGTTTCTTTCTCTCTCACACACACATACACACACTACACACACTCATAACACACACACATATTCAACTAAATTACCTTGAAACCATTCCCTTATACAAGATCTACATAAAAATACATAGGTTTAAAAATAAGTAGGATTAAATAAAATAAACGTAATTTTCATCGCATTAAATATATTATTAATACAAGTATTTTTCAAAGAAAAACTTTATTACTATTTAACAACATTTGCAATTTTTTTTTTTAATCAGGCCAATTTAAGGAGAAAAAAAACTATTATTCCTTTTGAGTAACTATTTCTCGTATTAAATAGAAATTAATGAATAAAAAATAATACTCCAATATACCTACAGTAATTTCAGTAGAATCGTACTTTTTTATCAACATTTCTTTAAAAGAATACTAAATTATTTTTTATTATTCCATGCAAAATTGTATCAACTAAAAATAAAGAAAATCATCAGAAAATAAGTATAATTTACAGTTTCATTAAATAAATAGAACACATTTTTTCCCATGTATACAGATGGTAATTTTTCAAATGTTGTAAGGAATGAAGTTTGAGTCTTGAATACAGCGGAGTATATTAAAACATGTATAAGTTTCAGATTAGTTATTTCAGCAATAATTTACGATACAGCAAAAAAGGAAAAAAAAAAGTGCGTCAAAGCATTAAACAAGCTTTTACATTTTATCATAAGTCGTAAAATTTTTTCTTGAATGCTATAAAATAAATTATGAATCATAATATATAGCAAGGAAAATTAAAAAGTTGCTTTCAATATATCAGGAGCAAAATTAAACGCAAAATACTAATGCTTTTTCATTTCCCTCCTAAAATTTGTTTCTCAATTTCATCTTTCAGCAGTTGCAACGAAAACAAATAATCTGCTTAAATCTACAATGGAGAAAGAAAGCCCTTTGATTAGATGTTTCCTTACAAAGAGTTAAGTCATATTTGATTAGAAAATATGTATATAACTGAACATGTTTGAATATATCAAAATATTTATTTGTGAATAATCTGTATTTTAACATTTCGTCTATAATATTTTATAAGGGAATATTGTGTTGTATGCTAATAACCTTGGATTCATAATAAAATGAGTAAAAATTCTTCTGATGTAATAAATACTAACATATTTTATAATTAATTTTTTACCATAATAAATTATTTCAGTGCAGTACAGTGAAATACGTTTAACGCGAAAACGCTTAAGATGAAAAATCGGTTAAAATGAAATAAGAATACGATCTCGAAAAACTACAGTGTATTTTCATGCATTTTTTCCATTTAACATGAAACAAAAATCAAACCTTTAACTGAACTCGATACCCGAAACGCAGTATAATATGTAAAGAATGATTAAAATATGATTATTGGAAAGTTTTGATTAAAAAAGTTTTGATAGTAAAAAATTGATGAAAATTTGATATTGTATAAATTTTATGGATAATATTTTATTTTAGTAGTAAATAGGTGCATTAGAAAAATTATAAATATTCAGGAGCGTTAAAATAGTATCAAGCAATTTCAGATATTCCGTAACATCGGAATTAAATAACTCAATAAAACAGAAACACTTTATTGGTTTGTGTTTTTGTTGAAATATGTCATATATTAATACAAGAATGAACACATTAAGGAATTAAAACAAGAGTGTATTTAGATTTATGTGACACCTTTCAGCAAAACCAGGTTTATTTAATTGGTATCATATAATTTTTTTAGAAAAGATTAAATTCTTTAAACTAATTGCATAATAAAAATATATTCCAAGGATTTGCGCATATGAAAATATATACTTGAAAAGATTTAAGTTTCGACTGAAGTTTGTGTAATTTTCATCTTTCTAGAAGTTATTCATTTTATCTCAAAGTAAAGAATAAATTAGATTTGACTTTAGACGTGAATCTGAGAAATGAAAGAATTATTCATATTAATTGCGGTCATAATAGATTTTACCGCAAAAAATGAAACAGTTTAACAAGCTACAAACGTTATGCTATAATTTTGTTGATAAAAAGATTGCAGTTATGTCATTCATGTGTGAAAAATTATCTTCATTTTATTCCAGAGATTTAAAATAGTTTTTACACCAGAAAATTTGGAAAGAACAGAAAATCTAAAACGGTAACTTCTTACACATTAAATTTTTGTAAAAAGCAAAATAAGTTGAGCAAAATGAGTAGCTCATATACTTTCTTGTATCTTTTTTTCAAAAGAGAAAAAGAATGACAAATACAATGTTACTGCAAGTAACTTTTGTAATAATTTTGTTATTTATCACCAAGTGGAGACCTGAAAGTCGAATTTGTAACGGATTAAGATTTAAATTTTAAATAACTGTGCTTATATTTGAATTTTATTATAATTTTGATTATAAATTCGTAAGTATTTTTTTATATTATAATTAATATTCTGCGGAAACATGGCGTTATTTTCAGAGATTTCTTCCTGTAACATTAAGGAGAAAAAATTCCTTAAATTTGATGTACGGTCACTTTAGACATATATATATACACTGGTGTGAAAAACTTAAGCAACAATGTAAAAATTTAGGAGATAGCCATGAAATTGCAGAAAAGAAGGTCTGGAGATCAGTAGAGGGAACACGTAAGTCAGTAGAAACGTCATGCGTATGCAAATATAAGGAACAAAACGTCAGAAGCGATGTGAGCGTACGCAAAACGCGTGATGTCAGCGCGCGCTGCTCAACAGTAGAATGAAATGAAGGACGGAGACGCAATTCACCATATTCTCTGCAAGTGCCAGTGAGTCAGTTCGTGAAATATGGCTAGAAGAAATCATCTGGATGACTTCACACGTGGAAGAATGATCGGAAAGCTGGAGGAGGGCGTACTGTCACCAGTGTAGCTGCAGAGTTCGGAATCAACAAAAGTGTCGTTTCGCGCGCTTGGAAAGCGTTCCAAACCACAGGTACAGCTGTTAGAAAGGTTGGTGTGGCCACCCGAGGACGACAACTACAGGGGATGACCGATATATCATCCTGAAGGCGAAAAAAGTTCGACAGCATCAGCAAGCGCCATTGCTCGAAACTCTGTACAGCAACGGTCGACAAGTGTAGCGGTTTACTGTGGCCAGACGCCTTCACAAAGGGGGCCTGTTCACCCGCCGTCCTGAACGCTGCCTCCCGTTGAAAGATAGCCACCGAAGCCACCGTTTACAGTGGGACAGAGAGCACAAAACTGGACAACTGATCAATGGAGTCGTGTTCTCCTTACGGATGAGAGAGTCGGTTCAGTACCAGAAGCGATTCTCAACGCGTTTTGATTTGGAGAGAGATTGGGACCCGGTTTTATCCCAGTAACATCAAGGAAGAACATCGTTATGGTGGTCCTGGAATTCTTGTCTGGGTTGGCATTATGCTGAACGGCGGAACTGAGCTTCCCATTTTCGACAGAGGGTCTGTAACCGAGGGATCGCTATTGTGGGAGGTACTTCTTCCCCATGTGCATCTTTTCCGAGGTGCCGTGGCCCGAACTTCATCTTTATGGATGATAATGCACTGCCACATCACACTCTTGCTGTTGAGGAGCTGCTGGAAAGTGAAGATATCACTCGAATGGATTGGCCAGCGTGCTCCCCAGATTTAAATCCCATCGAACATGTGTGGGATGCTTTGGGGAGACGTATTGCCACACGCTCACATCATCCGGAGTACAACCAACAACTCAAACAGATGTTGATTGAGGAATGGGCACTCCTACCTCAGAAATGTTGCACCAGCTGGTTCTGAGTATGCGGAGACGGTGCAAAGTAACCATTGTAGTAAGGGGAGGGCGTATACCATATTAAGGAACATCTGCTTGTTGTTCTTCCTGTTGGATAGACAATCATGAGTCACGATAATATGCGTTCAAAAAGGCTTGTTTTTGTTTGATTCCATACCGTATGCGTTGTATTCCTTTTTCAGCACCGATGCTTTCGTCATCCTTTACGTACATAATACTCTCCCTCATTTCAGAATTTCATGTCTCTCAGATGATTTTTCGTGAAGTTATGGCAATAAACCCACCTGTTGCTTAAGTTTTGCACACCAGTGTATATATATATATACCTCACACATCTTGATTTCATTCATTTTATTAAAGTTTTCATACAATCTTGTAAATTTGCGCTACATTCTTGTAAAACTATATTTAACAGTTTCTATAGGGTCTGGGTATGAATTTGGTGCGATGAAATTCACCCCACTAAGAAATTCCATACATGTTAAATCAGGATTCAAGACGAATGATTATAGGAATAGGAAACCTCTACACCGACTATTTTAAATTGGCTGTTTACAAAGTACCATTCTGAAATGTGTTATATGTACATGTTTGAAATTTTTCATACAATTACAGTATACCTGTCTCATTATACTGAAATGAGCTTTTAGCTATTTTTAATTTTTTTCATAATTTATAAAATATTTTATCAAACATAATGAAATTTGACCCATTTTTCACATAAAAAAATTTGTAAAATTAAATTTTAGGTTTTTTTTTATAAAAAGCTCATTTCAGTATATATTAGTCATCATTATAAATATATCAAAAACTTCCACACCTGTGAACAGTTGTTTCTCAGAAAAGGTACATCGAACATCAAAATTTACATTTTGAGATAAATTGATTTTAATGTATACAGTGAGACTTCTAATCGGCTAGGAAATCAAAATAATAATAATAATAAAATGCTCAATTTAGAATAAAATATACATGTTTTGGTTTATATCAGACGTTCAAATTTTAGGCAAAAACGAAGTACTTTGTTTACATTTTTAGCCATTCAAATTGCGTAGCCCAGTTTCAACGATTATTTAAAAATAGGTTTTAAGGGCTTCTAATTACCCTAGAGGTTAAAGTAAGGTATTTTTAGAAAGGTTAAAATCCATATAATTTGCAATTGTAAGAATCTCAAATTGTTAAAAAAATAAAAAATTATCTTTTCAACACCTCTTAAGATGGCGAGTTGATTTAAGCAATATATTTTGTTTGCCAGTATTCTGGTACCCTAAATGCTTAATTTGGATGAGACAAAAACAATAACATAACCTGTCAACAGCCCACATAAATAATCGAACTTGGGGATCCAATATCTCGTCCATGTATCACTAAGTGGTCACAGAGCCCCCTTTAAAGATATGCAGCTCAGTGCGGTTATGTGTCATGATTCTAGCCCAAACCATTAAGGTATCCGACTGCGTTTGGAACCGTGATTATAAAAAAACACATAAATAGATAATTTTCATGATATTTAGTGTCACTTAGATTAGAATACATGTATAAAATTGTTTTAAGGACATTTTGACGAAAAAAATTATTTAAATACAATATTTCGGCAAAAAATGAAAGAATAATCTTTTTTCAAAATGTTCTCCTTTTGTTAAAAATGCGTCTATTATAAAAAATTTTGCCTGTATATAGCTCAGACCTCTGTACAGAGGCTCAACTATGATTTTTGAAAATTTCACATTATTTTCAGAGTTACAACCAATTGAAATAGTTGTATCGGCGTTTTTATCTTAAAATTTCTCCCCTTTGTTGTAATAAAACATGGATAAACCCACTCCTAAGTTGTATATTTCAAAACTTCTATTTGAACCTCTGTAAAGAGGTCTGAACTATATACAGGCAAAATATTATTATAATAGAAGCATTTTTCACAAAAGGAGAATATTTTGAAAATGGGCCATTCTATGTTCATGTTTTGTTAAAATATTGTACTTAAATAATTTTTATTGTAATACTATTCTTATAAAACAATTTTATATACTTTTTCTAATCTTAGTGACACTAATTATCATAAATATTATCCATTTCTACGCTTTTGCAAAATCACGGTTCCGAAAGTAGTCGGATACTTTAAACAAGGTCACGTAAACGATATATTCCACGAACTAGAAAAGGCAAGTTGTTTGTTTCTTCCCATCTTCAGATCAAAATACGTCTAGAATCAATATTCAGTATATAACTGAACTCTTTAATAAAAAATACTTCCAATCATCTACGACATGACGAAAGCTACAGTTTAAACTAAGCCACTTTGACTGCTGAAGTGAATGGAACCCAAACTATTGTTTTTCTTGCATACAATGCAACTTAATTAAGTTTTCGTGCTGCAGTAGAATGGCTTATTAAAATTCATGTCGCAGTCTACAGGTCTAAAACCAAATCTTATTTAGTAACTTCCAGTTTTTCTCAGAGGTGGAATTGACAAAATATTGTTTTGGATGACTGCGATTGTTACTATCAGTCGTCCTTGACCGTGCTATTTATCAACTGATCAAGGGGTTAAAAAACGGCTTCAGGCTTTTTATATTACTCTTTGAGAGCTATTCAAATGTTGGGCGACCACCATTTGTGATTGTCCACCCTGTATTCTACCAATTATTCTTTTTTTGACCTATACTTAAATTATACATTTGATCCATAACTATAATGACTACTGATTACTCTCAAAAACCACATTCACGCTAAACAACACTACAGATCGGAATTCCATTGTGTTTCCTTTGCGTGTCCCATTATCAATCACTAAATTTGCTTATTTCCGACGCTAATGTATGCGCAGAAGTAAATTTTTTATTCATTTGTATTAAAATTAACCTAAATAGTTCCAACATTGGCCATTGGTTTGCAACATTAGATTATTGAGCATATTTTTATCATTACTCATTTAATTTTTTTGACTAGTATAAAAATGAATTTTACGATTATTTATATAATTGATGTATTAGAGATATACATTATTTAATAAATATATACCGTATTTCTTCGAATCTAAGCCACGTTATTATTCTAGTGTTAAAGCTAATGAAAAATCGGGCGCGGCTTAGAATCGAAGACAAAACATTATTGGATGGAAAAGAATTGAGTTCCCATCCCTTTCAAATGGAAAAATGTAGCCATCCATTCTGAGGACTCACATCAATGACTCATCCCATTCAGAAGTTTATCTTTAGTATTTAGTTTATCCTAAACATCTTAGTCTGCTCGTGCTTGGAAATTTTTTCGTACACGTTTATTTTAATCACCTAAACAGCAAAGATATGGGTAATAGCATAAAAATGAGTTTACTATAACGCAAGTATGGAAAGGGAAAAAAAACAGAGGTTACAGAAAATTTTACACGGATGAAACAAATATACATCAATGGCGCAAATAAAATAATATAATTTTTGCTTGCAAATGTTCAGCATCCTTTAATATTATTCTTTTTCATTCTTCAACAATTCCCTTTTTGTTATAAAAATGCATTGGATGGCATGGAAGATGACACTGTGTGGAAAAATGGCGACGCCAGCACCAGTTCCAAAGTCAGCTGTAACAATGGAAGTGATGGATCATTTTCGAAACATGGTACTGACGGTTATAGTAATTATAGGTTCATTTATGTACTTGAAAGTTTTTAATGTTCGTAAAATAAATGTAAATTATGTACTTCTAATTTTTCTCAATAAAGTTTTTATAAAATTTTTTTTAAGTTTCAGATATTGATGAACCTTTTACAGATTTTTTGACTTTCTTTTTTTCAAAAACTGTGCCTGCGGCTTGGAATCGATGGTGGTTTAATTTCGAGTAAATGCGGTATATTTAATTATGCTCCTTAAAAGAAAATGTTTTTTTTTTAAGTAACAAATAAACCATAGACCAGAAAAACAATTCTTTGAAGTTAAACTACCCCGACATTTGGGAACGATTTACTAATTTCAGGCGTTTTGTTTGAACTCAGCCCTTAATGCTTTCAATGAGAGTACCAAGCTTGCTTGGGAACTAAACACTAGGGGTTTCGCTTCAGACTGACCACCAGACTGGCACATGTGTTCATGCCCTTCAGCCCCAAAGGTCATGAAAACTGAGAGGGGTACAGTAGGCCTTGGCCCTTTTGGGCTGTGGCGCCACTGAGTTTAGTTTTGGTTTGATCTAAATACTATTCAGAATGCAAGCAATACAAAAAAAAAATAAATAATAATATGCCGCAATAGTTATTTTAGTTTTCGGAAAAGTTTTTGCTTAGGGAGTAAATGGAGAAATATCAATCAAGTACTGCATGGATAACTCTATTTTTCTTTTTCTTTGATGTTCAAATAGTATTTGCAACCAATAACTGAATATTTCTAAAGACGGTCAGTAATTCCATTATATTCACGTAAGTGTACTGCATATACTAAAACATTTTGAAAAAGGATGTATTTTCTGCAACAGTTCCTATATTTGCGCGTAATTATATGAAACATATTACTTATACAATTAATAATTAATACATAAAATTCATTTAAGAGAATTGAAATATATTTTTAAATGATTGGAAATTTTTCTCACATCTGAATATCAAATTATAAAGAACGTATCAACAACTAATTTACTTTGGTATAATTTCCTACTGTATAGTTACAGGATATAATATGAATATATATAAAAACCATAAATTCAAAAACTAAAACGACATCTCAAGCTTTGTATATTATTATAATCTTGAACACAATTCATATTTATATAAAAATATATTTGAAAAAAGTTGATATCTGTGAACTCTGCATAAGTTTGAGCATTCCAATTCATAATGGATCAAATCATTTCACGTAACATGCTTTGAAATAATTTTAAAGTTATTACTTTGATATAATTAATTACAAAAGTATATACACTAAAGAAAACGACAAAATTATATTAAAAATTACGAATTATTGATATAATATGATTACATTTATTGTAGCGCATGAAAGTGCAATACGCTAAATGCATGATGTGAGGTAAAACATAGTCAATTACTTTGTTCTAAATAGAAATATTTATAAGAGCTCTATATATAAAATAATATTATTCATCGAATATATATGAAAATTTGAATGTGATATAGTAATTATTAATTTATAATTTAATTAAAAACTTTTAATATAATTAATATTTATTTTGGCATGTAATATAGGTTTAACAAATTGCATTAAATATTTATTATAACTATTAAAATATAGTTTTAACATATTGTGTATATATATTTTTTTAAAATTTTTGTGGAATCACCAATCTAAATTATTAAATGATGACCTATAAAATATTACGTTCATTATAATTAAGGTAAAATATGGCTGTTAAATAAAACAGCTTGAATTCTTTAAACTATAAACTTAGTACCACTTAAGTAATACAGTATTGAAAAAGCTGAATGAAAATATTTGCATTCAAATATAATTGAAGTAGTGTCATTAAGCTCTTTATATTTATATATATGTAAATATATATATTATTCACCCTATTTCCTTCGTTCGAATTTTTTTTTAAATTCCAGATAAATATCCAACTGTTACTATCTATAACCATAACAGACTAGATAACATAAATTATTTAATAAATTTCGCATTTTTCTTCTGTATTCTTTAATTACTTCTAAAATAATTTTTGTATAAATAAATAAAAAAAATCTGTGTAATTTCAAATGGTTCAAGGTATGTCACAAATGCCAAAAGGATTTTTAAAAAATTAGAATGTGTGTTTAATATTAGGTATTCTTCATGCACAATTCATTTGTGAAAAGACTCAAAATGAGTTTTGATAAGATTAACTCAGAATTTTGTGGTTTTTAAAACACTAGAAATTAATAACTGTTATTGATATTCCTCCCTGTTTAAATGTTTAATTTAATTTATTTTGTGACCTTAAATATGAACAATAAATGTGTTTCCTATGAAAATATTTATATATGTGCATTAAGGTAAATTGGTTTTTTTTTTTGCGCAAATTTAAAATTACATATGCAGAAAAGATGTTTTCTGGCATATAGATGGAGAGAAAAAGGGGAAAAAATTTATTTTTTTTATGCTACCCCTCTAAGTGGTCTGCATTTAAAGTCTTGCCATTCTGGAGATGCTTCAAAAATACACCGCACATATTTTTATTTGCTTTCAGGTGGGGTTCTCAAAAGCGGTTGAGCCGTATTTTTAAGAATGCGGCTCGGCCGCTTTTGGGTATTTTGCTTGAAGGCAGAAAAAGAATCTCTGGAATGACGAAATTTTACATGCAGACCGCTTGGAGGGTTAAGTAATGCTACAAAGGGTGTGCGTCTCTCGCGGTCTTCTTCTAACATAACTCCTAAGTTCTTTGACGGCCACGATTAATGGCAAAACTTTTCCAACCCAATACCAAGAAGAGAAACGGATCGAATATGCAAATGAGATATACTTTAAAAGGATAGAAAGTTTGGTGAGATATAACGGCAAGCCTAGAGATAACTTAGTGCGGAATTGTTTGGAATAAAGGTTAGACGTCCTACAGCTTTGGAAGAAGGATACGCTCATTGCCTTAAATTATAATAAGGATTAAGAAAGCATGAGTCTTCTCATCTAAAATTAACATAATAGAATTTCATCAACCTAGGAAGGAAGGTGACTCTATAAAAGGTAATATTTTGTATAGGAAGTTAGATTAGACAGTTAAATTAATATAATTAAGATAAATGTTCTAGTTGCGCGATCTGACTTGAATATAAGGTTTAATTGTTGGCTTATTCTCACTTTAAGAAGTTGTTATTTAAATTAAGTAAATTAGGTTATTAATAGCAATAAAAGTTGTGTTAGAATCATAAATGTCTCATCTTTTTAAGACAATCCACACCTCTAGCTCACGCGAATCACCCCAGACATGATCATCACAGGATGGTTATGTCTCAATGGCACGGACTCTTTTAATTCTGGGTTAGGTAATGCAGGTGGATGTAATGTATGTATTACACCAAAATGTGGCTTTTCAGGGTCAGAGAACTTTTATTACAGAGTTCCTCGAAACAATAGATAACCAAATACAGTTACTTGAAATCCCAAAGTAATCTGTCGTAATGCTTACTTGAAAAGTCATCTCAGGGGAAGGGCTCAAGATTGGTACTCAATATTTGGATCAGTGTTGAGTGCAAAATACAGCCACGGATTTCCGCAGCTCAAAGGCTAGTCTTGAAGGCTTTCCCGCGGTCAAAAATAAGAAATTGGAAGCAGATTTTTTTGCTTCACAGCAGGAAAGAAATCAGGGAACCCACTGACTTCGTGTACGACTTATTAAAAATAGAGAAACGCATTTTAGGGCTTAGGAATGTCCCAGGCAGGGTGGTGGATCATATTTTAGTTCGACAAAACCGAATCCAGGACTACGTGGAAATGCGCAATCCGCAGAACACGGTAGAACTTTGGAGTCTTAGCTAAATTCGAAGAGAGGTATTCTTTACAGAATTAAAGAGGGGTTCACAGAATAATGATAATGTAGAAAGACGAGGTCAAAACGCGCGTAGGATGCCCCTGGTACGTGCTAGTGGAAACTGGAGAAATTCTGAGGTTGGACATGGAGCCAAATAATGGTAGAAATGATTTTTATGAGAATATGCGTCAAAGTAATAGAGGGTTCAGGGAATAAATTTCCAGAATAGTGATCAGAGATTCAACAACAGGGGTTACCCATTTCGAAATAGCGAAATGATAATTTTAATAGGGGGGGGGAAAATGGGGGTTCAGGAAAATTTCATGAGGCGATAGGATGCAAAGGGGATGAAAATAAAAAGTTAAAGATCAACCTCGTATCGACAAGAAAAACCCCAATTGTTTTCTCCGATATGTATATCACCCGGAATTTCCCCCACGTTCCAAATTTTTTAAATAACACATTTTGAAAGCGCTGGGACACCGGAGCAGAAAAATTTTTATATCGGAAAAAGTATATAGAAAATATTTTTTATAAGAAAAAAAAAAAATCGCGACCCCAGGTAATAAAGCACGGGTGCGAAATCCCAAAAACATGGGGATTGTAGAATTGAATATTCGCATCAGACAATTTGAAAGAACTTGGTCATTTCATGTTTGACAGATTTGGAATACCCATGTATTCTGGTTTGATTTTTGGGATCAAAGATTATTTAGATTTTGATCAGAAATCGTTGAAATTTAAAACCGGTTGAAGATAATAAAGGATGGGAATTTGCCGGTTAATGGGTCAAAAAATAAAATTAAATTTGTGGCTAATGTTTTACGAAAACCGGTGGAAAAGTATAGTAAAAAAAAAGTTAATTTCCTAATCAGGATTTTGAATTCGGGGAACAGTTTAAAAACAGAACAAAAAATGACCCAGTATCATATCTTTTGATTTTAGAAAACCCCAAATAACCGGGTTTAAAGCAACAATATGTGAAACCCACGATTTCCCTCAATTGAAGGCTTGTTATTTTATCGAAACACGCAACGTCATTAGGTGAAATGCGTGCTTCCAAAAACTTTAGGGGAAAGAAATAATGGGAGAATTTCACGACAGGCAATAGCTGGCATTGGGAAGATTTAAAACATATCTAAAAACCGGACGTTTGTTATTTTCCCCTACATGGAAAATTCTTGATAAAAATCTCACATGCTATATGTGCCAAATTAATAACTTAAAAAAAGCGTTACCACTGGGCGATTAAATCCCAATTTTATAAATTATCCCAAAAGGATAGTGACGTTGTTTTTTAGGGTATCCTATATCGAGAATAAGACGTAATCGCTATATTTTTTGGGAAATTTAACCCATCATTTCAGCAAATGGGCTGAAATTATACCTCTTAAAAAAACCCCGTCTCGTTAAAAGATATTTTTTGATAACTTTATATCGCGTTTTGGAGCTCCAATAAAATTTAAATAAAACTTAGAAAGCAAGAGATTCAGAAAAAAGGGTTTTGGACGTAATTTATTAAGGGCATTTAGAACCCTTAAATAAATCACGTTTTTTTTCTTGGGGGGGGTTGTGACGTTCTCGCGTTCTTCTTCTAACATAACCCGTTCTTTACGGCCACGATTAATGGGAAAAATTTTCCCAAAACAATACCAAGAAGGAAAACGGATCGAATATGCAAAAAGAGATACTTTAAAAAAAGGGTAGAAAGTTTTTGAGATATAACGGAAGCCTGGAAAAACTTTGTGCAATTGTTTGGAATAAAGGTTGACGTCCTACAGCTTTTGGGAAAAAGGCGCTCATTGCCTTAAATTTTAAAAGGATTGGAGAGTCTTCTCATCAAAA
>BMAV01011068.1:0-134376 GCA_019973955.1 Trichonephila inaurata madagascariensis
GTTTCAGCTGTTAAATATCTTCTTTGTGGTCTTGAAATAAATTTCATATGAGGGAAAAAAAACTGTTTGCATAGATACATAGAACCAAAATCGGGGAAGTAGATTACACAAGGAATTTTCTTCAAACAATTAAATCACTCCGGCAATGAAGCACAATAATTTTAAATAGCTATCAATTTATCGATAGTTATCTTTTAGATATTTTCATTGTTCTATACACTTTTCTTTCAATAACTCCGATTTTTTCACGACTCAGCGATGATTAATCATTCATTTTACAAGTATTACGAAATCGTTTTGATTTGAATTGAATATTTAAAGTCTAGAATGAGTCCCATTTAATTACCCAAACAAGAATAAACACAAACTACACACAAGCAGATTCTGAAGAATCATTTTACGACAAAGAATTGAAGGTAAGAAATAGTCTATATTGGTGAGGCGTAGAGGGGATAGACAAATATTTAATTTGATCTTATAACGTTGTACAGTGCCACTGAGAACTGCTCCGTGTACAATTGTTTGACAACCCCTGGTGTAAAGGACCTGATGCGGGTTAAATCTGTTCTAGCTCAAACTCTTCACCTTGGCAGGTCATGGAACTCAAGAGAGGCGGGTGCCAGCTCAGGTGTCATCCTCCTCATTTGATTGTGGCTCAAAGTTACGAGGCTCGTTATAAAAAGCCTTGTGTGGCTTAACCGATTGACGTTAATATACACTCACTCACTTACCAATATGTTACATGAGGTAGAATTAAAAATTTCCCGGACTGAGCCTATAACGTTAAACCTTTCCGCAGTAGAATGAGTACGATATCATTTCTGTGTTTCTGCGTTTTACCCCTTTTCTGAAAGAAAGTTTGCCCGAATCACCTGCTTGGTGGCTCGGCAAGGCGTCTTATTTTGTAGGCGAACGCATTTAGTAGCCGGCGATTGAAAGAAATTGCGTTTATTGAGCAGAGAATGCATATCAAGTCCTATGTTCTTTTGAGAAAGAGTGCTACAGAGACTTACAGAATGTTGAATCGTATATAATGGAGTGATACATTATCTTTAATGCAAGCTTTTGAATAGCATCGACGTTTAAGAGAAGGCAGGGAAAATGTCGAAGACGACAAACGCTCTGGACGCGTCCTTAGACTTCCCACACCACTCAAAACATCGAAAAGATTTCTGCGGTGGTACGTAAGAACAGGCTTCAAACAATAGCGCAAATAGCAGAATCAGTTGGGATATCCTCGGCCACATGTCAATGGATACTGGTTAAGGATCTTAACATGCATAAGATATCTTAACATATCGCTCCCCGCATATTAAACGACCGAATGGAAATGGCGAGGAACTTCATCTCGGCTGTAGACAAAGATTCTTCCCTATTGGACAGAATTGTTACTGAAGCCGAGAAATGGTGTTTTTTATGTGACCCTCAATCCAAAAGAGCATCGGTAACGTGGAAATCTCCACACATGCAGAAATTGCTCCAAGATCGCTCTAAACAGAAGGGCATACTAGAGGTGTTCTACGATATCCAGAGCATTGCGCATCTAGAATTTATATCCCTGAAGTACACATTGAAAATTTCTATATAGACATCCCACGTCGTTTGCATAGGTCAATCCGAAAGAAGAGACCAAATTGGGGCTGAGCAGTCATGGGCGCTTTTCCATCACAACGCTCCTGACACCGATCCCCCCTCGTCACTGACTTTTTTGAGAAAATGAAAACAAGTGTTTAGTCGCATCCTCCTTACTTCCTTAATCTCACTCCTTGTGACTTCAACCTATTTCCTGAGCTAGAACGTCGCTTACAGAATCGTTGATTTCAATCTGCAGATAAAGCTAAAAGGGCATCGTAGGCTAAATTAAATAACATGGCTAAAAATTGATTCCAGAAATGTTTCAATGATCTTTACAAGAGGTGGCAAAAGTGTGTAGTGGCTCAAGGGTTTTAATTTGAAGGAAAATATGTTTCATCACTTTAATTCGTAATATTTTTTAGTTATAGATTTAGTCCTGGAACTTTTGAATCCTACTTCATGTGAAAGGAAAGCTGATGGGTAGAAATCTAGAAACAGGTGTAATGTAGGTTATTCTTTAACCAATCCATTTAAAAATAACACACACAGTATCACGTACTATATTCTAGTCTAAACAATATAGCTTTTAAAGGTTCAAATAAAATTGTTGGAGATTCAATTTCAGAGTTTTCTTAAAAATTTGTTCGAAATTTCTAGCATAACATCACTTTAAATAAATATTTTGAAAACGTTTCAAAAAAAAATCAATTTACTTATGTTTCCCCACAGAACAAAATGATATGATAAAACTAGCTGAGGGCACACAAAATTAGGAATAGAATTAAAGCAGGTTTAAGATTGCAAAGTATTGATTTGTCATTGATGTGTGTAATAATAACAGTAAAACAACAATGCAGACAAATCAAAGTTGGCGCCCAAAGCTGGTTTTAATTAATATATTTTTAACTAATTGCTATGTCGGACTGAATTAAGAATCTAAAACATTCTCGCATCCACTTGAACCTCCAAAAAATGTCCTCAAAATCACTCTAGACGTTTAGGAGGAGTTCAGTCACACAACACACGCACAGAAGATTTATGTGTGTGTGTGTGTGTGTGTGTGTGTGTGTGTGTGTGTGTGTGTGTGTGTGTGTGTGTGTGTGTGTGTGTGTGTGTGGTGTGTGTGTGTGTGTGTGTGTGTGTGTGTGTGTGTGTGTGTGTGTGTGTGTGTGTGTGTGTGTGTGTGTGTGTGTGTGTGTGTGTGTGTGTGTGTGTGTGTGTGTGTGTGTGTGTGTGTGTGTGTGTGTGTGTGTGTGTGTGTGTGTGTGTGTGTGTGTGTGTGTGTGTGTGTGTGTGTGTGTGTGTGTGTGTGTGTGTGTGTGTGTGTGCTTATTTAAAGTAAAGACTTCTCCAGAGAGTCTGAACTATTTTTTTTTAAAAAAATTCACATTATTTTCAGAGTTACAAACAATTGAAATAATTATTGATGTTTTTTGCTTAAAATTTCTCCTCTCTGTTGTCGTAAAACATGAATAAACCCACTTCTAAGTTATATATTTCAAAGACTTTTTAGTTGAGCCTCTGTACAGAGGTCTGAGCTATAAACGGGCAAAATATTATTTCATAATAGAAGCATTTTTAACAAAAGGAGAATGTTTTGAAAATGGGTCATTCTATGTTCAATTTTGTCAAAGTATTGTACTTAAATATTTTTTTTGTGTAATAATATTCTTAAAACAATTTTATATACATTTTCTAATCTAAGTGATGCTAAATATCATCAATATTATCCACTTATACGCTTTTGCAAAATCATGGTTCCGAACCTAGTCGGATACCTTAAGTTATTGTAAAGGCTTTATATCAAAAATGACTGTTTAATATAAACTGTATTGTTTATGGAATTACCAGTATATTTTGTGAAACTTGACGCTTAACTATATAAGTAAAAGAGGCAGACCTTAACTGGATTAAGTTTCTCCTGGTTTTAAGCCTCTCTGCTTATTACGGAGAAATTTATCAATTTTTTTTTGCTAAGGAATATAAACCAGTATGATCATAAATTTCATGGTAGAGTAGTATGACAGGTATAAGGAACGACGAGACACAAGACTGAGATCATCTGAAATATTTATTGAACAAAGATATTACATGTGCTGTAGTGGTAGTCTTTGAAAATAGTGTAAGCCTTCTCGTTGCAAAACACGACGAACATTGCTCAAGATCCTCGTATACAGCAGCAGCGACGGCTCGTACTCTGGTACTGGGATTCCTTCGAGAGATATTCAACACATTTTGAATAAAGTCAATAGTGGCCTGCGCTAATTATGCCTATTACCTCGTAACGATCCATATTCACACAAATTGGCGTGAAAATTGTTAAATATCCGGCATTCCGGTGTATCTCTCTGTGGGTACCATTCTTGTTGCAATCCGTCAGATGCTCGTTCATTTCCTTCTGCCCATCTGTAAGTCAGTGCATATCTGCCGGCTAGGTGTTCGGAAAACGCTCCATACTCCTCTGTGGGAGATGACAGCTCAAATAACTGAATTAATACAGGTTTGTTTCTTCCTGCGATCAACGCCACTTAGTGTCGAACGAAGACGTTTCCGTCCATGGGCTGTTATGCAAATCTGAATCCTTGTCATATCTCCAACCACCCTTAATGTTTGTACCGAAATTCCTAGGCACCCTATGTATTCAGGTGCATTAGCATTAATTACATGGATAAGTCCACTCATACACTCATTCTCTACATGTGATGTTTCAAAAAAACTGTTAGCATTATTTTAGCAATAACGACTGAATATCTTTGGAAGGTGAGCAATCACCTTTTGCATATAACAAAGACTTAATTTTATTTTTAAAACTTAAAGTTCTTCCTTGAAAGTAGACTTGACTGTCATTATTTTTCATGGCTTATTACTTAAAATACGTACTGATCTTTATATTGCTTTGGTTTATGAAAAAACCAACATAAATATAAACACTGTGTAATAATGCTTATTTTAAAAAATATATTTTCATTTCAATTAACCCCGTATTTATAACACCGTGCACCACAATGTATCACACGGGAGCTTACATAGAAGTAAGCGTGAAGCACACATTACAAAGAAGGGAAGGATTACATCCTTGACTTTTCCCGTGATTCGAACCCAGACCCTACAGCACAGCAGTCATCCTCACTAACCACTATACCGGATAGGCCACTAATCTTTCTCTTGAGAAGGAGTTTCATCACGGTTGCCTATCTCAAAAGAAATAGACTGGACGCTACTTATAGATGTGATTTAGGGTTAAACCTGACAAGCTTGATACCAAATTTTGAAAATTTGTTATTGAAGCATCAGATTCATTCCTCCCATTGTTCCCTTTGTTTGTTGCTCGGTTATTTTTATTCAACAGTTATTTCATGTATTATATAGATTTAATTTAACTCATTACCACATGTTTCTTAAGATTAAATACTGTATTTCACAACAGTTAGTAATTTAATTCTTTTCAAATATGTAGTAGCTGTAACAAATACATTTATGTTGATAAATTTGTGAAAATTTATTGTTAGGTAAGCTGGGATCTACCCAAAACCGAAAAACATGGCAAGAGGTCTAAGAGACAAAAAAGTTTGGGAACCTCTGATCTAAACAATAGAAACCTTTTGATAATTATTGTACTATTCTGCTGAAAAGGAAAAAAAAAAAGCTAAAGTTTGTAACTGTTAATCCGTAACATTCCACGTAGCCATTAACACCGACTGCGTAACGAGACAAGAAAGATCTACATTCAGTTAACGAACTCTATCACAGCTTTTTCCCAGAGCACACTTCAACATACTCAACTATTGTCATCCAACAATACCAGCTCCAAACGTAAATGTTTCTTTTTGTGTGAGAAAATATTTGCAGAGGGACGAATACTTTTTCTTGTTTCTAAAAAGAAACAGACTTTTATCGCAAATTAAAAGTGGACTTGTAGCTACATTTTCTTTGCCTTCGATTTCTTTTTCCTCGCTCAAATCCCTCATTTTGGTTGTATGAGTTTCGTTTGGCCAGAAATAAAGTTTAATCAAGAAATAAAACTATAGTAATGAAATATAATAAAGGTTGAAAGAATATTCGCAAAAAAATAAAGGACAATTTTTTACAATGTTAAAATCAATTTCAAATTTGGTAGAGTAAAATTCTTTAGCTCAAATACTACAAAAAATCTGCAAAGATTATATGTTAATATAGACTGAGATTTTGCTTTTAGTACTTTTCTTAATTTAATTATAATATTTTTTGTTCTAGTATTAGTTTAAAGTAATATAGCTTGCTTTTAATTTTTTTTTTCTTTTTTGGTGAATTAGAAATGTCAACAATTCATGATTAAAAGATGGTTGATTCATAATTTTCTTTCACCAGATAAAGAATTAAGGTGTCAAAAGAACAAAAAATGCAGCATTTTCTATAGAATTAAATTAATGTCATAGTCAAATAGGGATTTGGAGTTCGAAGAATTAAGCAATGTTATATTAAAAGTAAAAAGTACAACACGTGCTTATTCGTATAAAAAAATTATAAGGCACCCGCTGAAGATTAAGAAAACAATGTTTTAAAATAATCGGAACAATTTATCATTTCTCAGAATCATAATAGCTATTACCACTTTTATCGTTAATGTTTAATGTTATCGTTAATGACAGAAACAAAACAGCATTAAAAGAAAAAGCATTAATCAAAATGTGTAAAAGAATCCTTTGTTACAAACAAGAAATTTATTTTTACATTCTTTCAGGACAAAAGGTTCAAGTATAATTCCTCTGCAAAAGATCTCTTAACTAATGAAAAGTAATAAAGGTTGCAAGCACAAAAAGAGTAGATTTATTCTTTAACTCAATTAGTCATACTTGTTGTACAGACAGTATAAATCTAAATGTTCCCCGTGAGTTCTTTAAGAGAAGCTTCATTGTAATAGGATCAGAAAAGGTGACAATTATTTCCCAAATGTTTAATATGTATCGCGAAAATATTTCTGGTATAAATAATCGATGGAAAAAGATGTAATTAAAAGGTATAAGAGGCGTAAAATCTAGTTACGAATGTAAAATTATTAAAAACATGCTAAACAATGTAACTGTAAAATAATACACCGGAGTCTAAAAATTAATGTGCATGTTTTTCGAAGCTCATAATTAAATAATGACTGAAAAAACGTCATCATTATAAAGATACTACTGAAATTTAAAAAGCTTTATGTTAAAACAATAAACACCAGTTTTATTTTAAGGAAAGGAACTCTGACATAGGAACGGAGTGAGAGTACAGTAAAGCAACATAAGGGCTATTGGCAACGACCCCCGTAATTTTGAACCTCTGTCACATCTGACGAAGAGGACACCTCCCTCTCCTAACTATCACATCAAGGGGAGGGCATTGATACTCGATAGATTTAACACATGCTTTGTCCATGCTGCACGCGAGGTTTTCAGTGATTTTGGTCTCGAACTCATGACACACCGACCATGAGCTTGTGAACACTATATAGAAATAGAAGAAACTTTTTCAAATCTTAAGAGGATTCCCCCATGTGAGATGGGTTCAAAAAATCAAAACAAACTTTTTTTCATAAATTGCTTCCTTAACATGTCTAGAATACGGTGATAAAGTGATTTTTTTAAATTTCGAAGTCATTATAGAGAAGCTGGTATTCGAACGGCAGCTGTTCGCAGCACTGAGTTGGCAATGAAAGGCTGGGCCTATTGTGTACAGTCGGGCTTGATACAATTGACCCATCTATACAAATATACGTTCATATAAGTATAGACAAGTTTGTAAAGGTTTACAATAAAAATTCTATAGTTATTAAATATTTCGTTGAACTTGTTTTAGTCTTGGTTTAGCTTCGAAGAGCATCACCGATTGAGGGTATATTAGATTTTCATTGTTTTATTTGGACTTGAACTTCAAACGCGTTTATCTCAAAACTGTGTTTTTCAAACTATCTGAAGAATTGTTTGACCAAATGACTTCAAATTTATAGGGTGGCCTCAACACATATATACGCAACAAATGGACTACGTCATTCCAAAATTAAAAATATTTCTATTTTTTATAACAAAAAAATTCATGAAAATCGAAACTTTTTCTTTAGAGATCTACCAAAAATCCAATTTTTGATAATTTTAATAGAGTATAGTCATTGTGTGCATTTAAAATTATGGTTAATTTTTTATTTCAAAACCCAAACCCCCTCAGGGGCTCACCTTCTTTAGGGGGGTACGGGTGTCACAATCCGAGGTACCTAGTCATCTTTCCTTTTCCCAAGGGGTTATTTCTTGGAAAACGGGTGTCATGCCCCGGGTCCCCTAGGATCTTCTTATTTTCGACCCTCCATCTTGTCACCCAAATTTTCTCCTTTTTCTTTTCCGTCCAGCCCACAGACCTATGAATGTTTGGCGCAGTATAGCCAAAACTGGCTCTTGCGCCATAAAACACCAAACTCACTAACTCAAATAAGCCAATCAGCCGGAATCGTGAAGAAAGTGAGCGTCCATTTTTTCAAGGAGGTGTGTTTAGAGTACTATAACTCACGTTCTATTCGATATTTTTGGCTAAACATAGATATAACATACTCTTAAAATACATATAAATAAATGATATAAACCCGAAGATCTATCTGCTTACTGGCCATCAAAAATAATTCCCTAAAAATGCTTGAAAAACAGGCCGTTACATGGGTTGAACCCACTTAAACTCTTTGCTTATATGTCAATATCAAATAAATAAGTAATTTAATGAGATATCTTGTTAAGAAACTATCACTTCAAAAATATTTAGTGGTAAAATGGGCACGAAGTTTCTTTTTCAACTTTTCATGTGTATTTCAAAAAGAATTTTTTTTTAAGAGATTTCATTTTGAAAAAAAAAAATTTAATTGTAATAATAATATTATAGTGCAATAATTGCAAAAAAAAATGGTGATTGTTCAACTAGTTGACATTTTTGAAAATATATTCCTTAAACGTGGTCACTGTTAAACATTAAAGAGATAATAAAAATACAGTGTTAACTCTTAAAGGAAAATATGCTATAAGGACGTGAAACAAAGAAATGTTAATGTTCCATTTCTAAGCCTTCTTTAGTGAGCCTTAATGCTTAGCATGCAACAAATATTCTAAAATGTTTCTCATACATCTTATTCAATTCCTACTATTAGCTCACACTCTCTCTATATATATATATATTCATTTATTTATTTATCTTGGTCGAATTTTCAAACGTTAATAAAGTACTTTTTATAGCGCTCAATTGAGCTGAAATTTTATATACATGATTATTTTGATGACAAACAATAATTTATAAAAAAAAATTTTAATTGATAAAAACTAATTATTTAAAGAATTCAAATACAGTCACTTTTATCTTTTTAAAAGGACCCTTTTGGCCCACTTTTTCAAAACTTGAAAAGGTTTTATCTCATTTTTAAAGCATTCAGTTGAACTAAAATTTTTAATAAATTTGTTTTGGTAAAGACATATTTAATGAAAATTAAAAAAAATTAATCACCCCCTTAATGTTGTGATTCTGTCCTATGTATATAATATTTATAAATTGTAATTTTAAATAAAAGTAAAAAGTAAAATTTTTTTTTTTGTTGCAAGTAGGAATTGACTTTAAAAAAATTTTTCTATTACTTGTTTTTTTTTATTTATTGCTTTAATTATAAATACAAATATTTTTCTGTTTTCAATCACCTTGTTTCTCCTATTAGACACATTTTCAGATAGCAATTCCATTATTCCAATTATTTCTTTACTGAATTATTGTTTCTCTATGTCAAGAAAAGTTTCTTTAAAAAAATTGTTTCAAATTTAAATGTTTGATAATTCCAAATTTTATTTTGCTTAATGATATTGCATTAATATGAGGGTTAAATTTTTTGTAAACAAGAGATATACAGTTTTACTTAAGGTATCCAACTACTTGCGACAACTTGTTTTTTGAAAAAATGGAGATATGGGGATTTTGGGGGGACTTTTAGATTTATTTAGTATATTTTAAGAAAAAAAAATCCGAAGATTGAAAACAGAAAAATTTTTTTATTATTATAATGGGAATTGATTAATTGATTGAATATTAACGTCGCACTGTTCAGCTACAGAGGGATAGTCGGTATGAGTGGATATCGACGTCTGTACGTCGAGCCCGTACCTAGCTGCCGTATTAGTGCTAGAAGCTGAATGCCGGGTAGGAGGTGCGTATTGGTCTGCACTCCTTGACCATGGTTCAAAACGTGGTCCGTCGCCAAAAGCCCTCGTGTAGCTGAACAGTGCGACGTTAATATTCAATCAATCAATCAATCAACACGGGGGATTTTGAGGGCACTAATTTTGAACCATGGTCAAGTGACGTGGACGACGCCTGAGCTGTAGCACCCCATCTCCTAACTACCACACCAACGGGAGGACGTTTCAGCCCTAGGCAGATTTAACGTGCATCGCTGCCCTATACGGCGGGTTTTTAGTGCTACTGGGCTCGAACTCGTGACAAGGCAAGCCACGATCCAATACCTATACCACTCGGCTACCGCGGCTATTATAATGGGAAAATACTGGAGAAAATGTTCAAAAAATTATATAAGCGGGGCCCACTCTGTATAAAAATTCTCAATTTTTCCATTTTGATGTGTTACTTTTTTATTTGTGTTTGAAATGACCTTCAGGATAAGAGATGTTTGAATTTTTACAAAAACTAGAACGCTTTATCTTAGCGATTATATGAAATTGCTTCAAAAAACTGTGATTATATTCACATAAAGAACTGTAAACTCTGTAATAAAACAGTGATTGATAAATCTGGAGGTCAAAACACTTCCACTGTTACACAAAACATACACCAAAAATTTCATTAAACTATTTTCAAAATTTTTTGAGCAATCACCTTCCCGTTTGAGCTTATCGAAAAAAACACGTTTCGAGTAAAAGGCATCTTAAAGTTTGACATCTTGTGTAAAATTTTTGTCATCTGCTTTTACTAAAACACCTGCAGTTTTTGTTCTAGAGAATGGAGCATAAAAAACTTGGTATTATTATTAAGATAATAAGATGACCTATAAAATAAAATCATAAGAAAAATTTATCAATTTTTGAAAAAAAATCATGAATTTAGGGTAGTCGGATACCTTAATAAATTTTAGTATTTATTAAATGAGTATCACATAATAAATCACGAAAGTGATTTCAAATCTAAAGAATAATTTTAGTAAAATATATATTATTTTCTTTTAGCTTACAACTGATGTCTAACCGTTAATTATTGCAATTTTCGATACAGGAAGCGATGATTTTGAGCTACTTTTCTTTTGGGGTCTTTCTTTATCTTTTGCATCCTACCTCAGTAATCTATGCAAATGTTTAACTAGATTTGTTCGCATTTGATAGAAGACATACGCATTGTCTCTATCTTGATGTTTTCTTTATCTAAGGAATCGATCTTGAGTTGTGAGAATGTCTCCAATTTCAGTCCCAGCTGCCTTAAGAACAATCTTTTTCTCTTGGATCAATTTGAAAAGATCTCTGAATAAGGCGCCTCTGCTTCTCTTTCCGAAAACAAAATTTGCAAAGTGAGTAGTTTTTGAAGAAATAATGCTAAATTACATGTTCCCATATTGACTGAGTTCCAGGAAATATGTCTGGGTATAATGGCATTTATCGGATCACGAGATCTTTCTTCTTTTAGGGAGGGCATTTTTTTAACACAAATGTGTGAAAATATAATCATAAATATTAGCTATAAAAAGGCCATATGTGTTATTTAAAAAATATGGATGTTAGTCTCGGCTGGGATGTAAACACAGCCATTATATTAACAGCAATTGCTCCGAATTATGTCCAATAAGAGTACTAGGTTTAATAGCTTCGAATGTATTATAGATGTGTTGCCAAAAAGGAAAGAAAAACTTACTTTCTTAATAAATTGCAATTTTTATCATAAATAAGTAACACAATTGATATACTCTTCATGAAGGGTATTTATCTTTTACGACCCCGTAATTCCCCCCCTTTGTAGTAGATTTTTGCAAACCGCATTTTAAGCAGATATCTATATAACACACGAACCCAATTAACAAATTTCAAGTCGGAAGATCTAATCACTCATACACGGGAATTTCTTAAATTTATAACGCCCCCATAACCCATTAGATATTAATTTCAGAAAAACCCGTTCTTAGTGAATCTCTTCTTAACCCCTTCGCGACGAGTGGTGCAAATATGATTCTTCACAGACGCTTCTCATGGCCGGGCGGGGCAAATATGACTTTTCAGCTGGAACGTTTTCTAATGACCAATAGATGGAATCCTATGTCCATTATATTGAAACTAAACATAGTTAGAGTAGCCTGACATTCAGTTGGCTTATATTCTTCCTGGATTTGATATTTTGCTCATCAGCTGTGTGACGGGAGAGGGGATAATCCAAATGTAAACAAACTGCTCGTAAAATTTCCACTTCATATAAAACATTTGAGTTTCCAATAACTGTTCCAATGCTTTTTTATTTTCTTTTTCCTAACAGTGTAGAGTGTTTTAGGGTTTTAGCGTCAGTTCTGTTACAGTTTTTGTTGCTTTCGGATATATAACGCGTACTTTTCTTATTTCAAAAACCTTGACCTCAGGTTATTATTTGATTGTTTTGAAGGCATTTTTCTAACCTTAATATAAACAAAAAGGGTGAAAAAAGCTAAAGTGTATAGTACCAAACCATGTGTAAAAAAAAAAAAAACTTAGCAAACATTTTATGCTTGCAAATCATACAATGTAAGACTTTGCATTTCTCCATGCTTCGAGATTTTCTACACTCAATCTTCATTTTAAATTTGCTTAATTTATTTTTGTAAATAATCTTTGTCGTAATTTTTTTTTATTAAGACGAAAACGCCCCATCCTGTAGTGCAAGTCCTTATGCATTGACCCCGTCCCTAGCGAGCGTCTCATAGAAAATCACCCCGTCCTGAAGAGGTTAAGGAAAGAACATGTTCCTAAATTTCAAGTTTGTAAGTGTAATACTTCGAAAGCAGGAATTTCTGTCTATAACACCGCAGCAACCTCTTGGGACTCGATTTTCCGCCAAACCCGTTTTTAGCGCATCTCTACTCAACAAAAGAAACATGACCGCTATATTTCAAGTCTATAGGTGTAATAGTTCTATAGATACCTGGATAAGGGAGTGGGTCTTTTCTCCTTTATATAAAATACTAACCATTCGAAAACGGAAATTTTTTTTATCAAAGCACTCCAATTGCTTCCCGCTACCCTCCCCATAGGAATAGATTTTCGTAAAACCTTTCTTGGCGGATTTCAATGCAACAAACGTATGCCAAATTACATTACGGTAGGTGTAGTAATTCGAAAACGTGAACTTTTTATCAATGCATCCCAGTATAATTTCCCAATCTTCCTCTTAGCAGTCAATTTCCTTAAAATCCGTTCTTAGCGGTTTGCTACCAAACATGACTACAAAGTTTCATGTATCTACATCTAAAAGTTCAAAAACAGGAATTTGTATCTAGAACCCTCCTTAAACCAGCGCAATTCTTGCTGGGGATTGATTTTCGCAAAACCCGTTCTTAGAGGAACTCAACTTCATGAAAGGAACTGGCCTACCAAATTTCAAGTGTGTAGGTCTAATAGTTCAAAATTGATAATATTTATTTATAACGCCCTAAATCCCTTGCAATGCCCATTGAGATAGATTAACAAACCTTATTTTGTAGCGGATCTTACCTGAAAGGAAAAGGCAACCAAATTTCAAGTCTGTAGGTCTAATAGTTCAAAATTGATAATATCATTTATAACGCCCCTAAATCCCTTGCAATGTCCATTGAGATAGATTAACAAACCTATTTTGTAGCGGATCTCTACTCTTGAAAGGAATGGGCTAACCAAATTTCAAGTCTGTAGGTCTAATAGTTCAAAATTGATAATATTTATTTATAACGCCCCTAAATCCCTTGCAATGCCCATTGAGATAGATTAACCCAAAACCTATTTTGTAAGGGATCTCTACTTGGGAAAAGGAATGGGCTAACCAAATTTCAAGTCTGTAGGTCTAATAGTTCAAAATTGATAATATTTATTTATAACGCCCTAAATCCCTTGCAATGCCCATTGAGATGGATTAACAAACCTATTTTGTAGCGGATCTCTACTCTCTGAAAGGAACTGGCCAACCAAATTTCAAGTATGTAGGTCTAATAGTTCAAAATTGATAATATTTATTTATAACGCCCCTAAATCCCTTGCAATGCCCATTGAGATAGATTAACAAACCTATTTTGTAGCGGATCTCTACTCTGAAAGGAATGGGCTAACCAAATTTCAAGTCTGTAGGTCTAATATTCCAAATACGGGGATTATTTAACTATAACACCCCTTAGGCCATCCATCATGCATATTTTCTCGCCGCACATTCATATGGAGAGAATCAGGGACCCACTACCTGTTCTCTAAAGTCCGAGAAATCGACCATTACGATAGCGAAGGCTTGTGGTCTGGGCAGGCACCACGTTGGATGACCGCACGCGCCTCTATGGCTTTGCAAGAGGCACTGGGACTAGTGTGAAGTATAGGAATGACGTCTTGGAGCCCTATGTTCTCCTTTTCACGGGTGCAGTTGGCCCTTATTTATTTTAATGGATGGCAACTCAAGGAACAAGGAACTCATCTGGTTGACGAATTCTGGAAAGTGAGGATATTCGCCGAATGGATTGGCCAGTTAGATCTCCAGACTTCATCCATATGGAGAATACCTTGGATGTTCTAGAAAGAGAAAGAGCAACTCCAAAAACCATCCAATGCTTGAAAAAAGAGTTGCTGAACTAGTGGGCTACAGGGACTAATGTTCCCTTATTTCCTGTATAAAATGACGGAGTGAGCCTGCTTATCTGAAACAGGAGACAATACCCCTATTAATCAATTTTTTATTATATTCTGCAATTTTTATTTCATACCTTTCGTCTTAGTGAGTGTAACGCATGATCATGCTTGAGTATTTTAACTATTGAATAGTTATATTTTTTAATTATGTCAGCGCTATATACATACCAAATTTCATCAAAATCTGTCCATTAGTTCTAGAGATAATCGACAAAATCTTAAAATTCTCATATATGGCTATACAAACCCTACAAATTTCAAAAACACCGATTCTTTTTTTTTTTTTCATTTTGCATTCTGCATTTTCTTTTGGCCCACAGCATGGGAAGCTTGTCGCCAAATTTCAGATTTGCTAACAAATTGGGTTTCGGTTTCATTTTCAAGCAGTTTTTTCATTCTTAAAGTGCATTAACATTAAAACATTTTTGAGCACAATCAACTCTTTTTGTGTGAAATGGTTAATAGTTTCAATTTTGATAACTAAAATCTAAAATCATTTCTCTGCTTGATTATGTTTTGAGTTTTCTGAGTTCTCATGATTACTTAATTAAGGCTGATTTCAAGACCAATTATTGTTTTAAAAAATATTTTATACAACTTAGAAGTTTTTTCGTTAGTTTTTTTTCTGTTGAGAAATTGCCATGGCCAAAATATTCGCAGAGTTGCTATGAAAAACAATATTTGAAGAGTGGGAATAGTACTAAAAATGATATATCAAAAACCCAGCCCTTCGCTGATACTGCAATAAGACTACAAATTCTGATAACTGACTACAAATATTGCTGATAAAACTTAATATTTCCATATATGATGTGTCAAATTACATTATAATAGTCCTATATTATTGCCCAACTTAAAAGAAAAAGATTTAATTTTATGTACAGACCTGGTGATATTTAGCTTACATTAGTATCATTACTTATGTTGTACATAAATGCTTTATGTTTCAAAATTTGTGAAAATATTTTGGTAAGATTAGGCTGAATAACCTGCCATCGTAACAAGCACTATCAATATTATGCAAAAATATATTTTGAATTACAAAAAATGTTTTCAGTCATAATTAATTAAAGTAGTGTTTTGATATTGAACACACATAAGTTGGAAAAAAAATGTTAAAAAATTAGAGCTTTACAGACATTATAGGTTTTTGCTTTATGCCTTTACAAACTTTAAATGCGTTTTTCTCGAATCTTTAATTTTGAAGATGTAGGGGTTCTAATCCTTAAGGCTATTTTTCTGTTCAAGATAGTCTTGAATTTTTTTGTAAATGCTCCCATGCGTATGTTCTATAAAAGTTAGTATGGATTTAGGTCTGAGATCTCTATTTATTTTTTAAGAAAATGCTTAAGTTATTATTTTAAAAAAGTTCGTGGTTTTTTTTCAGGTTTAGGTAGAAAAATAATTATGAAAAATCAATGAGGGAACAAATTTTCAAATCCATACTAACTTTTGTTTGTAATAATCAAGGAAGCATAAATCACTTAAAATGACTAAAAATTTTAAAAATGAAAATTTTAAAAAAAGTTTAAAAATTCTTAATTTTTTAGAATTGTAAAATAATAGCTGGTCAGACTGACTTTTTACTTTCAGAATCAACTTAATGATATAATATGAATAGAAAACATAAATTATTTGTACTGTTACTGTGTCGAAGAAAATTTTTTGAAAAAGTGTACTGTATAGCCTTAATTTTGAACAACAGTGTAGATAGTAAGAGTTAAGTAAATGTTTCAATAAAACAAAAAGGGGTTAAAGGTCAATAAACAAAGTAAAGGTTTCAATAAAACAGAAAACAGAGTTTACATCGTCATTCAGAATGTAAATACGCTTGATGTACAAAAAGATAACAATTTAATCAAAACCTTTCACGTTAAATTTACAAAATACTGCTTTCGGTAATAACAATTCGGTATTTTCCTCAGGAGATTTGGGAGTAAAGAATGGTGAAGGTTTTCGCGCTAAAAGTGTATATGCTTGTTTAGAATTTACGAAAAGCTTTTCAATATCACATACTTTCTTAAATAAAAGTTTCGTATATTCATAAGTTTGTTTTCAAAATGCATATCTGAGAAAGTGCACAGTTAAGATCGTAACCAACTTGAGATAAATTATATGCGGGAAATTTCATTCATAGCGCTTTCAAAACCCATTATATGCCAAAATATTTTCTTTCTCGTATCATCAGTATAACGCACATTCTTTGTCGTCTTGCCCTCTTTTAATATTCAACATGAATTAATATGAAGGAATCATTTTGTTTCAGTATATTTATATATTGTGGATAGTTAATATTCGCCAGTATTTGCATTTATTAAATATTGCAATAACAAAACACCTATGCATTCAACTCATTTGTAAATGTCTGAGTAACACATTGGTTAAAAGATAGTAGAATACCTGAACTTTGTATGGATAAAATATTATATCCGATAAACTCATTTAAAGGATACCTAAAATAAATTAAGGATACAGAGTAAGTAATATTAAAAGTAATTCTTTATTTTTTCTCAGATTATTTTATTAAAATCTGATTGGCAAACCATGAATCCTTTTAGGTTAAGTATCGACTACGTTCAGAACCCGTGATTTTGCAAAAGGTATAAATGGATAGTATTTATGATATTTAGTGTCACTTAGATTAGAAAAGGTATATAAAACTGTTTTAAGAATAGTACTATAGTACAATAAAATATATATATGTAATTTTTAAAATATTGGTTAAAAATTAACTTAGAATATTTTCTTTTTAAAATGCCGCTTCTATTATAATAATATTTTGTTGTATATAGTTTTAGACCTCTACAAAGGTAACTAGAATTTTTGAAATATATAACTTAGAAGTGGGTTTATCCGTGTTTTACGACAAAAAGAGAGGAGAAATTTTAAAGAAAAAACGCCGATAATTATTTCAAATGGTTGTAACTCTGAAAATAATGTGAATTTCCAAATCACATAGTTGAGCCCCTGTAAAGAGGTTTTGAGCTATAAAGCCAAAATATTATTATAATAGAAGATTTTCCAAAAGGAGAACATTTAAAAAGGTTATTTGTTAATTTTAGCGAAATATATTTATTTAAATAATTTTTTTTGTCAAAATGTCATTAAAACAATTTTATACATGTATTTTTATCTAAGTGACACTAAATATTATGAAAATTATCCATTTATGCGCCTTTTTAAAATCACGGTTCCGAACGTAGTCGGATACCTTAAAGTGAAGTTTTTGTAGTTCTTAAAAAATAAATTGTTACGAGTTCTGTGAGGAATGGGATGTTCTCTCATTCCTCCAAGAGATCTGGGAGGAAGGGAAGGAATACTCTAGCCCCATATATATATCCAAAAACAATTATTTATTTATCTCACAGTTAGCAACACAATTCAAGTAATTTCAAAGAGAAGAGATGCTCTCTCACAATCTGAGAAATATGTGGATTAATAATGTGATACACCAAGTGTGCAAAGACTTTAAATACCGACCTACTTAATTCTAGATCAAATCTACTCTTTCCAGATTATTTTTTTTTGATCACTAATTAAACTGTAAGTTGAATAAGTTGTAAGTGTTGAACTTCACAGGAGACTGGATCGATGACGCGATCCTCCGCTCCCTATCTTGAAACTACGATATTGCTGGTGTTGTTAGTTTGGCTTGTTGGAGGAGGAGTGGCTTTATTAGGCAAGGATGTTGTTGTAATTGCTCATACCACCTGTCTGACATAGTCAAATCGAGGTCCACGAAATTCATCGTGGCAATGGACTAGATGTACGCCTGTCGTTGGCTTTTAGCCTTGAGCACCGTACAGGTGACAGTACGATTTAGCTCTGTGAAATTCCCGAAGGAACGACAGATGGCGACACCACCTATCTCCACCTCCACAATTTAGGCATGGAATTGAATTGGAGGGAAATTTTCTTCAGTTCTCAGCACTCGTGATTCAGACCACAAGACTTTCGGACCCACTTATTTAATGAGCACGTGCTCCGCGTGTACTCGGAGGGTATTTGGCGGTACGGGCATCGATCCCAGGTCTTCCGGTCCGGAGTCCGGTGCTCTAACCACTAGGCTACCCACGGCCCAGGCAAGGATCAATGGGGTAGCTGGTTTCGGCTATTGGGATTGAGCATTGCAATTGGTTGTAAAGCTTGTGGAGACTGCCCTTTTCAGAGAAAAAATTTAACTATTGAGATAAAAATACTAAAAGGGAGAAATTAAAATTAGAAAGCGAAAAATTAAATAATTAATTATATAGGAGCGATTCTCTTCAAGAAGAAAAGCTTTTTGTGTGTGTGTGTGCCTGTCATCTTTGGGTGATTTAAGAGCTGGGACTAGTTGCAGTAACTTTGGCATTTTTTTAACAAGAGCCGAAAGAATTTTAAAAAGTTCGATTAAACTAGAAATTTCTGAAATATTTGTTTCAGGAGTAAATGAATCATGGGATTGATTTTGTTCTGTTTTACTATTATTTTCATTGGAGTTTGAGGATTTGATATTATCTTTATTTCCGCTAACAATATTGGCGAAGGAAATTTCTTCAATAACATTGTTGCTAGAGAAATTATTTTTATTTAAATTTATGGGGGTTCCTTTCTTTATTTTTGGAAATTTGGTATAACTGGCAGTATGCCCGTAGGCTTTGCAATTTATGCAGAAGGGATACTTCTGCCTTTCTCTTATCTCGCATTCTTTTGTAAGGTGACCTTTAGCGCACTTCAGGCAACGTGGAATTTGATGACAATTAGCTGCCTTATGGAAGAAATTATTGCATCTAAAACATTGAGTGACAACCCGAATTGAGTATCCCTCAACTTTAATTTGCATGTAACCTAATCTAGTAAGGTCAAAAACGGGGAATATTTGTTGATTCATGAGTAGTGTGATTAAGAAGAAAGGAAGCGCCGCTTTAGTTTTTCTGGAAATGAGTTGGCTGCAACTAGAAACAGTATAGCCAAATTCTTCTAAATCAGCGGTTATTTCTTCGGTTTTGGTTAATATGGGGAGTCCTTTTATAACGACTTTAATGGCTTAATCACTTTTGGGGGAATGACATAATATTCAAAATTCGTATTTTCTTCTAAGATGTGATTTCAATATTCTTCATCAGTTTTGACAAATAATTTAATGTATTCTCCTGTAGTCTTACTATTAATATCGGGGAATTTCATATTTAAAAATTTAATTTGATCTCCATAATTTTCTTTGATTTTAAGCATTACGGGGAAAGGAGTCTTTGGTTTGGGGGTTACGATCTGGTTTTCAGGATCAAATGAAAGCTCAATATATTGTGTCAAGTTTTCAAGATATTTTGAGTTTTAATTTGCTCTTCAGTTTTAGTGGGGGAGAAGAGTCGAGCGGTTTTATTCGAAAAGGCAAAGTCATCCGAGGATCTAATTAAACAGTAGTGAGCAATCATCACTTATATTCTTACACTTCTTCAATATCTGAAATATACTATAAAATAGAATAATACCTGATCAAGTTGCAATATATCCTATCTATCCTCACTTTTTCTCTCTTCTTGCTTGAAATCCTAGACTATATATAGCCGACCTAATTTAAATAATAAAATTTTCTTCTTCAGAGGGTTGGTTGTAAATAAACTCGAATTGATAGACCAAAGATTTCAAAAGAAGATTATATTAATGAAAGGACGTGGATTGATCCGTCACAATTCTCACCCGCAGAAGTGTTAGAACAGGGTTTGCTAACCCACGGCACGTGTGCCCCAATGCGACACAGTGTAGCAGTGGCATGCGAAGACTTACTGATTTTTTTTTAAAATTGAAGAAATGTTAATAAATAACCATTTTTTAAAATTTTATTGAAATGGGTTTGTTTCAGACAAAAACCTGAAAATTTGGATTAACTTACACTGCTAGCCACACCGTAAATGCAACACCCTGAAGGAAGCATGCAAATAACGTGAAATTTACAACATGCATTAGCGGAGGTGAGATATGCAAATAAATAGAATTTCAGCGCAGACACAGATTACGCTCACCTGTGGAGCCACCTCAAAGCGCTATTTAAGACTTGGAGATTTCGACGATTTCAAGTTCGGCAATTGTGTTTTTCTTGTGTCTTTTTCAAAAAACGATTTGATATGACTCGTAGAAAACAGCGATCAGCTTTTGATCAAGTATCTGAGTTCGACAGAGGAAGGATAGTGGCCTACCGAGATTGTGGATTATCTTTCAGGGAACTCGGTAGCCGTGTTGGACGAAACCAAACAACTGTAATGTGGATATGTGACCGTTGGATACTGGAGGGTACGACGGACCGATGTGGTCGATAGCATCCACCTCAGTGCACCACTTCACGTGAGGAAAGGCAAATTGTGCGCATGGCAGTGACGGATCGCTCAGTCACATCACAAACCATAGCACAACACATTGAGTCTGTAAAGCATCATTCAGTGTCTACGCGTACCATTCGACGTCGTTTACAGCAGAGTGGTCTGTCCGCAAGACGTCCATTGCTTGGTCTACTCTTGACACAGAACCACAGACGTCTCCGCCACCAATTGTGCGATGAAAGAAGGATGTGGGCGGCAGATTGGAATGAAGTTGTCTTTAGTGACGAGTCAAGCATCTGTCTGCAGAACCACGATGGTCGGATTCGAGTCTGGAGACACTGTGAAGAGAGGATGCTGGACAGCTGCGTTACGTACCGTCACACTGGTCCTGCACCGGATATTATGGTATGGGGTGGCATTGGATATCACTCTCGCACTCCTCTAGTACTCATTGCCGGTACTTTAAACAGCCAGCGCTACATCTCCGAGGTGTTGGAGCCAGTTGTCCTTCCTTACCTTCAGGGCTTGGTCACAGCCATATTTCAACAGGATAATGCGTGATCATACGTGCACGCATTATCCAAAGTTTCTTCGTCAATCACCAGATTGGATTGCTTCCCTGGCCGGCTCGCTCTCCGGATCTTGCGCTGATAGAAAACATGTAGTCCATGGTTGCTCAATGATTGACCCAGATTAGACCCCCAGCTGCTACACCAGATCAATTTTGGCAATGTGGGGAAACTGCTTGGTCTGCTGTACCCCAAGAACACATCCAAATTCTATTTGAATCAATGCCGAGGCGTGTGGCAGAGGCGATCTCCAACAATGGCGGCTACTCTGGCTACTGATTCTGGCAGGAACTACACTTCACAGAAGTCTATAAATTTAATCATTTGATACTTGGTGAACATGTTATCTACAAAATAAATTTTGTTGTGCTATCTTTTGTCTTTCTTGGTGTTGCATTTACGGTGGCCAGCAGTGTATATTTGTGAACAAATATTTCCTGCAATGAAATAATAAAATAAATATCGCTCAAAAGGAGCTGACATGCACAAATAATAACATAATTTTGTTAGAATCTGCTATAGCGCTAATCCTATTATAAATGACTTGGTAAAAAAGTAATTCAAAAGCCGTATTAAGTAAGTACTGAGCTTGTAATAGTTATTCTGAATTCTGTTATTCAATTTACTTATATACTTTTATTTTATACCTAACATAACTGAATGAACGAGTAAATATTTTATTAACAATGAAACATTTTATTAGCAATAACAAGTTTGTACTTTCGTCTTATTTATTATATTACTTTTAAATTTCCACTACATAAATTTACATTAAAAGATGAGCCATTAGTGTGAAAATCCCATAGTTACCCTCTAAGTAGCATTTTTTCAGCTTTCTATTTGTTTGCTAGAAAAGCTGGAAGTGGCATGCATTTTGGTTTTTATCAAATAGTGGCACTCTTCTCAAAAAGGCTGGTCATTCCTGAGTTAGAAAATACCAAAGGAAGAAACATTTATACATAAAACCAAGACTTTTATTATGATTATTAAACCACTATCCATATTTGACCTAAGCTAGGGAAGCCATCTGATTAATTACTAATTTAACATTAGAGCGTCCGTTGGTGTCATCTTGACACCGGAGCCTGTTTACTTTGTTCTCCTTCCCGCATTTTGCAAGGAATTCGAAAATTTTGTGAGTTTTAATCATTTTCCCTGGGGATTACACAGAAAATGTTTTGTGGTTCTATGTTAATTAGAAGTGATTTTCCAACTAAATATACCTAGAACGTCCGTTAGTGTCATTTTTACATCAAGGCAATTTATCATTATAAAAAGCTTTCATTAATAAAATATATCCCACTAAGTAGATACTATTAGTAAGAAAAATTTCCCAAAATTCTATCGCCCATTTTTTTTTTTACTTTGAATATAGTGTTTTGAGTTCACAGTGGAAATGAATCAATTATACCCAAATTGTTGTGTCTAAGTGTTTCGTTACATAATATTTGCTAATCTGCTCATAAAAAAATTTTCATTCGATTTTCGAACTTAGTACAGAGCAGACACCATGAAACGATGGCTCTTAGAAAAGGTCTAATCCCTGATGAAATTGCTAATTTGTTGCGAGAGCTTTCTGAGAATGAATTGGCTCTAATTTAGGTTTCGATGACATCAAATTGAAAGAAAGTGACTGCGAATAATCTGAAAAAGTGCAGATATAATTGATAATATTCTAGTAAATCCTAATATGTATGTCTCTAGAGATGACACAGAAGGGATACCGCAAAATAGTAATGTCCCTGGCAGATTTGAGACTTGAAATGTTTTGCGACAAAGCAGTGGTCCAACAAGCTTTGTGAAACATACTGTCAACGTTAGTTTTTTCTGATTTAAAGGGGCATAATATAATTTAATTACATGAAATAATATTGAAAAGTCTTGAAATTAAACCCTTCTAAACAGTAATCCTGCAATTATTTAGTTGACGTGTCCGACTACATTTGGAACCACGATTTTACAAAAGCGTATAAATGGATACTATTTATGATATTTAGTGTCACTTACATTACAAAACGTATTGTAAATCGTTTTAAGAATATTATTAGAATAAAAAATTATTTAAGTGCAATAGTTTGACAAAAAACGAACATAGAATGACCCATTTTCAAAACATTCTCCTTTTATGAAAAATGCCTGTATTATAATAATATTTTGCCTGTATAAAGCTCAGACCTCTGTACAGAGGCTCAACTAGAATTTTTAAAATGTATAACTTAGAAGTGGGTATATCCATATTATACACCAACAAAGGGGAGAAATAATAAGAAAAAAATGCCAAGAATCATTTCAATTGTAGGTAACTCTGAAAATAATGTGAATGTTTCAAAACTCCTAGTTCAGACTCTCTGGAGAAGTCTTTACTTTATATAATCACACACACACAAAATATTGTTATTATAGAAACATTTTTTTATAAAATCAGAAAGTTTTTAAAAAAAGGTTATTCTAAGTTCAATTTTTTGCCAAAATATTGTATTTAAATAATTTTTTTTGTCATAATGTCCTTAAAACAATTTTATATATGTATTTTAATCTAAGTGACACTAAATATCATAAAAATTATCCCATGATGCGCTTTTTTAAAATCGCGGTTTGCACGGTTTTAAAATCACGTAGTCGGATACCTTAAAACAATTACTTTATATATTTTATATCTCAGTGTCAAAATGACAGTGGTGGACGTTTACGTGTAATTGAAAACTTGACATTCTAGTGTTAAATATCTGTAATAACTAATTCAATACTTTTTGAGACTTATGGACCCACAGCAATATTAATCGTACTAAATTGACACGTCTCGTTCCTTTACTTGATTTCTTGTAGCTTCAATTATTATATCTGTAATCATTTAGCTTCAGCAGGACAACAATTGCCGACATCTCTCCACCCTCTTCACTTGACTTTAAATAAAAACTCTCATTAACATGAATCACGGTTACTTTACAGAAAATGGTTTTATAGTTGCATAAAGTTTAAAAGGAATTTTCTCTAGAGGATTAAGGTAACCGACTACGTTCGGAACCGTAATTTTAAAAAAAGCGCATAAATGAATAATTTTCGTGATGTTAAGTGTTACTTAGATTAGAATACATATATATAATTGTTTTCAGGACATTTTGACAAAAAAAATTACTTAAATACAATATTTCGGCAAAAAATTAATTTAGAATAACCTTTTTTCAAAATGTTCTCCTTTTATAAAAAATGCTTCTAAAATAATAATATTGTGTGTGTGTGTTGTGTGCGTGCGTGCGTGCTGTTGGTGTGTGTGTGTGTGTGTGTGTGTGTGTGTGTGTGTGTGTGTGTGTGTGTGTGTGTGTGTGTGTGTGTGTGTGTGTGTGTGTGTGTGTGTGTGTGTGTGTGTGTGTGTGTGTGTGTGTGTGTGTGTGTGTGTGTGTGTGTGTGTGTGTGTGTGTGTGTGTGTGTGTGTGTGTGTGTGTGTGTGTGTGTGTGTGTGTGTGTGTGTGTGTGTGTGTGTGTGTGTGTGTGTGTGTGTGTGTGTGTGTGTGTGTGTGTGTGTGTGTGTGTGTGTGTGTGTTTTTTTTTTTCTCCAGAGAGTCTGAACTGTTTTTTTTGTTAAATTACATTATTTTCAGAGTTTACAAACCAATTGAAAAATTTGTTGGCGTTTTTTCTTAAAATTCCCCTGTTGTCATAAGACATGGATAAATTACTTCTAACTAAAATATTTCAAAAATTTAGTTGAGCCTCTGTAGAGAGGTCTGACCCATATACAGGTAAAATATTATTTTTAATAGAAGCATTTTTCAAAAAAAGGAGAATATTTTGAAAATGGGTCATTCTATGCTGATTTTTTGTCAAAATATTGTACTTAAATAATTTTTGTTGTAATAATATTCTTAAAATAAGTTTATATACATTTTTTAATCTAATTGACACTAAATATCATAAATATTATCCATTTATACGCTTTTGTAAAATCACGGTTCCGAACGTAGTCGGATACCTTAATAAGAATTGTGAATAGAATCCATTACAAATTCTTTTAAATAATACTCAATTTTTCATGGTTGTTAGCTCTTTCGAGTTATTTATGTTTTCCGAAATATTGGAAGTAAATGTTCGTAAGCAACTGAACATCCAACTTTATTATAATTTCAATGATTATTTTTGTGTCTGAGCCCCCCCCCTCCCCCTAAGAAAAATTTTAAAAACGTTGACTTTAAACAAAAATAATAGAGACGCGAAGACCCAAATCCATACATTTTTATAGAGTACATATATGAAAATAAGTAAAAATCTTGAAATTCTATCTTTAACTGACAAAATGCCTTAAGGAATAGAACACATTAGCATAGACGAAAATAAAATTCAGATAAAAGAGCTTTTAAAGATTATACATGTATAGGTTTGGGGTCTAAGAAAACTGAGAAGAACCTCAAATATCTTTAGGAATATTTGGATATCACGTCTACAATATTGAGCCAAACTTTCGAACAAGGAAACCAGCCAAAAAAGCAAGAAAGATATATATTGTCACTTTTAGAGTACAATGCAGCCTTAAAATCATGTGTCAATCATGTCCCGCGTGTTTTTCCTTTTTTATTGTATTTTACATTATGTATATGTAGACAGGAAATGTGACAAAGCGTATAAAAAACAAGAGTCGACTTTTCGAGAAAATTCTTGAAATCAAGAATAAATAATGTTTTAAATTTTATAAAGCATGATATATGAGTATTTTTAAATAAAGCGAAGAAAATTTCACAATAAAGAAAAAAGAATTGAAAAAAGTACTCATATAAAACGCTTTTTTTTATTGATTTGATCTATAAAACTCATACACACACCAAGATAAAGTCATAAACACAAATGGCCATTAAAATAGCAACACCAAGAAGGAGTGATCTGATGAACGTCAAAATCCCATGAACGAAAAAATTGCTTAGAACAGCGTTTCTCAAACTGTGGGGCGTGGCCCCCTAAGGGGGCGTGACATCACTGTAAGGGAGGCACGAGCTTAATAAGAAGTCAAAAGTAAAAGATTTAAAATAAGTATTAATTTACTGAAAGGAAGTATATAAAACAAGTTTTATTCTGACATAATAAAAATTAAATGCACATTTACATGATATATTATACTTATAAATGTATCAATATTTCACAATGTTTTTGATAGTTAATTTACCAATATTAAATTAAAAACAAGTTTAATAATTACTAGTGCATCTCGTGGGCTTATCATGTACAAAATGTAATACTATTTTGATAGTTTGTATGGTTTATAATTAATTTTCTATAGCCGCTTTAGAGTCAAAGTATATTTTTATTGTGTTCAATGCATTATTATTATATGGGGGGGCGTGGTGAAAATTATGATTGAAATTTGTGTCGCAGCTATTGAAAGTTTGAGAAGCACTAGCTTAGAATATGAAAATGAAGAGAAATTTCAACCGATTTAGATGACGCAGAAGGGAGAAACGATATCCTAAGCCCTGCATAAAAGCTAAAGCAGTGCTTCTCAAACTTTCAATACTGGAGCCTCCCTTTTCAATCACAATTTTTATCGCGCCCCCCTTATACATTAATAAATTAATATGCAATAATAATGCACTTTTTGACGCTAAAGCACAATACACGATCTTAATTATAAACCGTACAAATTAATAAAATGGTATTAAATTTTGTATATGTTACTTTTGCAAAAAATTAAGTAATAGGATAATTATGTTATTTTTCCTTTCTCTAATTTTAAATTGGAACAAAATTGCAAAATGCGGTGGCTGGTTAGAAGGCAAAATATAGAAATCAGCTAAATATAGAAAAAAAAACTCAGAGAGTCAATTTCTAAAAACTTTGAAAACTTTTTCTCTGCAGGACAAGCCCATGGAAGTCGCTAATATTTTTAAACTTGTTCTAATTCAGTATTAATTAATTAGTTATAAAATAACCTGTGCAGCACACAACACCACTGAAACATTAAAAGTATACCGGCTGAAGTAACCGCCCTTTTTTCACAAGTTCATTTATAAGAAAATAAAAAATTATTTCAGTGCTTCTCAAACTTTCAATACTGGCAACCCAAATTTTTTAACATAATTTTTATCGCCCCCCCTTTTAAAAATAAAAATTAATATATTAAAAATAAAATGAATTTTCCAAAGCTAAATATGACTTAATTTCCAAATTAATAAGATAATTATTAAATTTTTTATATTTTTCCCTTTAAGTAATATTTTTTAAGTAAATTATATATATATTTTTTTAAGTAATAGGTTAATTATTTTATTTTTTTTTTTTAATTTTTAAAAAATAAAACAGATTGAGAAAAATTTTTTAATTAAAGATTTATTTTTTCAAGATCCATTTCAAAAGAAAAAATGTCATTAAAAAATAGCCTAATCTATGTTGCTTTTTTATCAGTCCATTAATCTGTTTCCCGCGAACGTTATGGATTAGGCAACCAACGGACGCTCTGCACAGAACATGTAAAAAAGCTGTACCTCGTACAATTCTAGTCGCTTGGGCCCCCTTGATTAGCTACCAACCCCTGAATGTACATTTCATAATTTATTTTAATTTTAATTATATTAAATATTCACAGCAGGGGTTAAAACGAAACATGATAATTTTTTAAAACGCAGCGAGCATTCAACGATAATAAAGAATCAACAAATAAAAAAAACCGAGGGCAAAAAAGTTCCAAAAACTTTGGGAAAAGGGAAAAACCCTTTCAAAAATTTAAAAAATTTTTTCCGGGGTGGGCCCCCTTTCAACCGGAAAAAGAAAATTTTTTTTTTGGGATTTAAACCCAAAATTTAAAGAAAACCTGAAACAAATTTAAAAAAGGGGGTTAAATTTTTAAAAATTTAAAACCCAAAAAACTTTTGGGGGAATTTAATTTAACCTAAATTTTAATTTTAATAAATTTGTAATTTTTTAAAATTTAAGAAAACTTTTGTTTTTTTTATTTTTAAAACAAAAAATTTCACCAAATTTTTTAGCCGGGAAAATTGCCCGCAAGAAGGGCCCGGAAGTACACCCCAATTTTTTTTAAATTTTTTCTTTAAAGGGAAAAAAATCACCTAAAAAATTTTTAAAAAATAAAATTATTTTTAAATTTTTTGTTTTTTTAAAAATTTAAAATTAAAAAATTAAAAACCAAAAGTGCTGATTAATTTGGGGAACAAAAAAAATTTTCATAAAACGGAATTTTTTGAAACCTGTTTTTGAATTAAATTGTAAAAAAAAAATTCCCAAACCAATAA
This sequence comes from Trichonephila inaurata madagascariensis, assembly GCA_019973955.1. Taxonomy (NCBI): domain Eukaryota; kingdom Metazoa; phylum Arthropoda; class Arachnida; order Araneae; family Nephilidae; genus Trichonephila; species Trichonephila inaurata. Next base: position 28,533 of record BMAV01011068.1, read on the forward strand.
AATTGTTGCTTTTTTTTTTTTAATAAAATCCCCATTTTTTGAGTACCCAATTTTTTTTCTTATAAAACCCAATTAGCTTTTAAAATTTTCCCTTTCATGAGCTTTTTCTAAATTTTATTTCCTAAAAAAATCAATTTCAGAAAATTTTTTTTTGAAAAAGCTTAATTTTTTAAAGGGGGCAGTTTTCCCAAAATTTCTTTTTTTTTTTTCGTCAAAAAAATTTAAAAAAATTCAAAGTCAAAATTTAAAATCCCCAAAATTTTCAAAAATTTTATTTTTTTACCCGGGGAAACTTTAAACAAAAAACCCTTTAAGTTTTCAAAAAATTTGACCCCCAAAAAGGGAAAAGGAAATTCCCCCAAATTTTCCAAAGTTTAAATTTTAAGTTTCCCCCCCTTTTTCCTTATAACAAAAACCTTTTTTCCCGAATTAACGATTTTCGATTATATGTTTCAGTAAAACTCAAAAAAAATAAATTTTGGGTAAATTAACCTTAAAGGGGGTTGCTCAAAATGCTTATCCATGTATCAAAAAACCTCTTTCAAGTAAAAAAAAGGCAAAAAATTTTAAAATTTACAATTTCCCCAAAAAAAGGGGAAATTTAAGAAACCCATACCAGTGTTCCGGAAAGCCAACAAAAATAATATTTTATGTTAAAAAAAACGTAATAAAAAATTTTCTTCAGGATTACAGCAAAAAAAAAACAAAATATTTTTTTTTTTAGTTATAGGATCAAAATTGCTAAGGGCCCAAAAAGAGAATTTATTTTTGATTACCCTTTTTTCATTAGATATATAAAAAACCTTATAAACCCAAATCTGATTTTTTTTTAATTCAAAAGTATTTTTTTTTTACCACCCGGAAAAATTAAATTTTTTTTAACCTTTTTTTTTCGATATGCTCGCCCTTTAAAGGGGGTTATCGCCCCCCCGGGGGGGCGTTCCCCGGTTGAAAACACTGACAAAGAAATTACCTTATTTCTTATAAAATGTTTTGTAATGTCGGGGTTTTTACTTAAAAATACGGGCCCAAAAAAGGAAAGTTTACCGCGGACCAAAATAGCGATCGTTGCCTACTGAAGAGTGTAATTTTTTTTTGGGATATCGCCCATCGCAATGGTCAAAAAACAATTACTGTTGTGTGAATAAGGAATCAAAATTTTAGGGGGAGAGTCATTCTGAACTTCAAGAAAATTCCCCCGCCCTTCCATTTTTAGGGTGAAGCGGGACATATTTTTTAGACCAGCCCTGCAAAAACATAACCACACCATGGACTATTAGTCAAGAAATGGTCATGTGTTGGCAGCTCACCCAGCATCCATTCGAATGGTGTGACAATGTTTGTAGCAGCGTGGATTGGGCACCCCCGGGTTTCCATTTTTTCGGGTTCCTTTTAGACCAATGCATAGACAGGGCGGGGCTCTTTGGGGCGTCGAAAAAGGGGTAGATACAGAAGGGGGCAAAATGTCGTTTTTCAGACGAGTCCCTAATCTGAGTTCAGTAATCTTAGGCCAAAAGCCCCCAAGTTTTTAGGGGGATCGCCCAGCCATTTTGCTTTGATGTTTGGGAAAATTTGGGCCGCCCGGGGACAAGCCCCGCCTATCTTCTAGTTTAAAATCGACGGTAATTTGGGAAAGCAGATCCACCCTTTCTGACCCCGTCTAGGGGTTTTGCCCCCATCTTCAAACCGGGGGAAAGCCCAACTGTACTTTAATCCCGATTATAAGGGGTTGGGAAAAAAAAAAACCCTTGGGGTTTTTCGGGATGGGCTGTAAGTCGGGGTATCTCGTGAAGTATCACCCAAAATTTTAATTTATTTTCCTGTTGTCAAAGGGGACACTTCACAATAAAAAATTTTTGCTTTTTTTTTTTTTGATCCATTCCCGTTGTGAGTTACAGGGTGTTAAAAAGGAAGCCAAAAAGAAAATTCGGTTCTTTTTTCAATTTTTTTTTTGAAAATGAAACCCCAAGCCAGGTGGTGAAATGGCAAATGGTGTTTATGGGCCCGAAAAACTGTAGTAGGGTATTTGGGGCAATTTTGGTTTTTTCGATTCCCTTCCCCGATATTTTTTATGTTTAAAAGACCCGCCGGCCCCGCCCCCTGGGAAAAAGTCGATAAAATCAAAGAAATAACGAAAATTGACCCATGTTAAATGGGGTAGCATCGCCCGAAGCTTTTAAAAATTGACCATAAAAAATTTTAAACCAAGTAAGTTTGGGCCAAAAAAACTCCATGTTTGGGTGTCATACCAAAAAACCAAAAACATGATAGAAAATTTTCCCTCCCACGAAACCTTCCAAAAAAAGGAAATTTTAAATCAAAATTTTTAAAAGGTATTTTTTGGGGATAGAAATGGGTCACATACTACAATAAAATTTGGGGAAAAGACGGGGAAAAGGGGGTAAACGCTTAAACGGGGGGGCCAAAAACCCGGATTAATTTAAAGGCCAGGAAAAGGGTTTTTACTGTGTATTTGGTTGGGCCGGGGAAACATTTATTAAAGGGTTCTCCCCAAAGGCCCAAAAAACTAAATTCAGATCTCTACCGTCGACAACTGAACCGTTTGGGCTAGCGATTAACCGGGGAAAAGGCCGTTTGGGCCCAAAAGAAAGGCGTTGGGGCCATCAGGACATCGCCGGGCACACACTTCTGTAGGACCCCCAGAACCCTGGGGGGCTTTTAAAATTTTTTGGGCCCCCTTATAGTACGGACCTTTGCACTAGTGATTACCCCCCCTTTTTCGCACAAAACTTCCTTTAAAGGGAAAAAAAACAGATCAAGAAATAAAAGAAAACCATTTTCTGATGTTTTCCCATAAACCAAGATTTCTATTAAAAGGCATTAAAGCTACCTTTAAAAAGCCAAAAATTAACAAAAAAAATTATTTGGCCCCAAACGGCAATCGGAACCTGTTAAATAAAGTCTTTATTTTCCCGCAAAAAAATGTTTCTTTTTCCAACCTTTTTTAATTGGACATCGTCATTGAAAGAACGATACAATTTTCAATAACTGCTACTTAATATCTTATTTGCGACAAGCTTTGTAGTTTACACATGTCGCACAATATTATATCTTCCATCGTAACAAATGTACGTGTGCCAATACGACAAACGTCGCAAAATGTATATGTCCCTCGCTCTTTTTACTAGGATACGTTAATGCAATCCATCTCTGCCTTATAATATTCCTTACGCATTTGAAAGTATACTATTTTCCCTTTTTTTACAACCAATGAAAGCAAATCTTTAGGGAATATAAAGCGTAGGAAATACAAATACGTGCTAAACACAAAATGAGTTATGTTCCAGAACATAGAAACAGAGAAATAAAATATAAAAATACTCCACTTAAAGAAAACCATGAGTGTAAATGAGCTAAAAACCAATAGCTAAGTAAAAATGATGTGCATACATTTTTTTTAACACTTAATGACAACGAGTTATATGGTTTTCGTTTACCTATTTCCGCTCGTTGAAAAAATAAAATTATATATAAGAGCTGTTCAAGGAAAATGAATTTTGCGAAAATGCATAAAAAAGAATGATTTATTCGTAAAATTGTAATGAAAGGCTGAAAAGCATAAATTTTAGCCACTACGCGTAAAAGTTGGCAGGTATGTGTGTAGTATTATTAATATCTCAATTGCATATTTACAACCTATAAGGGTTGCCCAAAAGAAAAGTGGACAAATTTAATAAAAAGAATACCTTTATTGGAATTTAAAATAAATCGCTTTGGGCGTGTTGTAACACAGATCCCATTGTTTTGACAGTAGGTCTATAACTTCAGCTAAAGAAGATTGTGATTGATTCTAGAGGAAGTCCTACATAGCTTCCTTCACCTCATAGTCCGAATGGAAACGTTATGCTCTCTTAAGAGGAGAAAAGCGTGGAAGGTTTCAAGGAGACAAATCCGGAATGTACGTTGGGTGTTCCATCACTTTTCAACGAATTTTTTTTTCAAAGTTGCCTTGAGGTTCATGAGAAATGCTTAGGGCCGGCATTGTCATGGAGATCGGGTATCGTTTGCCACCCTTCAAGTAAACTTTGGCACTAATTGCTCGAACTAAGCAGTGCTCGCCATAGACCAACCCAATTCTCTGATTATTCGCATTCAGTTCACCTTCCGCAATCAGAAACCATACTATAGTGTATTACTCTGTTATGGACGCATCCATGAATAACACGACTTAATTTCATCTTTTTCCTAAGCGAAGAACAGGTTTCATCATTGTAGGTCGTATGCTGTGTACACCTCGTATCTCCCTTTATATCCCTGTTCGTTAGCGCTGCAGCAGCTGTAATCATTTTGACTCAATTGCACGTGTCCACTTTTTATTTGAGCAACCCTTATATAATGTTCGCATAACTAACGGAAGCGGAACTATGTAAACCATATTAAAAAATGACAAATATGCAAGATACATTCTTTTGTTGTTTACTTTGGTTAAAATGATGAAGCCGCTATCGTCTAGTGGTCACGAGTTCATTGCTGGTGTGCCATGAGTTTGATCCCATTGCTACTGGTGGCATACCATGTAGAGAAGCTGAGGAACGTTAAATCTCTGCGGAGGCTCAAAGTCCTCCCGTTGAGGTGGTGGGGTGATTTGAAGAGCAATATTCCAACTCTCGGTGTCGTCCTCGTTACTCGACCAAGTTTCAAAATTAAGAGACCCATCACCAAGAGTCTTCATGTTTTATAAACGCAAAAAGCGTTAACAACTGATTGATATCAAGTAAGTTTCAACTTAGCTCAAACTTATATACTAATGAAAATTATTCACAAAACAATTTTTATAAAGTTTCAATTCCCTCATTCATTCTTGAAATTGTACACCTACATTTGTTCAATTCACACCAATAATCAAACATTATAAATTTGTTATTATTTTTGTATTTTCAAAAGTTTTCCATAGTTTTCAGTGACTGTTATCAAAGATATTGAGCTTAGAACAGTAGAGCATACATTTAAATCTGAAAGCTATTTTTCTACAGTAGTTGTGAATTATTTAAGACCAAGTTCTTTTTAGTCAAAGATAATTATTAATCAATAATTTTATAAAATTAATAGTAGAATAGTTTAATAGTTTCTCTCTAGTAGTAATTTATATATATATATTTTATATATAAAAATTATATATATAAATTTTCACAAATTAAAACTTCTTAATGTTTCTCTAATATAATTTGATTATTGTATATTATATATTAAAATATAGGATAGTTTTTATCTCAATTAATGACGTCATTGTTTTTTTATTGCCGGAAGAATCCGGGAAACGGAAAAATTCGCCAATTGTTGCAATGAGCGTGTTCTTGCGGATGCGGATTTTGTAGAACAAGGTGCACGAAAATTAAATACTTGGCATATTTCGGGACGTGAAATCCGAATTCTGAATTGGCTCTTAATAATACCCAGATAATGCAAGGGCTACCGTATTTAAGACACACAAGGGGCAGACGCTTTATTTAAAAGTTTTGGAGAGCGAACACTTTGTCTCTGACACATTTCAAGATGGGCAATCCGAATTTGATATCCGAAATTGCCGTAACTTTGACGGATAATTTGGGACGACCATCGAATACGTGGACCGTAGCAGAAGCTTATTCTAAAAATCTTGAAAATGGAAAAGAGCGTTTTTGGTTTATTTCAGGATCATGAACGAGAATCTGAAATCGGATTTTAGAAATCCCTGTAACTTTGCCAGATAATGCCAGTTGACTCTAATGTCCACTTCCAGGGATTGAACTTTTAGGCTTTTGGATACCCAAAGGGGTCCCCGGTTGCATCTACAAACACTAAAGGAGAATCTGAAATCAGATTTCTGAAACTCCCGTAACTTTTCTGGATAGTGCTGGAATTAGGTGAAACGGCTTCGTGTTCGAGTCCCGCAGGCAAATTTTCATTCCCTCAAAACGCTGAACTTGAAAGTGCTGGAGCACTGAAAATCACTCGCGTGTGCGTTTCGTGGTGGGGAATGAGTATCTGAAATTGAATTTTAGGAGTTCTGGTAATTTTTTTTGTCGGATAATGCCGGATCACTGTAACATACTTGGACAATGTCATGGGCTAAACTGACAAACGAAAGGATCCAAAAATAGGGACTCCGACGTATTTCAGGACTGCCGATCTGAATATTCAATCCAATTCAAACAATTTGCGTAACTGGGCCAAATAACGGTAGGCGACAGTGGTAGAGGCTTACCTTAAAATTCTTGGGGCTGTGAAAAGTGATTTCCTGGTGTTTTTGTGGGTGGGAAACAAGGCTCTGAAGTTTATTTTAGAAACTCCCATAACTTTGCCGGATAATGCAGGACGACCATAATGCACCCTCCCCATTTAGGGACTGAACTTGCAGGAGTAAGGGCACCGAAAGTGGGCAGCGAGTGCTTCCCGGGGGGAAAATGAGAATTGGATTTTGATTTCAGAAAATCCGGTAATTATGTTGGATATTGTAAGAATGAGATTAAATGGCTTTGCATTCGAGTGTCGCGTCCGGATTTTCATTTCCTATAGCGAATAAACGTGCAGGCACATCCTTGCGAAAATACTATCGCAACAGAAAACTCCTCTGGCAATTTCCTCTTCAGATATTGTTGCCACTTTTTTAGATGGTGGACAAACTGCACATTCAGCATTCAAGCTGCCATTAGACATCATAAGAAGTCAATTTCTAACATTAAAAAAAGCGAAATGGCTACGGAATTTCAAAGGAGTTCCGCCATAATCAGGATAAATGAAACATGACCAACAAATATTCACTCGCAGCATTACATAGAATTTTACAAGGTTTAAACGGCAACGAAAAAATATTCGGGTGTGCTATCCTGCTACTGTCTGGTGATTTCTGACAGACATTGCCAGTCATTCCTCCCTCTACTTTTGCTCACGAGATTAACGCATGTTTAAGAAAAAATTTTTTATGACGAAACATCGAAAAGTTTCGATTGACCATAAACATGCGAGAACAATTGCAAGATGATAAATCCTAGATGATATTTTCAAACCAACTGCTGATATTGGAAATGGTGAAGTAGAACTGCATCCCAATACATAATGTATCAAATTGCCAGACAGTTTTGCACTGTTGTTCAGGCAAAAAGGAACTGATTGAGAGTGTCTTCCTGGGTATACTGAATAATTATCTAGATAATGATTGGCTCTGTAATCATCTTACTTAGGCAGAAAATATGTTGATGTTGACGAAATAAACTTCCAGATAAAGAGTTGCTGTCAGGTGAACTACTGTCTTTTAAATCGACACTATTGTTGATGAAAACGAAACACTAAATTTTCCAACTCAGTTTTGAATTCTCTGGTTTTATTAAGAGTGCCACCACACAATCATCGGGGGAAGATTGCTTCCCTGGTTATTCTCTGCGAAACAAACCCCCACCTGATAATGAAACAGCACACTTTTGAATCGAATTCGTAAAATATCGGAAAAACCAATTTTTTTAAAGTTTAAAGGAAATCTCTTGTATCCCATTGATACCACCAGAAGCTCCAATTCCATTCAAAAGGCTTTTACTTCCCGATTTGTTTGGCCTTCCCGATAACCATAAATAAAACTCAAAGCCAAACAATGTCAATTTGGGTCTTAACAACCCATGTTTTCCCATGGGCTATAGGGCCCAACGTTTGGGGAAACCGTCTAATCTATTTGACTTATCAAAAGATATGTTACCGAAAATTGTTGTACACCGTATAGCTATCAATTGTATAAAAATTATTTTTTGTTATAATTTAAAATGGTGAAAATAATGTTAAAAAATGCTAAAAATCACCGGTATTCACCTCATTTATGAAATTAAATCTTCATTTGTTGTTTTAACCCCTAAATAATTCATGCATTATACTATAATAAATGAAGGGGAAAAAAATGAAAATGAAAAACATTATTTTTTTATTATTTAATTTCTCAAAAATTGAGGCGGGGAAATTTGAGACTATTTTAAACAAAAATAAATTAAATCAACGTATTACAAAAAAGCCACAGCAAAGCGTGTCCGGGTCAGCTAGTATATATATATATATATATATATATATATATATATATTTGTTATTTTCAATATTTGGGCCCACTTCTAACGCCGAGTTGTATTTCGTTGTCTGAATTGCGCTTAAAAATTAAATTTTTCTGATTATGTTCTCGCAAATTCCCCCTCCTAAATTTAAATGGTTCTTCTAATAGAAATATATTCTATTTGAATGTTGAATTAAGTCCAGAGAGCAGTTTTAAATTCATTAAATAATATCCTTTTTTCGCTTAAAAATATATTTCATGTGTTTTGTAATTTTTATTTTAAATATGCATCTGAAAGTCCTTAAAAAACGGTAGAAGAAAATATTTTAGTCCAATACTATTAATTATATTATAAGAAAAGCCATCAAGAGCCTTAAAAATTCGAGGTTACTAAGATACGTCTACTAGATATTTCTACAGCACAAAAAGCAAATAACAGGAACCCAATTGCATGAACAATCCTTTTATTAAACTGAGGCAAACATAATTTAACCTATTTGAGATTTAAGGACCTATTTATAAATTAAGGTATGCAAAATATCAAGAGAGAATAGCATTTTAAAGCTAATTTATATTTTGACATTGTGGTGTGTTGCCAACTGCTCTGTCTAGATAATTTTTTTCAGCTCTAATATTTCTATGATGTTCGTAGGTATCATTAAGTGTCACAGGAACCAACAAATGTTGAACAACTTCATCGAAGAACTTTTCTAGTAAAACCTTCATCACTTGCAATACTTTTTTTGTTGTTGTTATTATCTTGGAAACATGTCACGAGGTATAATGAGTCTTTTCAATTGCAGCTGTTGGGTAAACTACTTGAGAGATATAAACAGAGTATTTCAAAGATATGATCCGTTTTTGGTTCTTTACTGAAGTAAATGCTGTCAGATGGTATCTTGGGAAATGTAGTTACGGCTAATTCGTGAGCTGGATCCCAAAACGTTATTGTAAGTGCATTTGTATGTTTTGTGTTTCTAATTATATGTTTTAGTTGCTATATTTTTCGAGAAATGCTTTATTTATAATATTCTTTTTTGTTGAGAAATGGAAAGGAAGTAACAGATTGGGTATATATTTAGTGATACACAGTTTATCTCATAAAACAAACGTTAAGCAACTGTATATATCTCTAATTTAAATAAGTTTTTTGAATACAAAATTATTGATATGTATGATTCTGTTTTCCTATCTAAAAATTTTGGAGTCTTTAATATAATAAACAAAATAGTAGGGTTTTATTTATAAATTTTTTTTCTCCTTTTTTTTTTCTAATGTACATTAATCTATAAAAGAAATTTATTTCCTGTGTGATATTTTGCTTGTTTAATAATTTAATAGCATTTTAATTATATCCTTTTTTTTACAGTTAGAATTAAAATATTGAGAAAAAATATCACTTATAAAAGTAATTAAAAGTCATTCTTATCGAATTGAGAACCAATAATATAAATAACAACAGCAAAAAGTTAAGAAACAATTCACCATATAGGAAAAATATATATTCTTAATTAAATATACATTTATTTTAATTATTTTTCTTCAGCCACTACTTTTTTAGTTTTTCATTTTAATAAATTCTAATCTGTGGAAAAGCATGCTTTGTGCGGAGGAGAAATTATCCTGTTGAAATGCAAGTTCACGGCTCCGTAAAGGAAGGAACAACACTCTACGAGACATAGAAACTCATCAGTGTGTTAACGTGTTGAAAAGGTTCAAAATTGACAACCAAATTAATAGAACTATGAGTAAAATGGCACTCTGTACTGTAACTCCTGATTATTAGATTGAATAGTGTATAATAGTCAGGTAGGTATTCCACTTCTGTTCTGGGGATGTTTTCAGACACGTGTTTACCGATATTTGGAGTAGAATTCGAAGCGGGACTCATCATTAAAAAAATTGAATTCCAGTTCGGGATATTCCAAGTTGAATGCACTTAGTACTATCGCAAACTCGCCAGCAATTTATAAGGTAAGAGGCAATTGGTAACTTCAGAAAATCTAATTTTTGAATCACTTACCTTTGATCAACGCAGTCACTGTTGCCCAAGTTAAACAATGGATCGTGGAAAAGGACAATCATTAGCTGTGAGTGCCGATTTAATAATCCCTCTATCTTAACGTTTTATTATTAGTCTTGGTCGACCGCTACTTTTATGACACTGAGACTAAAGTTCGTCCATTCCTACCAATATCGTCGAAAGATAACATCACTCCAACGAGAACGTTAAGTGATTCTTTGATTTGAAAACCCTGCTTTCACTTAGTAGTATTGTAAGTTCGCTTCTCAAATAGTGACATCTACTCATACTGCTTGTAAATGACAGCAAGCGTTAATTCAGTTCGAGTTGGCTGAGGGGACTGCATTTACACGTAAGTTATGCTTTAGTATTAAATTTTCTTGGGGTTTAGGCACCACTCGGAAGCCCCGTTGCAATTCGCTGCATTTCCAGCTACTCAGTCATTGACCACCAAAGTTATCCATTGTATTCACATATTGAAAGATATCTGAATAGGCAATTTCGTTCCTTTCGGAATAACTCCTTCGTGTTTATGTTATAAATCGTACTTTAAACCAAGAATGTACAGCAACCCTTTCTCCCCAATGTCACAACCAACAAAGGCATGAATAAAACGCTTAATGGCAGACCCGATTAGAGACTTTTTGGCCTAGTCATCTATGGCGTGTAAACCATGGTCTCCATCCCGGTGAGTGATGTTCAAATCACCCTACTTCCCAAACATTTCAAGGTCACCAGGGATTACTTACCCATTAACAGCTGGTTGCCGAAGTGATGACCCAGGAATTAAAGATTAGATGACAGCACAACCTAATGCTACTAACTAATTACGAATTCATTCCTTAGAGATTCTAACCAAGACATCCCCAAAAAGTCACGCTTAGTGATTCAACGGCAATGGTGCATACGTCAACTAGCCCCACCAACTTAACAAGAGACTGCCCGCAACGTCAATAGAAAAACGTTTCAACGAAACTGAAAACTTCTGGAAATGAATATCAATTTCAGAGAGTTTCGGCTGAAAAACCACCTTATCTACGTATCACTCAGAAATTCCATCAGCAGCTTTCTTCTCTTGGAAGGGGATATTCAGCTACCTTTCTCCCGGAATGAAACCAATAAAGTGCAGGAATAGAAGCGCTTAACGAGTGTCCTGAATAGGGATTCTGTTTCGTTACAGACTAACACCTGTACGTTTGTTGTTGTAAGACTGTAAAATGGTACGTTGGCTTAACACTTATGCCAAGTTCAACAGCTTCTGTTAAAGGTTTTCCACTTCTGGTTTGAAAAGTGTAATAAGTTTTCATACTTTACTTTCACTGTCTTGCATAGGATGTTTATTGAAAGAAAATAATTATTGCTCGTTTCCACGTGTTGATTGAGCAATCCTGTAGACAAGAGTTCAAAAAAATACACGCTTTTATGGTTATATTGGTTCATTGAGGATATCGAACTTAAATAATATCCGGACTAGAAATAATCGGTAACATTTTTAAATAGTCCATAAATACAACAAAATCAATTCTACAGTATCAAATAATATACCAAAATCGAAGTGTTTATGTTAAAAAATAAAGTAACACGCTCAATTCTCTAGAATGAGTATGTGTTTTGGTTTTTTAATAAATAATAAACTGATATATGAGTATGTATGTTACAGAACTTTGTTTTGAAGTTTAAGAATACTAAAAAGTGTTAAATTTAAAATAAGTAATTGAGACATACTTCACGTCCAGTGTCACAAAAATATTTCTTCGAGTAATATGGATTGCAAATAAAAAAAAAGGTTTGTAAAACTTTATCAAATAAACGCTGCAGGCAGTTAAAGGATTATACATTTCAAAACAATTTCTTACGCCTTACAAGAAATAGCGTATTTCAATTTTTATCGAACGCAAAATACGTTTCAAATTGAAACTTTTAGCATCTCAAAAAACTCATTCATTTGAAATTCAAAACTTCCTTACTCTCTTTGCTAAATTCTGCATTAAATTGTCGTAAGAACTGGAATTCTTACCTTGCAGTTCAGTAATTTCATTTGAAGAGAGCTTTAGAAACGAACAAAATACGTTTTAAAAAAGTCGAGCAAAGAACAGAAAAAAAATCACTAAGAGCTGTATCTCAGTCTCAAGAGACAGATATAAGGGAAAAGAAGTGATACTTTAGAGAGTTCCGAGAAAAGTTCAAAAAATCTTTTTTTTTTCCCAATACAAAAAGAAAGATAAAACTCGAGATTTCTTTTTTATTATTTGGGCAATACTTTTTTTACTTATCGTTCAACCAATATGAGTAAGTGGAAGTTTTACTTGAATAAAACGTTCTTTAATTCCCCCTTTGTTATTTCAGTATTTTATAAGTTATATAATTGTGGATATTTTTTATTTCTGAATACTTTATTATTGTTTCTGATTCTTAATTTAAAATAAATTATAGTTTAAAAAAAGAAAAAACACGCTTTTATGGTTAATCGAATTAAAAAGTTAAAATATTATTTTTAATCCGGTGACCTCTGATTCAATTCTCTGCTGTTTTAGTAAAATTAAACAAAGAATGATGTTTTATTCCACAGATCCGACAAGAGAATTAAGAAAAACAGATTTTATGTCTGAGTTCAGTAGTTAGAACATAATTTTTTTTTCACATTCAAGAGTCTTTTTTATTTTCATTTTCAGAAAAACTAGACAATTACTTACATTATGGTAAGAAATTACTGACGCACCCTCCCCTTTTTCACATAAACACTTCTAGGGTTGTAACTTAAGTCGTCTTTAGTCACCAAATCTGGAAATAATTAATCCTGATGATCCTGATCAGGACAATGGAACAAAATTATAGAATTAATGTATTGCCATCGGTCCTTGACAAGTGCGCAAAATTTTGCATTAATCTGACCTTTTAAAGTGGGTAAAAATCGAGTTTACAGATTCCGTTACATCAGTGGTTCTCAAACTTTCACTACTGGCGACCCAATTTTTTAATCATATTTTATGCTCCCAAATAATAATGTATTAAATGCAATAATATATAAAAGTTTTACGCTAAAACTACATTACGATCATAATTTTTAAACCGTACAAATTAACAAGATAATATTAAAAATTTTATAAGTTACTTTTAAGTAAATATATATTTTTATTTTTTTACTTTTAGTCGATTCACTTTAAAAGCTTTTTTAATTTGTTTTAAAAATATTTAAATTATTTTCTTGATAATTATATATATATACTATACAGATTTTTTAAAACACAATTCCAGGGAAAAATTTAATTAAGAGAAATACAACCTACTTTCAAGACATTTCAATTTTTTTTGATAATTTAGAAAAATCCCAAAAAACTGAAAGGGTTCCAAAATTTAGTTGACCCTTTAAAAAAGGACTAACTTTCACTTTTCGCAACAATAAACGTTATTTTCACAAAACTGTCATTTTGTTCACGTTATTGTAGTTTTGCTGTCTTTATGATCTATAAACACTTTTGAACTTTTTCTTCCCTTTTTTTTTGACAAAGGGGAGTCTAATTTGCTTCATTAGTTTCTTCATAGAGTTCCTTAGGAGATTTGAAAATTTCAATTCAACTCAACGTTTCATTTATCAATTTCCCCATATTTACTTCACATTCTTGATTAAATCTTATTTCAAGCAGGTTCTTCAATTGCTTTTCAGTTAACTTCCCTTTAAAAGTCCCAGATTTCCCAAAATTTTTTTTTTCTTCCATTTACATTTATAAACCATAAAAAGTAGTACAACACAGCAATCAAAACCAGGAAGTGGCATGTTCATAGAAAATATTTTTGAACAAAGTGGTCACGGGGGGGAACTCGATCAAAACAATACCCGATTTAAAAAAGTTTGCACTATCAAAAAAGAGGCATATTTTTGACAAATTCATTTTAGTTCCCATTAGACTGTCTAATGGAGGATAATGTCAAGGTCCCGTTAACGAGTAAACAGTTTTCCCAGAATTAACGATTTCGTGAGCCTCGGTTGACTCTGAGCCTCATGCGATCATCCCCATGTTAAAAGTGTATTCAATATAAAAATATCGATGTCAGTTCTAAAAAAATAGTTGTGTAAAACGTTTTTCATTATGCATTAAATGTTTCAGAATACTCATAAAAATACATCTTGGCCAAATAATCCATCAAAGTGCTCAATATGCTTATCCATATACCATAAAACTCATTCACATGCAAAAAAAGCAACAGAAAAATATTATTTACAACTTTTCTAAGCGAAAAAGAGATGGAGTGAAACATACCAGTAAATTTGAAGGTCAAATTTATGATAAACAAAAGTAGTATTTTAGGGGGTTTAAAAAAAACTATTAAAAATCTCTCATCGTGGGATTACAGCAAAGCAAACAAAAAGTCTTTTTATTTGGTTTATAGGATCAAAAGCTAATGAGCGTTTGAAGTGGAATCTTTTATTTTTGATGATCACCAGATGATATATACATAAATTATATCCGTGTAAATGTGTATTTTTTATTATGTCCAAAAGCATTTTGTTTTACTTCATTCCAAAAATTTATTTTTGAAACCTTTTATTTTCAATATGCTCGCGCCCTCGGGGGCGTCCCCCAGTTTTAAATGCTGCGTTACATTTAAGTGAAGCTTATGAAAGCGTGTTAAAAAGATTACAAGATTTTCAAAGGAACTTAATCCTTTACGCACTTTTGTGTCATTTTAGGAGTGATCGTAATTGACTTATATGCGTCTTTAAGCAATGAATTTTTGTTCTATATAGTGTGCGTTGATTTCAAGAATTACGTAATACGAGGGCTTTAAATTAAATAGTGGCAATTTAACCTAGAAATTCGCAGAGCATTGTGCATGCTGAAATAGGATATTAGAACGTTGAGGTGGCGCTGTTGTCAATATGTAGGGTGCAAAAAACAGTCGATCTAGCTAGAAAGGTAGTTGTTGTTGGGCGTAAAAGTGAAAAGTTTCGTTTCCATTGCTCTAAAGCATATTTTCTAAAGTTGATTAGCCACTGTGGCTTAAAAATCGAAATTGCAGTGGCAAAAATGCAGTAGAATGTTATTGAGGATTACCGGAAGCCTGTGGGTAGCTGCATGATGGATTAAAAAGTTTCGGTCGGGTCGAAATGAGAACGAATTAAAGCGTCAGTCAAATGAACGGTGTCAACGAGATTTACCACGTCCACAGAAATTTCGATAGGAAGTCGGTGTAGGTTATGCTGATTGTGGCATACGAATGGAATGTGTAATTCTTATGTATGTCGTGCTTGCAAGGGACAAGCTATTAAATAAGGGCTTCTTTCCAGTTTTCTACAGCACTATCTGCGTCCAGCTAAGTGTCGAAAACACCCACGCTTATTACAAAGTAATCCCCCTATCGTGCATGACTCCACTCCTTGTTTTGTAGTAAACAATGTCCGCCTATTGCACGACTGGCCGTCGGAAACGAAACACCCACTGCCTCTCCTGTCGCCGTCTTTAGGCTCGATCTGTGCACCTAAGTTAAAAGAGCCTCTCCAAGGCCACCGATTTCATGACGCTTCATTTGTACGCCACGCAGTTGGACGCTCCATCATTGACATCAACAATGAACACCTTGCCACCTTGCTTCCTTCTCCAATGGCATTTCGACAAAAGGTTATAAGCTTTGTTGGTGATGATACAAAAGGACTATAATGAAATTGTAGTTATAAGTTCATTAAAAAATTATTTACATCTGTGTTCCCTTTACTTAACTTACGGCCCTTGTTTTAAAGAACAAACGCAGTCAAAAAGGCTTTACTCATACTTCAAATCCGTTACTTGAGAAATGCAATACATAAGATAGCAATTGTTGATACTGATGTGTAAATTGTTACATGCCTTTTATTCCTTAATAAAGAATCTGGCGAGTATCCTGCGCACACTAACTCTCAATTAATTTTAAAAGTGTCCAGCAGAGGCAGGACTCTGGTGCTGGGAGGCTGGTATGTGAAAATTTCCATTTATTCCTTCTGTATATTCTAATTCTTACAGATTATTTTTTAAGAAATCATAAAAAGTAAAGCAAAACATAAAATGTACTACCTTTAAATAGCTTCCTGTGGGTGGTAAAAAACATACTTGTAACTAAAAAATGATTTGCCAAGAAATCAAGCTAGAGGCACTGCAAATAATGGTATACGTATTATCTCGCAACCTATTGGCGATATTATATGAAACGAAGCACGTATTTGCCAATTCAGCGCACACAACGTATGCAAACTTGGGGTTGTCTACTTGGCGAATTACCTTGAACGTTGGCGACAGTTACGATAATACGTAAGTACCATAATAAACTAAAGGATTTTCTTATAAATCAATCTAAATGCCCCAAAAACATTTTTAAGTAAAAATACTGGGAAAAAATGGCCTTCTAAACGGCTAAAGAGGAATATCCTCCAACTTCAATGCATTTTCTAGAAAGTTTTTTCTCAGTCCTTAAAGAATGTCTTCGGGTCATTTTCTGGAAAACCCCTCGAAAATTCGTACTGAATTTTCTTTTATTGCATGCTGGGCTCAAACTGGTGACCACGGAGGGGCAGTTTTAAACGTGGTAATAAAAAGGGGTCACGCGCGGAGCCATAACAGGTCAATAAGGCCGTATTTGGTGAAGGATTTGTCAAAAAATTTGGAATAATACAGATATTCTGAGAAAGTGAATTACCATGATGTAAAACCATGAGTAATTTAGCCACAATTGAGGTCTTTTTCAAAGAATTGCAGAAAGTTAATGGAAGAAAATACTCAAATAGTACTTTATATCTACCATGTAATCAGTTGTATGAGTTCATAGCACAGAACTCTACCTCAATCAAAAGAAACAGCAACATTAACTTGATTTTTGAGCATCAATAAAGTACTGTAGTTTTCGATGAGCAAGCTATTCGTCTTTAAGGCTTTTTTGCAACATTTCAATTATATTTGTCGTAGAAATTCCTCTACAGAAATAAATGGTACTTATGTTTTTTGTTCAATTTTACTCCACCTTTTTTAAAATCAAAGAAATGTATTTTCTCTCAATAAAAAATCACATTTATTTTCAAACAATTAAAATAAATAAATTTCTGAGTGTTGCTATGTATTTATGTAAATCGTAAGAATAATTGAAATATTGTATGTAAACGACATATGGTATGCATATACTTCAAAGGAAATATTTTGATATTTTTTCATAAGAGTAAAAGTATTGGGGTAGCAGCAAAACATGCAGGCAATATACTCAAGAAATATTCACAAGCGCACGGTATATAATATAATTAAAAATATTAATTCCTAAGTTGTAGTTTAATATAGCTCAAGTTAGTATCCCTTAAGCTTCCAATAGTATAGTCGATTTCTTTAATTATTACATACCTTTTTATAAAACTGCGGATAAACAGGTTTTAGTAATTGTATAGAGTTCCATTAAATGTCCTTTACAATTGTAATTCACTGCAATACCGAATTAATAAAAGCTGCGGGACTGCATACAGTGGTAGGTATGGATCAGAACAGAAAGAAGCATGTCTCATGGTTGAAGCTCAGTATCACTAAAGACCCGCCGTGTAGGGCAGCGATGCACGTTAAATCTGTCGAGAGCTGAAATGTCTTCCCGTTGGTGTGGTGTGGTAGTTAGGAGAGGGGTTGCTAGCTCAGGTGTCATCCACGTCCCTTGACCATGGTTCAAAATTACGTGATCCGTCGCCAAAAGCCCTCATGTAGCTGAACAGTGCGACGTTAAGCCATACTACTTAATAATGGAGTGTAGGAGTATAAAACTAGAAAAAGATTTTTAATACGATATTTTTACAGTCCGCGCGGTTGGAGGCTTAAATTTCTTAAAGATGTAGACGCAGTTAAAAAAGCCATTGATACCACTGTTTCACCCAAATATGCACAGTAAAAGTCATTTATAGGTATTGAATGGATACCTTTGGTTTTATCAATGATGCATAGAAAATAACAGTTATCAGTAAATATGTCGACATTAATGAGGCTATATGTAATAAGAAGCATCAATAGCACATCGTATTAACGGATATTAAGAACATTTTATGCAGACTCATTGTGCATAGTAACATGGGCAGTTTTAAAACTCTTTAGATATTAGAGGAATATCAGGCATTAGTCTTTATTTTGATTCAAGGCAATAAAATATAGAGCATCTCAAAGTCTTATTATCTGAGCAAATTTTACAATTCAACATGTTTTGATGACACATTTTATTTTAGTTAACATATTTTGCGTTAAGCTTATATTACCTAAGCTATCAAAAATACTTTAGTGTTTGTTTTTCAATTCCTTCTATTAGCTCACATACTCTCTATATATTTATCTTGGTGGAATTTTCACTCGTTAATAAAATGCATTTTAAAGCGCTCGATTAAGCTGAAATTTTATATACATGATTATTTTGGATGATAATACAATAATTTAATTATTATTAATAAAAATTAATTGATTAAAACTAATTGCTAAAAATTACAAATACACACAACCACGTTGGCATCATTTTTGGCGTGTCCAAACTTGAAAAGACTTTTTTTCTTTACGTTTTAAGCTTATTCAGGAACAGACGCTGAAATTTTACTCCTTTGATTTTTGGACTGACAAATGATACTTTGTGATAATTAATAAAAAGTAGTACCTGTGTTGTGATTCTGTCCTATGTGGCATATTTATATTAATTGTAACTACTTTATAATGAAAATATAAAAAGAGTTTTCTTTGTTGATCTAGAAGTAGAATTAGAAGCTTTAAAAAAATTATATTATTGTTTTGGAAGTAATATGTTTCCGATAAATTGAAAGTTTTCACAATTAATATCAACAATAGTATTGATATTTAAATTATGGACTGTACTATCCAGTTACTGTAGCTAGAAAGAAACTTATTACTTCTTATTAATATATGTCATCAATATATCAGCTATCAATATTATAAGCTACTGTGATGATTGAAATATCTTGATTATCAAGGAATTTTAAGATAATTGCATATTAATCCCATATCAGTTATTTTTCGCCAAAGGTAAAATGCATGCTGCCAATGTATCACCAAGAATTAACTAAGAGCTAGAAATATAATGCCAAAGATTAGCTGCTTGACAGAGATCTTCAACTGTATACCACCAATATATCATCCAAGAATGACAGCAGGCCAAACATAATTTGTCAAAGCGTTTACTTGTTATGGTAACCTTTTTGATACCATCCTAAGAAAAATTTCCAAAGATTTCCCGGCCTAAGCAAATTTTTGCACAAATTCAATTAAGTTTGCCAATAGAATGGAATTAATACGCTAGTACCAAACATATATGCTAGTACCAAGATTACTCTATACTTAGACTTTCTAAAAGGGTACTTATACTTATTGTTCTGTCGACTCTAATTTCTTCAGCTAAAAAGACGCCATTAAATGTGAAAAACTTTTCCTACGCTTATAAAGAAAGATAAATACATGACAACATTTGGCAAAGTCATTTAATTTGGCGTAATTGGTCGACGGTATAATTTGTAAGTAACAGAATGGGATATATGATTTAAATTTCATAGTTTTCATGCAGGAATATTTCATACAAAAAACTTTTATTCTTTTAAAGATGTGCTTGATTATAAATTAATTTACTAACAAGTAATATAAAAAATTGTAAGTCAATTCCTACATAGGTCAACAAAGAAAAATTTTATTTTAGTTACTTTTTTATTAAAGAGTTATACAATTAGTATAAATATGTATATACACATAGGACAGAATCACAATATAAAGTGGCAATTTTCTATTTTCCTTTCAATATATGGTGTTGGACTATTTTTTTTGTTTGTTATTATTTATTCATCAATTTAACTTAATTATACTAATAAAATAGAAAAAAATAAATCACACTCTCAGAAATTAGGCCAGCTCATGTGAGATTCGACCCCACGACCTCTGCATTAGAAGTCCAACGCGCTAACCATTGCGCTAATGGGACACCACGAGCAGTTTTGCTTTTTGTATATGGTGTTGGACTATGTTTTTCACACAATTTAGTACTTGTACGTGAAACTTTTTTAATTTAATTAATGAATTAATGTTTTGAAAACTGTAAGTAACAACAAAGTTAAAAATGTATTTACGCTAATGGATGGGAATAAAGCATTTGTAACGATTGAAAATTTGAACAAGATATATATATATATATCGGAAGAGAGTGAACTAATAGTACGAACTGAAAAAAAGGGAATTAATCAATTGTTAACGAAAGCGAATTCGTATATATAACACATTTAGTTGCCAAGAATTATTTACTTAATCTAAATATTAGGTATCAACTGCACGAATTTTTTTTTAAAAAAAATTAAAAAATACTAGTAATCGTAAGAAAAATTTGAAAAATGTCAAATCTTCTAAAAAAATCTGTGTAAAAAATCTTCATATTCATTATATACATTCTCTTCGCGTGCACATTAAAGATTAAAGGATATTTACCTTTTTCAAAAACTACACTCTTTTTAAATTTATAAATTTTACAAAAGTAGCTTTGCAGTGTTTTAGGGCTTTGTGTGCAGGACAGTATGGACATATATGGTATGCAGTAAAAAGTAAGGCTGTAAAATAAAATACAGTTAAATTACTATTGTTCAGTGTAATATTTTATATACAGTTAAAATGAAAAAAGAAAGAAGAGTTATGAAATAAAAGTACATATGTACATTTAACATTTACAAAGTAAGTTGTTAAACAGCACACAATAAATATATCTAAGCCAGTGCTTCTTAAACTTTCAATATACGCGACCCACTGTTCAATCGTCATTTTCATTGCGCCCCCCTTTATACAATAACAATGTATTGAATTCAATAATACTATATTTTGACACTAAAGCTACAATACAACTTTGACCTCTTATGTTCCACTGACGTATATAAACGTCTCGCTCAGCCAAAGCATTTATTTTCTGACCGTATATATATGCCTTTCCGAAATACGATCTTTTCTATACATAAAATTATTTCGAAGGCTTTGGAATGCAATAAAAGGACCTTGACAGTGTTTTTGAAGGATTTTCTTATTTCAGAGGATTTGCTTATTTATTCCTTTACTTTTTCCTTTCCCCTCAAAATACGCGCATCTGCACGGTGGCATTGAGGAGCGAATCGCGTAACTTTTAATCGGCAATTAAGAAATTAATTATAAACAGTACAAATTATCAAGATAAGTGTTAATACAATCCCATGGGGTCACTAGTAATTATCAAACTTGTTCTTAACTTAGTATTGTTAAATTGATAATAAAATACATTGTACAGTACTGATACATTTATAAGTGTATTATATCAGTGTAAATGTGTATTTTATATTTTATTTTATCAGAAATTATTTTGTTTGTTTACTTTTAGTAAATTAATATTTTTTTAAATAACCTTTTGTTTTCGACTTTTCAATAGCTCGGGCCCCCCTCGTAGAATTATCACACCTCAAGGGAGGCGCGTCCCGCAATGTGAGAAACGCTGATCAAAGCCAATCAACTACTTATAGTTCTAATATTATGATGCTGTAATAAGAAACAAATCTTTATTGATTGTTAAAACCTACCAACACTCCTTCTCTAATGTTTTTCAAAAATTATAGCTCTTTCATTTTTCCTAAGGAAAAGAAAGAACTATTGAGAATTTCAAGAAAATACAAAACACGTTTCTAAGCTTTTAAAATTTATTGAATATTTAAAATAAATCCCTCATTTGAAAGTCGAAACTTATTTACAGTCTCTAGAAGCATTCTGCTTTAAATTGTCGTAAGAATAGAAGATTTTATTTTGCCGTGAGTAATTTCCTGTCCAGAAACTTTGAAAATAAAGTAAGGTATAAGCTTATAAAATTCAAGGGAAAAAAATAATAAGTTTCTCCTTCAATACTCCTTAAATAACTTTTCTCTTACCAGAAAACTTGAGAGAAAAGAAGAGAATTAAACATTTATTCCCAGATGCTATTCGAAATACTTTTATATGCTATTAAGGCTTAGTTTTGAATTCTTTATATAAAATAAGTGAGGAACTCAAATTCGGGCACAGAAAATAGCTTCTATGAGAGCATGAGGCAAAGAAAAAGAAGTTTTTAACTATATAAAAAAGCTTTATATTCGTGATGCATGTTTTATTGCTTCTGAATATATATATATATATATTGTACTTTTACATTGGAATTGTCATATTTTGTGCAAAAGTTTCTATCTGAATGTCTGAAAGCATTTAAAGACCATCTTTACGATCTAAATGCTTCAAAGATTTATAAATTTTTGAAATAAAGTCTTAAGAGTAGGAAATGAAAGAAATAAAATATGAATTGCTTACTGTAATATTTTTATCGACAGAATAGATAAACTGTGAATAAATAGAACCCACTTATCATGATTGTAAATGCTCTTAAAACCCAGGGATACTCAGTTTCTTTTTCTTGCCGGGCCACATACGCATGATAGGTATTTCACGTAGGCCGCATATACATGACAGGTATTTCAAGCGGCCTACAACATGCGGATAGTAGAAAAAACACACTATAAGACTAAAGCTACATTGGACAAACAAAATTGATCAAAATATTAAAACTCATTCTTGGCTTTTATTTTAGTACTATATTAATCTTTTCTATCCAACAAACACAAAAATATTATCTTTTATGCATTTTTATTGCGTAATGGGATAGTTTCTATTTCCTTTCTTGCCGGGCCACATACGCATGACAGATATTTCACGTAGGCCTTATACATAAGACAGGTATTTCAAGCGGCCTACAACATGCGGATAGTAGAAAAAACCCTATAAGACTAAAAGCTACATTGGACAAACAAAATTGATCAAAATATTAAAACTCATTCTTGGCTTTTATTTTAGTACTATATTAATCTTTTCTATCCAACAAACACAAAAATATAATCTTTTATGCATTTTTATTGCGTAATGGGATAGTTTCTATTTCCTTTCTTGCCGGGCCACATACGCATGACAGATATTTCACGTAGGCCTTATACATAAGACAGGTATTTCAAGCGGCCTACAACATGCGGATAGTAGAAAAAAAAACCCACTATAAGACTAAAGCTACATTGGACAAACAAAATTGATCAAAATATTAAAACTCATTCTTGGCTTTTATTTTAGTACTATATTAATCTTTTCTATCCAACAAACACAAAAATATTATCTTTTATGCATTTTTATTGCGTAATGGGATAGTTTCTATTTCCTTTCTTGCCGGGCCACATACGCATGACAGATATTTCACGTAGGCCTTATACAAAAGACAGGTATTTCAAGCGGCCTACAACATGCGGATGTAGAAAAAACCCACTATAAGACAAAAAGCTACATTGGACAAACAAAATTGATCAAAATATTAAAACTCATTCTTGGCTTTTATTTTAATACTATATTAATTTTTTCTATCCAACAAACACAAAAACATTATCTTTTATGCATTTTTATTGCTTACTGGGATAGTTTCTATTTCTTTTCTTGCCAGGCCACATACGCATGGCAGATATTTCACGTAGGCCGCATACACATGACAGGTATTTCAAGCGGGCTGCAACATGCGGCTAGTAGAAAAAACACGCTATAAGACTAAAGCAACATTGGACAAACAAAATTGATCAAAATATTAAAACTCTCTCATTCTTGACTTTTATTTTAATACTATATTAATTTTTTCTATCCAACAAACACAAAAACATTTACCTTTATGCATTGTTCTTTTGTAGTGGAATAGTTTCTATTTCTTTTCATCTATGACCAATCCTCTTGCTTACATTCTACTATTAAAAGAACAAATAAACAGCAAAATTTTTATATTTGATTGCTTGATTGATGAAATTTCCTGTTCAATTTTTAGTACATTGCTCTGCAATAATTGAATTTCTTATTGAAATGGCCCATGACCGGGTCACTCAGAAAAGGCCAGTGGGCCACAGGTTGAGTATCACTGTCTTAACTCATTGATTGCAATGTAAATTTAGAGAGTCTTGCCGTGGGTGTCAAGGTTTTATTTTAACACTAATCATACCAAGACTTAATAGATAACTATTTCTACCATAGCGGGTCAAATGACCCGACTTTATGTTTTATGCTTGAATGTATGAAATATAGATGTTAGAAAGGAAATAAAAATAAAAATTAAATTTATTATAATAAAACAAAATAGTAAATTGACCGTTTCTATTACAGAAGCAAAAAATTAGAATTTTTAATTCATTGCTCATCGCATTTTTTACATATAAGTGTGTTCATTGTACATTTTCCGCAAGCATATTTTTTACATTTAGAGCAAATTTTGTTGGTTTTATTTCTTTACAGTATCCTATTTGACATCTCTTAGCTGATAAGCATCTGTAGTAGACTTAAGCAACAATCCTTTCGTATTTTTTCTTTGTTTTGGTTGTTTACGTGCTTCTCGAAAATCGGCGCCTTCTACTGCTAGCTTGAGTAAAAAGTCTTGTCTTGAGATGTTTTCTCCTGTCGTATGCTTATACAAAATCCAGGCATTTATGCCACCTAAATCAAGGATATTGAAAAAAACTTGGAGAGGCCATCTGCAAGACTTAGAACTTAAACTTTTCTTGAAATTATTCTCAGCTATTTTAAAAGAACTTTTACGCAACAGTCTTTGAGAAAAAAGTCAACCCGACTACAAAGATAAGCAAAGACTCGATGTTCAAAAAAAAAAAACGCTCTTCGGATCAAAAGACCGTTGTGAAAGCGGTATACAAAGTATTTCTCTATAAATAAAAAAAAACAAAAAAAAAAATATATAATAACTTTGGGTTTTTACTTATAGAAAAGTCATGAAGTCAAATGTGCAAAAGCAATAAGATGATACGTGCATTTTCAATGCAAAAGTGTTGTTTCTTCAATAAAAATCTTCTTATACAAAGATTTTCTTTTCGTTTTGTTTGATTTTACAAACTCGTTACCTAACTTTATCTACTGAAAGTCAAATTGTAATATTATGTCAGATTTTCTAATGTGTAATAATTCGCCCTAAAAGGCAGTCCAAACTTTCAATATGGACCCAATTTCAATCCTCATTTTCACGCCCCCCTCCATACAATATTGTATTGAATTAACAAGTATATACTTTTAATAAAGTCTACGACTTTAACCTTTTTGCCACCGACGTATATAAACTTTCTGCTACCCAAAAACATTAATTTTCTGGAAGTAATATAAGTCTTTTCCGAAGTACGATTTTTTCTGTGCTCTGCTAACCATAAGTTTTTCCAAGGCTTTGGAATAAAAAAAAGGACCTTGACAGTTTTTTGCAAAGATTTATTTTTTTTAAAAGGTTTTTTGATTTATTCCTTTTCCACACCCCCCCAAAAATCCCATCAAAATAAGAGGCACGGGAAAACCGTGGCATTGGGGGCGATATCATAACTTTAATCGGCAGTAAAGGAATTAATTATAAACCGTACAAAAAAATCACCAAGGTAAGTGTTAATACAAGCCCATCTGGTCACTGGTAATTATCAAATTTGTTCTTGATTTAGTATTATTAAATTAATAATAAAATACATTTACAGTCAAACTTTTTTAAGTGTATTATATCAGTGTAAATTGTTTTTTTATATTTTATTATGTCAGAAAGTATTTTGTTTGCATTTTATACATTAAATTTTTGATAATCTTTATTTTTCAACTTTTCAATTTCGCCCCCCCTCAGAGTTATCACGCCCTCAAGGGCGCGCCCCACATTTTTTTAAAAAAAAAAAAAAGAAAACCGCCTAAAAACCATGTTGTCAGAAAAAAATTAAAAATTTTTAAAATGAAAAGTTGTAAACCAAAAAAAATCAAGGGAAAAAAATTGAACAAGGAAATTTTTTAAAACCTTTTTGATACCGGCAGAAGGGGAAAAAAAATTTAAAATACAAAAAATAAATTTTTTTAATAAAAATTTTTCCCCCCAATAAAACGGGATCCAATTGTCGAAAAATTTCAAAAAAAGAAAAAGAAAAAATACGGGATTTTTGCCCTTTTTCCCCCCGGGAAACCGGATCCTTCCTTTAAGGTCTTAAACAAAAAAAAAAATAGTTTTTTTTTGGTAACACAATTAATTATTTTTAATATATAATAAAAATATAAATATTTTTAATTTTTGGGGTTTTAAAATTATATATATATATATATATATTTATTATTTTTTATAATCAACCATCTAAGTTATAAATTTTAAAATTTAAAATTAATTTTTTTAGACTATATAAATTTTCATTTTCATCCTTTCTAATAATTCTTAACTGAAATGGAGATAGGTAATCAGTCTAAATTTCGCCCAAGCTACGAAATATTTCGTAGCCGACAGTTTTGGCACACACGTTTATTACGAGATATCTCGTTTTTGGCAATGAATGGGTTAAACATTTAAATTCTAATTCATATTTTGCACATATTTCGCATTTATCATTAATTCGTCGACATCTGTTGCCCTGTGAACTGCGTGTAAGGTTCCTTTATGTAAGATCACCCTCGTGCAAAACAATCAGTGCCTGCAGCAACAATTGGTACTGGCGTGCTGATTGGCATCCAGTGTTATTTTCTGACTAATCTCTTTTGGTTTTGCAGTACTATGATGGCCGCATTCGTATTAGACGCTATATCGGTAAATGCAACTTCCCGATGACTTTATCAAACGTCATAGTGTACGAATAGCCGGAGATATGGTCTTGTGCGCGATTGCCCATCATAAACGATCTCGATTGCTAAAAATTGCAGCTAATCGTAGATGTAACTGATGGATCTGTGAAGCTCTAGAACCAAAGCTCTTACTTTCCTTCAAGGCATTCCCAGAACTGTCTTTCTTCAGAACAAGTAATATAAAAAAAATTAAATCAATCCCTACTTAGATCAACAAAGAAAAATTTAATTTTAGGTACTTTTTATTAAATAGTTACAATTAATATACGTATGATAGAATCACAACATTAAGTGGTAATTGATTTTTATTAATTATTAAAGTATCGTATTGTTATCCAAAACAATCGTGTATATAAAATTTCAGTTCAACTGAATGCTTTAAAACATGAGAAAAAAAATATTTTCAAGTTTTGACAGAAGACGCCAAAAATGATGCCAACGATGCTGTATTTGTAATTCATTAAATAATTAGTTTTAATCAATTAATTTTATTAATTATAATTATATACTATATTGTCATCCAAAATAATCATGTATATAAAATTTCAGCTTAATTGAGCGCTTTAAAATGTATTTTATTAACGACTGAAAATTCCATGAAGATAAATAAATAAATAAATACAGAGTGTGAGCTAATAGTAGGAATAGAAAAATGAACATGGACAATTGCTAAAAATGTTCCAGACTTCTTTTTCTCTCATTACAACAAAAATAACTTCTTCCATGTGCCTACCTATTTCCCGGATCTGTCAATCATTGAACATGAGTGGAACTTCATTGTTAGGCGTCACCCAAGTGATCCTCATCTTACAGCTTCTACAGATGAACTTAAGGTGCTCATACAAATTACATGGAATGTTCTCCATGCTGACATTAAAAGTCTGTTTGACTCCATGCCACGTCGTATTGTAGCATTTATTGCAGCTCCTGGTGGGGTACACGAGATACTGAAAAGTGTTTTCTTGCTTGAAATTTAATAATTTATTTGTACAAATGCTATTCAATTGTGTATTAAATTTCATTTAATTCTGATGATTCATTCATGGTGTTGAAATTTCACAAACAAGAGTTTCTCAAGAGACTGCCATTATTCATTATTTTATATTCTGAATTATACCGTTGCAGGTACGAATATTACCTTCCGTCAAAATAAAAATGCTCCTTGTATTTTTAAAATTTAAAGAAAAATCTAAATTGCATTATTAATAAGGAATAAAAATCTATATTTTAAACCTTGAAATATCTATACAATTTTTTCTGAAAAAAACTGCTTTCATTATTTTTTTGATTGTAAAGTCTAAATTAATAAAAGTACTAAAAACATATGCATGATTCCTTTACATCATTCAATGAGAAAAATAATCTAAATAACTCTGTAAGTATAATTTAAATAACACTAAGCCCTTTGAAACACGAAAAAAAATCATTTTTAGAAAAATAAATATAATTAAAACGATATACATTGAATAGTCTCCTATCAAACTAAAAAAGTTCTGTTTTAAATAATTTGTTTTTAATGAAAAAAACAGCACAAAAAACACAGTACAATAAAAAAACGAGTTTTTTCCTTAACTTTATCTTTTTAGGGTCTATTGTTTCCTTACGTATATTCTTTTTGTAATTGTATTTTAGAATGCAACAAAAACTGTATTTTAAAATAATTTAAGAATTTTTTATATATATTCCACTTCTTCAGCATGACTTCGTAGATGTGAAAAGAAATCGTAGAAATAGCCCTTTTTCTCGATTTACAGAGCCCTAATCCGTAAAGATTTATTTTTGAGAAGGAAAAAAAAATTACTTCCACTTTTAAAAAGGCAATTCTAAACTTTTTTCACAGCAGTAAAGAGTAGCTTTAAAAACTTTATTTCGCTCAAGGGAGAAATAAGAACCATTTTCGAATCTACGTACTTCAGACCTTGGATTACCGCACCGTTCGTTGGACTGAACTAAGTTTCATCTTGTCAACGGAAAAATTCCCTTTAAAAGCAAGAAAACATTTCTGTATTATTTTATTTTGATATTCTTATGTGTGTTAAAAACTCGTGCACTAAGAATTTATAACTTCTTCATGGATAAACTAATTTTTTTTCAATTCCTACACTATTAGCTCGCACTCTCTATATATTTATTTATCTTCGTGAAATTTTCAATTGTTAAAAAAATGCATTTTAAAGCACTCAACTGAGCTGAAATTTTATATGCATGATTATTTTGGGTGATAATACAGTACTTCAATTATAATTAATATAAATTAATTGATTAAAACTAATTATTCAAAGAATTACAAATACAGCCACATCGGCAACATTTTTGGTGGCTTGTGTCAAAACACGGAAAGGGTTTTTCCTAACATTTTACAGCGCTCTTTTGAGCTGCAATTTTCTATACACTATTGTTTGGGGTAAGAATATGATAACTTAATTATAATTAATTAAAATTAATTGACTGAAACTAATTATGTAAAGAATTACAAATACAGCTACGTTGGTGACTTAGCGACCATTTTGGCGACTAGAGTCAAAACATTATATAAAAGATTTTTATCCTCATGTTTTAAAGCATTCAGTTGAACTGAAATTTCTTTACACGATTGTTTTGGATGAAAATACAATACTTTAATGATAATTAATTGCCCCTTAATGTTGTGATTCTGCCTTATGTATATACATATTTATATGAATTGTAACTATTTAATAAAAAGTAGCTAAAATAAAAATTTTCTTTTTTGATCTAAGTAGGAATTGACTTAAAAATTTTTTTTATGTAACTTGTTTCTTTTTTTGAAGGCTACTTCAAATAATGATAAAATATAAGGAAAAACGAAGCCAATTTTATATAACTCGTTACACTTTCAAATGAATTGAGTTGTTTAACCCAGTGGTCTTCAAACTGTGTTCCCCGGAGCCCTGGGGCTCCACGAGACATACTCAGGGGATCCACGAGCCGCAATAAATTAATCAAAAAGAAACTTATAAATGTGTGCAAAATGATTCATGTTCTCTATCAAATTTGTATGCCCACAAGAAATCAAAGTTCATCCCTATCGTTAAGAAATTGAAAATTTTATTTATGCATAACTTTATTTTGAAAAACTTTTTAAACTTTATTATGATTGTTATTATTAAGATTAAAGATTGTTCTTTGGAAAGACGTATACATACGTCTAGGGAAATTAATTCACTGGCTGAGTGAGACGTTTATATACGCCGGTGGTACTTAAGAATTTAAAGTCGTATTGTAGGTTTAGCGTCAAAATATAGTATTATTGTATTCACAATACATTGTTGTTGTATGGAGGGGGGCGAGAGGAAAATTATGATTGAATGTTAGGTCACCAATATTGAAAGTTTGAGAAGCACTATTTTAAGTGTCAACGACTTAGATACATGTCTTGCTCAGCCAAAGTTTTTATTTCCCTATCGACGTATGTATACGTCTTTCCGAAGTACAATCTTTTCCGTGCACTGCTATCCATAAAATTATTCCGAAGGCTTTGGAATGCAATAAATTGACAGTGTTTTCAAAGGATTTACTTATTTCAGAAGATTTGCCTCTATTTATTCCTTTTCTCCCCCCCCCCACCAACACATCACGTAAGTGCGCCTGCGTGAAAAATGGTGGCATTGGGGAGTGAATCGCGTAGCATGTAATTGGCAGTTAAGGGATTAATTATACACCGTACAAATTATTAAGACAAGTGTTAATTTTTGTACATAATTTTATACATGACAAGCACATAGGAGTCACTAGTAATTATTAAACTTGTTCTTAACTTAGCATTGTTAAAGTAATTATAAAATACATTGCACAGCACTGATACGTTTATAAGTGTACTATATCAGTGTCATATGTATTTTATATTTTATTATGCCACATTGTATTTTGTTTGTTTACTTTCAATGAATTGATAATTTTTTTTAAATGACATTTTGTTTTCAACTTTCAATATGCTCGCACCGTAGAGTTAGCACTTCCTCTTAGGGGGAGCGCCCCACAGTTTGAGAAACACTGATATAAATGGTTAAAAAAATGGTGAATATAAATGGTACGCATTAAAAAGTGATATCAGCTCCCGGGGAATGTACAGGATCCGCAATGGTTAATTACCAATCAGCATCACCATTTTAAATTAAAAAATTGAACTATGTCCATTTTCCAATCAAAAAGGGAAAGAAAAAAAATGTGCTAAAAATTGTCATTTTTTTTTTTTTTTTTTGCATAATCTCGTGAAACCTTTCCTTCTGCGATTAGAGATAAAGTTGTCCCTAAGAGAATTTTACATAAGATTCTTTTATTTTTCAGACTTTCTACATATTTTCTTTTATTTTTTATGACAAAAAGATTTTTTGAAAATCTTAAGATTACTCCATAAGATATCTATAAATGGAGATTTAATACCCTTTCAAGAGAAATATCAAGAGAGTCTCCGTATATTTAACCTATTAGGAAGTAAATGTTATCTCGTTTTTAGTAGTGTGAAAATTAGAAATCCTAGTATCATTTTAAATGCTG
Organism: Trichonephila inaurata madagascariensis; assembly: GCA_019973955.1. Classification (NCBI taxonomy): domain Eukaryota; kingdom Metazoa; phylum Arthropoda; class Arachnida; order Araneae; family Nephilidae; genus Trichonephila; species Trichonephila inaurata. The sequence goes on from BMAV01011068.1 coordinate 59,743, forward strand.
CTTTTATCATGATTTAGAGAGGTCATAATCTACAAAAGATGATCTAGGGATAATATTTTACACACTAATTATTCGTCATTAATCTTCTTAAAATCAAAAATATTTCAGATCTGAACACTTCAGCATTTTCAGAATTTCCTATTTGTTGATAACAATAAACTTTACAGAAAATGAATTCATTTAATATAACATTAACTCTCTCGTAAATAATTAACTGGTTTTTTAAGGATCGTTGGGACAAAGGTAGGGTACACCAAAAGCATTCAGATTTGCACCACAACTCATGGTCGAAAACGTCAGTGAAAAGTATTAGAACAGGTAAAGAAACAAAGAAACACATAACATTAAGATCATCTGAAATATTCATTGGTCAAAGATATTACAAATGCTGCGGGTAAATGATGTGCGAAAACGTAGCAAAAGATGTCCAAAGTTTTCACCATTGCTAGCGATGAATTGGCCCATTAGTAGAGAGACTTACAAATAAGCCTACATTTTGTTGGATATTCGTGGCAACACAGATGATTCTTGAAACTAGATTCATTTCCTGCGTTCACTAGCCTATTCTTCTCTTCTTCATAAGCTGAATAGCCTTTTTCAGACAAAGCTGATTCGCTGATCATCCTCCAGTTGAACCTATCAGTTACTATGGCCTTCCATCGGTTGATTACCATTAGTTTTAGGTCCTTTTCAACGTCATCAACCATCGTGTAGGTGATCGTCTTCTACGTCTGGTCTCTTCAATTTCCGAAAAAGTTACCCTTTTGATAAGAAAAGCATCGGCATATCTGTACAGATGACCCAGCCACCTAATACGGGATCACTATGCCTATTACTTCGTAATAACTCATATTGACACAAATTGTGACGCGAATTAGTAAGCATCCGGCTTTTCGGAGCATCTCTCAGTGGGTACCTTTTCAGATTCAATCTTTTTGCCACTCGGGCATTTTCTTCAGAGAATCCGTAAATAAGATGCATATCTGCCAGCTCCGCATTCATAAAACTTTCCATACTGCTCTGTGGGTGATGGCAGCTCAAATTATTGAGGAAATGCAGGTCTGTTTCCTCCAATGCTCTTGTGGATAATGCCACCTAGGGCCGAACGAAGACGTTTCCAACCACCAAATGTTGCTACGCAAATCTGAATCTTTGTGATGTGTCCCATACCTTGCCTTAAACTTTGCCACAATGATCCTAAGACAATCTGTATGATTCCCTTTTTATCTCGTTGCTGAAGAAAATACCGAAAATATACTTTTATATTCATAAGTACTTTAACCATCTATCAAATTTAATTGATTAATATTTATGTAGAAAGTACATGTTAAATGATATTAGCATAATAAACACCTTTCTAGAGGAATGTTATTATTCTAATATTCTAGAATCAAATGAAGGAAGAATGTCATTATTCTAATATTCTGGAAGGATTGTATTTGTTATTCTTGAAGGAAAGCGGTATTGTGTCAACAGAACTGGAACCCATGATTCGACAACGTTGGTCATGATTTCGTGGCCGTGGTATTCGGCTTTTATGACCACAAAACCCTCACAGCATGATAATTATATGCATTCAGACATCTCAATGACAAAGTATAATGTTTACTAAGAGTTTGTAAAATTGAATTCTTACACTGATTTTGAAAGATTTTTGAGTTTTTCATTTTATATTTTTGAGTATGTATAATATTCAACATACCCTAAAAGTTATGGTTTATGCATGGCTAACAAAAAGAGTAAGAAAAATCCTTTTTCTTAAACTACGGTTTTTCCCGAGTTTAGAAGATTGTGTAAAAACCTTCCCCCGTAATGTCGCTTTAAAATAGTTCTATATAACAAATATAAAGTATTCGTAATTAAAAATTCTATCAAATTCAAATTAAACATCCCTTTGAAAATATTGGTCGCTATAGCATAGTGGTTGGGGTTTCGAACTTGAATGTCACGGATTCTTTCTTAGTATCACTGTAGAACTATTATGTAGGGAGGGGGGCTGATGCACATTACATATGCCGAACACTCCTTTACCCTCTTTAATCTTGATTCTATTTATTATTAATACTAGCTACTTTATCTAAAAAATAGCAACTACATAAAGTCATAGCTTAATCTAGTGCTGGGTTTTCAAATTTTTTAACTAATGGAGCCTTATACCCATACAGTGTTTTCGGAGAACTCCATTCCATTTTTCGAAGGAATGTCTAAAAAGAATATTTAAAGTACAATCTAAGAAGAAGAGTATCTAAATCAGTGTTTACAGAGTTGGGATACTCTTTAGATACTCTTATGACCATACAGACTATGTAGAGAATGTAAATATATTTTATTTACACACTTATAGTTTGTTTGTTTTTTTAATTATTTTTTTATTTCGACTCTCGGAGCTTTGGGTATGTCTCGTGGAACCTTGGGGTTCCATAGAACACAGTTTAAAGACCACTGCACTAGAGAAAACGGAGGTCTTCAAACTTAATTAACTGATAGAACCCTTAGAACTATATAAGGAGTTTTCGGAGAACTCAATTCCATCCTTAGAAGACCATATTTTAATGGGATATTTAAAGTAGATCAACATAATACTGTTACTTTGTGTAAAAACGATTAAAAAAGTATTGTATTTGCTATCACAAAACTTTTAATATATAAGGATTGCTCAAATGAAAAGAAGATGCGTGTAATTGTGTCAAAATGATAACAGATATAGAAGCGCTACCTAAAGTGGATATAAAGGGAGGTAGAAGGTGTTTACCGTATACGACGAGCAATGATGGAACTTGTTCTTAGAAGAGGTAAAAGACCAAAAGTAAAGTCTTGCTATTCATGAATGCTTCCATATCGGAGCAATACGAAGTACTATGGTTTCTGATTGCGGAAGGTGAGCTGAAAGCGGGAAATTATCAGAGCGAAGGGCTGCTTGATTCGAACAATTGTTGATAAAATTTTCTTGAAGAGTGGCAAACAATACCAGATCTCCAAGAAAATGCAGGCCCAAACATCTCTCTTAAATCCCAGACACCCTTAAAAAAATGTCTTTAGATAGTGTTTGAATATTCACTGGACAGTCCAGATTTGTCTCCCTGAAATCTTCTACACTTTTTTCCACTAAAGAGAGCATAACTTTTCCATTCGGACGATGAGGTGAAGAAAGCTATGCAGGACTTCCTCGAGAATCAACCACAATCTTTCTGCAGCGAAGACATAGACCCACTGTCGAAACAATGGAACACCTGTGTTACAACGTCCAAGGCGATTTATTTTAAATTCCAATTAAGGTATTATTTTTATTTAATTTGTCCACTTTTCATTTGGGCAAATTTTATATTAATGCAGTGGTTCTCAAACTGTGGGGCGTGCTCCCTAAAGGGGGCATGATAATACTACTAGGGGGGCGCGAGCACATTAAAAAGTCCAAAACAAAATATTTTTAAAAATATTGCTGAAAGGAATTAAAACAAATTACACTCTGACATAAAAAATAAAATACACATTTATATTTATACAATACTCTTATAAATGTATCAGTAGTGAACAATGTATTTGATCATTAATTTATCGATACTTAATTAAAAACAAGTTTAATAATTATCAGCGACTCCCTAAGGCATGTTATATACAAAATGTTATATGTACGATTTAATACTTATCTTGATAATTTGTACGGTTTATAATTAAAATCGCATTGTAGCTTCAGCGTCAAAGTATATTATTATTGAATTCAATACATTGTTACTGTAATTGGGTCACAAACAATCAAAGTTTGAGAAGCACTGTACTAATGTAATTTACTCACAAATAGCATTAATTTGTACTCCAGGTATCTCAACTTGGTAGAGAATGTGAATCGATTTTACACATACATTTTTACATAAACATTTGTTTCGACTCATGAAACCCCTGTGTATGTCTCTGGTAGCCCTTGGGTTCTATGGAACATAATTTGAAGATCATTGATCTACAGGAAAACAAAGTGAATAAGCAAAAAAATAAAATCCACTTTATCAAATGTAATAGATAAAATAAATTTTTCAACATACATGCTACCTTTACTTCTTAATTCATCAAACAGTTCTAACACTACACAATCCCAAGCTCGAATACAGATTAACTCGACGATGAAGAATTTCTCACAACTTACTTCCTTCGAATAATATAACGTAATGTAAATAAAAACAAAACAAAAACCCTTCTTAGCTTAAAGAAAAGCACGGTATCTTCAAAAGTAATAAGTTACTCGAACAAAAAGTTATTTTGAAAAGAGTCCACTGAGAAGTGCGGCAAATATCCTTCGAGATCTTGAGATATTTTTCATCTCAGACTTTTTAAAGTGCCAACTCCTCCCCGTTGCTATGGCTACCAATTCCTACTATTCCCCATTCTTCCTTTATTTTAAAGACATGAATTTCCCGCAATAATTTATAAGTCTTAGACGACTCCAAATTTTTTCACGAAAATATAAATTGCATCTTTAAAAATTTATTTTACTCAAGGGAGAAATAAGAAGGGTTTTAAGACCAAATGTTTTTCAACATACGTTACAAAAATGCGTCATCATCACAGTGTGAGGCACTTCACAATATATTTTGTTTTAAGATGGGCGATCCCTTTAAATGTCCTGGATATTCAAAATGTTTTTCAACTGTTATTTTTTTCTTTTCTTTTTAAATTTTTGCATTTCAAAATAAAATTTCCTAAAAATTTTTGTGTTACATTTTGCAAAATAAATGCTTCGGAATTTATTTTCACGTATTTGGTTTTGTTGTTTTTTTTTTTGTTTTTTGTGGTGTTGGTTTTTTTTATTTGTGTGTGTGTGTGTGTGTGTGTGTGTGTGTGTGTGTGTGTGTGTGTGGTGGTGGGTGTGTGTGTGTGTGTGTGTGTGTGTGTGTGTGTGTGTGTGTGTGTGTGTGTGTGTGTGTGTGTGTGTGTGTGTGTGTGTGTGTGTGTGTGTGTGTGTGTGTGTGTGTGTGTGTGTGTGTGTGTGTGTGTGTGTGTGTGTGTGTGTGTGTGTGTGTGTGTGTGTGTGTGTGTGTGTGTGTGTGTGTGTGTGTGTGTGTGTGGGTGGGTGGGTGGGTGGGTGGGTGTGAACATTTTTTCATTAACTTTTCACAAATAGAAAAAGAATATGATTAACTATTAATTTGAAGGATATTTGTGTATCATTTAGTTAAATGATAACAATAAGTTTTGTTTTTTATATCAACTTTTATGTGTTAGTAGATGCCATTAGGTTTTATAATTGAAATTAAAAATTCTAGGAAAATCACGAGAAAACATCAAATGATAAAATCATTTCAATCGACGGAAATCATACTGAAGGAAGATAGGGGGAAAAAAATCTATTTTATACTCTCTCTCTTTTTCTTCCAATTACTTCATTTTTTAAGATTGGATTTTCGGAAGATTAAGGGATTTTTTGAGAAAAACATTTTTTCTTTCTAAGAAAACCTCTTGGAAATTAAATGAGCTAAAACACATCGCTTAAAAAACAAAATCCTGCTAATTGTACAACGGGTTTTTTCATTAAAATTTTCTGCCGTATTTACATAATCCTAATTGCTTTTTTTTTCTTCGATGAATTACAATGGAATCAATTCTTCAACGAAATTTATCACGTGAAGTTTAATTAGTGATTGTATTTTTCTCTGTGTGATGTTGATGTAACAATATTTATATATACTTCTTTTATTTTAAATATTTTTAGAAGTATTACTCATGTCATATTATTCAAAAAGTGAATTTGATATTTCAACACAAAAAAAAATGTATCAATCCGTTGATGATGATATTAAATTACAAACTAATTAGTATGAAAATATAATATTTCGTCATAAATTTTATACTCCTTATTATATTCAAAACTTTTCCTTTTCTTTTAATTAAATTCTTACTTCCTAATACATGGATAAATTTTGATACTTTGGGAAATTTAATTAGAAAATATTAATATATATATATATATATATATATATATATATCGTATGCGCTTGCTTTGTAATGCTTTGTTGTGAAACCAATCAACCTGAGGTATTATGAGAAGTTAAACGTGAATTCAGTTATTCTAAATCAGCGCTTCATAAAATTTAAATATTTGCGACCCAGTTTTCAATCAGAATTTTCATCGCGCCCCTTCCATGCAATAACAATGCATTGAATGTAATAATAATGTATTTTAATGCTAAGCCTATAGTGCGATTTTAATTATAAACCATACAAATTATCATATTAGTATTATATATAATTTTGTAAATGGCAAGCCACTATGAGAGTCACTAGTAATTAGTAAATATGTTCTTAACATAATACAATCAAATACAGTGTGTAGTATTAATATTTTTATAAGTATTTTATATATCAGTGAAAATGTGTATTTTTTTTTTATTATGGCCGAATGTATTTTGTTTTACCTCCTTTCAGTGAATTTGTAAATTTTTTAAATCTTTTGTTTTTGTCTTTTCAATATGTTCGCGCCCCCCACGTAGGGTTACAACGCCCCCTAGGGGGACGCACCCCACCGTTTGAGAAACGCTGCTCAAAAAGGATAATTTCTCATAATACACTTAAGTGCCACTGAATTAGGGATAACGAGGGCTATGCAAATTTTATAGCACTGCGCATCTTTAATGCGTAAATGAGGGTGTTGGGGTAACTGCATACTCGCATAGAGCGTACTGTGGTTGTTCTGTATTAGTTGTTAGAATTGCCAGTATGGGTAAACTGTGCCTGATTTAGACGCCTTTGATCGCAGACAAATTGTAGGTGCGCGACTCATGGGCCATTCAATTTCCGAAATCGTCAGACAGCTAGGATTTTCCAGGTCGACAGTGTCAAGAATATATCAAGAACACATTGATGGTGGACAAAAAACTAGCGATCGGGAAAACTGCAAAGAACAATTAGCCTTGGCAGTGCGTGGTGAGAGATGGCTCAGGCGTATTGTACGTATAGCCAGCGAAACCGAACATTAGCTCAAATTACCACCCAATTGAATGACGATGACAGTCGTACAGTCAGTAAACGGACTATGTAACGCTCGCTTCACCATATGTGTTTCGGGAGCCTCGTAGCCAGCTAATAATTTTTTAATTCCTTGTTTTGTTCAAAAAATACACTCATCATTAGATCCCATATTTTCTAAAAATTATAACCCTTTTTTAAGGTCTATCAAATTCCTACATGCCATTTGATCTTCTGATTGAACTGGGTATAAAAACTCTAGTTCTTTATTGTCTTGCTCTTCATCATCAATTGTCAGCTCCTGGGTTGTGGGAATCCAGCAGTTTTTCAGCCTCATCTTTGTCCACTACTAAATTTATTTGTCTGGTAAGATCAACAACTTCTTCAATTATATTACCAATTTCACCTATTATACCATTTTTGCCCCTCAAACAAAAGACGAATAGACGAGATTTGAAAACCGAGTGACTCTGTGTTCACGTAAGTCGAGGATTACAGTATATAATTGTAGTACTGGGAAAACTATCTCCAGAAACACACTTCATCTCATTAAGTTTTGATCAAAGAATTAATCCTGATTTACTTAACACTCTTAATTCAATTAAAGCTTAATTACATTCTCCTATTTCAATAAGATACGATGAGGGCATTGGAGAGAAAAGAAATTAATTTAAAGTAGAAAATTGTACCTTCTAATTAAGTTTCCAATTGGAAATCAAACTGTACAATTGGAATAAAGGAAAAAGCAATAACATTAATAGATCTATTTAATTGAAATTTCATCGAATACCGATGTGATATTTAATACCCCCGAAGAAAGAAAATCCTTCTTTTTTCAAGTATAAAATGCATAATCCTTTTCCAGCTGAAGATTGTTGTCATTAAAATCAATTTATTCAATTGAATAATATAATTGATGCAATTCATTTACAAGAATATTTTTTTCCTTAATTAAAAACTAATTTCTTTCGTTCCTAAATGATTGTGTTTTATCTGAAATCAATTCAGAGCTTAAACCTAAAATTTTAATTCAACACTTGCATTCATTAGACAAACAAATAAGTCTTGTAAGGTAAGGAATAAAATGAGCTAATTTTAAGTAAATTTGTTTTTCCTCTCGAGTTGAGCAATATTTTTATTAAAATAGCTTTACTTTAATTCCATTACGCCAGCATATGCTAACTTAATACTTCTGTATAAGCAAAAGAAGGTGCAATTTTCACATGTTATTAATTCCCGTTTGTTTTTTTATTAGAAAACGTTAATTTTAATATAGAGGTAACCCGTTTTAAATCCGTAATGAAATACTCTACAATTCAATACAAATACCGTAAAATCTGTCGTATAACGCACACTTTTAACACAAAAATAAGATCGAAATTTCGGGTGCGCGTTTTACTCCGGGTATAGAAAATGGAAGCTTTAAAAATAAAATAAAAAAAGATTATGCTTCTACATATATTGAAAAAATATTCATTTAAAAGAAATTATATTCTTTATGAACTTAAAGGGTTGTAGTTCCAGAAGTATACTATTTTTTTCTAAATCTTCGAACAATACTTCAAATAAATGACTCCAAAATTTCTAAGAGCAATGCATACGTACATTTCAGGTTTCTTCGTAAAAAAAGAGTTTGAGTGTTATACGGCAAATATACCTTAAAATTAAAAAATGCAGCTTTAAAGTATAGGTGTGAGTTATACGCCAGATTTTTACTTATTTGAAGACGTATATAATCTTATAATAATACGAATAACTACAAAGCGCATTTTAAGAGATTCGAACAGACAATAAAAATACAGGGTCATCAGGAAAGAATCATCCGATAACAAATTTAAATATTTTCTATTAAAAAAAAAGAATATAAATAAAACATCATTGTGCAAGGAAAAACTAATAAATATTGTTTACAAGTTTTCAATATGTCTTTAATAACTCGTATGATATCATTGCAGTATGGCATTTCTTGCCAAACATGCTCAAATGTTTTACAAATAACTGTTTGTGAAATTTCACAAATGCATTGTTAAGTTTGGGCAAACTTCTAGGTAAAAGTGGTATAAACAGAAATTCTTTGACGTCTTCCCAAAGGAAGCAATTGCATGGAAATAAGTCAGTTGACCTAAGAGAGTAGCTAAGTAGAGCCAAATCATCAGCTCCACTGCTACCAACCCAATAATGATTTAGTTCTTCAGAAATTTACGATCCTCCAAATAGGGTGGTGCCCCATCTTGTTGAAAAATAAAATTTTGCATATATTTCTTCATTTATGGAAAGGCAACCAGCTGTTGATCTTAGGTAAGAGTGTTTATTTGAGCCACCAACCTGTCGGTCAACCTGTCGTCTGACGGGGGACGTAGATGACGGGGACGAGAAAGATACACCCAATTTGCGCCAGTCGTAAGCACTTTTCTCCCTGACTTTTGTTGATTGTGATTTGTGAAATAAGGAGTAATTGCAAGGAAAAAGGTCAATTTTTTCACATACCCAGATATGTAGCCCCCTCGCCCTTCCCTGACTTTTCAGCAAAAAAAAAGGAAGGAAAAACACTCGATTCGTAAGCCTTTGATGAAGATACAGCACAAAAAAAAAGTTTACTTTTGGGGAGATCCATACTATGTGTTTATTGTTGGCATGAAGTTTTTCCGATCCCAAATTCCCACGCTACGTCGGTTTACTTTCCGCTTAAACAAAAGATGACTTTGTCACTAAATTGGGATTTTTTGCTAACATGTTTGTCTTACATAGCTTAATCGATAAAGTAGTCTCTTAGACACTGACGTAGCTAGTTCTGAGTGGATCCTGCATCAAAATTCCTTCGGGTGCCCTTTCTTAGATATGAGAACCCTGTTATTTGAACTGTAGTTGCACATATTGGGGCCCCTGTAGCTTAGGGGCTACGTATCATTGATGCGGCTGATACGGCGGTAGCTACGCTCCTGTTCTTAGACATTGTGTGACGGGCTCATCACGTTTTCTACTAAAATCTCCTCTTGGGTTCTTTGGGGAAGAAAAAGGCAAATTCTTTCCAACCAAATCCAGAAGCGAAATGTGAACATGCAAATTAGAAACCTTTTAAATATCAGAAGTTTAACGTAAGCGTATAACCTATTGGGATGTGATTATGCTAGTCTGGTTTAAGCGCGTGAACTGAAGGAAGAGAAGAAAGCCTTCGTTGAGTGTGAAGCTATCCGTGACAGAACGATCAAGTCAAGGTGGATCCAATTCCACACGTGTTAATCTAAAGATATTGAGGATCCGAAAGGATTGCGATTAAACAAGAGATTAAGGTAGGATAACTCTAGTATCCATTAGTAACTGTGATATAAACAGAGATTAGGAATAGAAGGGAAAGTTAAATATAGTGGTTAAGATCGCGCTTATTTGGTAATACGTATTGTATGTTTTCTCACCTCAGATCCATTGTTATAGTATAAATATTATCATTGTTAGTGTTTAAATTAAGATCTCAATAAAGACATTTTAAGATCATGATAACGTCTGGTTCTTCATTCAATCCCACACCTCTAGATCACGAAGTTAACTTAGGAGTGAGGTATCACAATTGTAACTCCTCACTTGGCTTCAATGTTTCCATGGTTTGTAATATGTAAGTCTTAAAGTGTAATTTTTTCCTCCGAAACTGTCCAAATGGTTTTATTATTATTATTATTATTTTGAATAGCGGATTACAAGTCAACTGCAAACAAAAAAAACTAAACAGTTTGATAAATAACAAGAAACAAAAGAAACACAAGTCCACAGTACAGTTTATAGGTCATACATTTTCTGTCTACCCTCCCAATATCAGCTCCACATGGATCCAGAGTTGAGTGCACTGCAGCGTGCCAAATGAATGACGTTTATTTCTTCATTGAAGTCACACAGTTTACACAAGGGACACTGGACAATGACTATCGTCTTTAACCCTTTATCGACCGATGGTACTTATAAGTACCACTCACTTTAAAATAACATAGAATAACCATTTTTACGAATATTCTGGCGATACTTTTCAGGAATATTCTTTGCAATCCACTCTTCCAAGACATATGGCAGCACGGGTTCTACGATGACTATTTTAGCAGGGAAGGGGAATAGTTTCATAGCAAAAATTGCGCTTTCAGCTGACGGCGTTTCAGCGGAATGCGAAGATATCATTTTTGTCTCGAAAAATAGTTAATGTCAAAATTTAAGGATCTTATTTTTTTTTTTGTATGTTAATGAAGACCTTCCTCAGAAAAGGATTTGACTATTTATTTTAAGTGAACAGTGTATATAACTAATTTTACTCTTGAATATCTTTAATTAATTAATTAGCTCTAACTAATTAAATTTCCCAAAGTTCAGTATTTTGTTTATGTAAATCCCTTAATTTTCAATGTAGTGATTCAAAAAAAAATATTGCATGAAAAAAACTGCAGTAAATCATAATGCGGTAGATAAAGGATTAAATGCTTGGATGGGCAGTTGTGGCCAGTAGCGATTAGAAAATTGGCCAGTAGCGATTAGAAAATTGGCCACAGCTCTACCTAGCGGACATTTTGGAATATTAAGAAGTTTGCTAAACCACATTTTTTGGTCATTCTTCTGGTTGAATTTCTACCAGGGATTCTTTTGACACTATAGAAAGGAAGTCTATTGCTAGCGGCTAATGAAATTGTCCCCTTCTTTGCTAAGCAATCGGCACTTTCATTCCTATCAGTACCACAGTGCGTTGGTATCCATTGATTGGCAATGTCTATATGGCCTTGAAGTATATCGCCAATTGACATTTCAGAACATCTACTGATATAGGTGCATCGATGGAAGAAATTGCTTAGAGGGCCACCCTTGAATCATTTAAAATAACTACCTTTGAAACATGATCTGTGTGACAAAGAAGTTGAGATAGAGCAATGTTTATAACGGCAATTTCAGCATCAAAAGCAGTGCTGTGTATTCCACTGGTGTATAGAAATAGATAGTCCAAATGGTAGACTGATGTATCAAATGTTTTCGATTGGGACGAACCGTTAATTTCTTTGGAGTGCGTTAAAATATCTCTCTTTATCTTTCGACATTTTGTGCTACTTGACCTGGACTTAGACATGTACGCAGGTATTCATTTTCCTTCCAGTTTCCAATGGTTGCACCATTACTTGATACTCTGAGTTGTCAGGGATTTGCTTGTATGATAATTTTTCCTTAATTTAAGCTGAACGCGTCATGATGAGACGCTATTTCACCTCCGTCACAAAATTTTAAAAACAATAACTTAATGACAAGAATGCTGCCCCTCATTGCGAAAAGAAAGAGTTGCAAACTAAAAATTTAAAAGATGTATTCTTAAAAAGACTTATTTTAAAAAACTTCCGTTTGTTATCATGGAAAATGATAAAGTTTAAATCATATGATTCTTTCCCGATAACCCTGTACTTTGTTTTTTTCTCATAAGTAAAAGTAAAATTATTCTCAAACAAAAAAAATTGAATAAAATTAAGTAGTAATTTTGAGAATTTTTTTTTTTTCTTAAGACATATTTTAAAATTAATTAAATTTTAGATACAAAATGTACAATTGTAGGAATTCTAAACATTTTTCTTAAAAAAAACCCAAACAGCTAATAAAAGTAAAAAATATTTGGTGAATTTATTCAAAAAAGGGTACGTTTTTTATCTCAAATGAGACCCAACTCACCCAAAATCCGTTTTGAAACTACACGAACATGCTCCCACCATACAATGATGTAAAATTATCCCAAGCTTCAAAAATTTTGGTTAAAAATTTTATTAAATAGATTAGAGTAGTTTAAAATAACAAAATTGGAAAGCTCAAGTTCTGTATTTGTAAGATAATGAAATTTAAATAACTGTACTTATACTGGAAATAAATCTAAAAATATATGTTGAATAATGTGTGTGTGGACTGTTGAATCAACAGAACGCATTGCAAATACTTATACAGCGTAGTTTACTCAAGAAAAAAAAAACATGGAATAATGTCTATTTTATATTATAAATCTACGAAAAGAAGATTTTAAATTTTTTTTTTTTTTTGGTGGAATTCAGAAAAACAGAACGTGGCGGAAAAAATCCAATTTCGAACTCTATCACTCATATAAAGAATCTGACATCGTTAACTTCACCCAAATGCAACGGATTAAATGGAAAGACCACGTTGTCAGAAGGGACGAAGACCACGCCACTAAAAAAAGTCTTCAATGCCCGACCAATTGGCATAGGAGAAAAGGCAGGCCAAATCTAGACGGATTGATGACCTAGAAAAATATCTCCAAGTTTTGAAAATTAACAATGGAAGAAGACTAGCATGAAAGCTGGCCCGAAAAATGCTTCTTAAGAAGGCTAAGGCCACCTGGGCTTTCGAACCACTGACGAAGTAAAATATTTAACTTTTAAAAACAATTTGTAGTCATAATTAAAACATGGAGGGTTTACTGTATTGTAAAAACATATTGTTATGCTTAAAGCCACTTCTAGCTTCGTAAAACACTAATGCGAAACGTTAACCAGAAAACACCAATAAAAAATAATTTTAAAACTGTAGAAAGGTTTGTGTTTTTAGTATCCCTGGAATAATTATTTCCAGAAAGCGTTCAAATCTCTAAAGGATACATTTTCCTTTTCCTTCGTGGAATTACAACTTCGCTGGCGAAAATAATATTTTTCCTTACTTTCACAAATTGATTTGTAAGTACTCACTTCTTTGAATCTGCAATTAAAAATTTACTGGAAGAAAACTTTTTAAGAAATTGTCTGTATTACTTGGGTGTTTTGAAAAAAATATTTAAAAGAAGAAAAAAATCTGGTGGAAGAATTAAAAGCTGCCCTTACTCCTGCACACAACTAGCTAGCTCTTTATATTTTCGTGAGTGATAAATTTCAATTCTGTATGTGTCAGAAAATAAATTATAGGTATTAAACTTCTATGAAAAAGCTTAAAAAAATTGTTTTTCTTATCTGCATTTCTTAAAAACTAGTTAATTAATATTTAGGTAAAAAATTAGAGGAATTTCTCTAATTGGAATGAAAGCTGACATTAAAAAAAAATTTAAAGAAAGTATTTCCTTTCTAAATGTTTCAGGTTCTCTGAAATCTATTTTTTCTCTTCCACATAAATTTTTGCCCTCCAAATCACAAAAAAAGTGAATTGCCTTATAAGAAAGTTATTCTTATTGGCCTTGTTTAAAGTAAGGAATAAAGAGAACATTTGAACGCCAAGACGTTTTAAAACAAATAACTTTTTTCTTAAAAAAGTTTTAAATGCGAATTCAGAGATTTAAGTTAGAATTATGTAATTGAGAATTAATGCTTTCATGAAAAAAGCCAAGATATTTAAAATTCGTCTCTACAATTAATCTATAAATAATATGTATATACACAGTTTTATTGCATTCATTCTCCAATTTTTAATATATTAATTAATGTACGAAGTGTGACACAAAAACGAGACTAGTCTAATAAGTCATTGTACTTACAGAATCAGTTCTCCATGACAGAGTCACCTTCAAAGTAGTTCTCTTCAACATTCAATCATTTCTGCATTCGGGGCTGCCATTGCTGGCAAAAGTTCTGGAACGTGGTTTGTCCCACCTTGTATACGAGATTTATCAGCTTGACAAGGAAAATCCTTCTTTTGCATTTATTTTTATTATTTAAGATGAATGACTATATATATATATGTAATAATTCTCTCTAACATAATTTTAATTAACTCTTTAATGATCTATAAATAATCTTTAATTCTTAGGTTTAAAAATAAACATTGTAATCTTAATTGTAATCGGCTAAACCGATTTCCGTAATCGCGTTCTTTCTCTGCTTGCGCCATCACGTAAGATTGAAAAGTACTTGCTGCTTTTTGTCTTTGTGTTGTGTCCTCCAAAATGCCGCTGTCTACTCAATGTGAAAATAGAACGTAATAGTGCTTTAATCTGCTGATGTGTGCTCATAATAAAGGAGATAAAGCTCTATTCTGAAGATGTCATTACTAAATCAAAATTGATAATCTTCCACTCCGGCCAACACTACTTCAATACATTTCCTATATACGTTCGGAACCGTGGTTTTGTAAAAGAGTATAAATGAATAATTTTTTGCTATTTATTGTCAGCTGAATCAGCATATATGTAGATATAAAAAAAAATTTTAATTGTTGTGTATTACAAAAAAAAATTATTTAGATGCAATTTTTTGGTAAAAAAAGGAAGAAAAATTTATATATTTTATAAACATTCTCCTTTGATGTGACAAATGTTTTCTAACAAAAATATTTTGCTATATATCTAGGACTGTGGTAACATGTTTAAACTCTAGGATTTTTGAAAAATTCACATTATTTTTAGAATTACGGTCAATTGAAATAAGATAATTACATACAGATTATATATAAGATAATTACATATTAAATACGGAAACTTTCAGTTCAAACTAATGACATTACTTTCTAAATAGAAATTCGAAAGTTTTTACATAAAACAACGTAAAATAAAAATCACTATACACATTTTATTCTGAAATATATCTCCAACAAGAACTGGAAAATTATTTACCTTGCACATTGTTTTTATGTTAATCCTATTACAACTCGTATAATGTCTTCGTAAAAATGATGTGCTTTAAGGTATCCGACTACGTTCGGAACCATGATTTTGCAAAAGCGTGAAAATGGATAATATTTATGATATTTAGCGTCACTTAGATTAGGCAATGTATATAAAATTAGGTTAAGAATAGTATTACAATAAAAATTATTTAAGTATAATATTTGTTAAAAATTAACTAGAATAACCTTTTTTCAAATGTTCTTCTTTTGTAAAAATAAGCTTCTATTGTATTAATATTTTGCCTGTATATAGCTCAGACCTCTGTACAGAGGCTCAACTAGAATTTTTGAAACGCATTACTTGGGAAGTCGGTTATCCATGTTTTACGAAAACAGAAGGGAGACATTTTAAGAAAATGCACGCCGATAATTATTTCAAATGGTTTGTAACTCTAAAAATAATGTGAATTTTTCAAAAATCATAGTTGAGCCTCTGTGCAAGAAAAGGTCTGGTACAAAAAATGTCTTTCTAATAAACTTGACCCTAAAGAAAGAGGCACATTGGAAAAAAGGTGTCTAAGATGCTTTGCAAAATATTGTATTTAAATAAATTTTTTGTCATAATGTCCTTAAAACAATTTTTACCACATGTATTCTAATCTAGGTGATTAAATTTATAGACCCCCCTGTGAAGTGGGTTCCTGCCAGAATCAGTAGCCAGAGTTGGGGCCATTTTTTGGAAAAAAGCTGACACGCGCCTCGGCATTGATTAAAAAGAGACTTTTGGTGTGTTTTTGGGGGTACAGCAGACCAAGCGGCTTCCACACGTTGGCAAAGTTGATCTGGTGTGGCGGCTGGGGTGAAATCGGGGCCAATCGTTGAGCAACCATGGACCCCTTTTTCTATCTGCAAAAGATCCGGGGGGCGAGCCACCCGGGGAAGAATTCAATCTGGTGTTTGGGAAAAGAACATTTGGATAAGGGTAATGGGGTACGCTTTTACCCTTAAAACCAAATATGGCTGGGCAAGCCCGGGAAGGTAAGGAAGGACAACTGGCTCCAACCCCTTTGGGGAAATGTAGCCCCTGGCTTTTTAAAACCCTCCCGGGGTAGGGTTTTTAGAAGGGGCAGAATGATACCCAATACCGCCCCAACCATAATATCCCCGGTGCAGGACCAGTGTGTCGGTGCATAACAAAGCAAATTCAGCATCCTTCTCCACAGTGTCTCCAGACCCCAAATCCGACCACGTGATGTTGCAGACAGATGGGGACTCGTCAGTAAAAAACAACTTCATTCCATTCTGCCTCCCCCATTCTTCTTTCACCCCGCCCGTTGGTGGCGGAGACGTCTGTGGTTCTGAGTCAAGGGTAGATTTTACGCAATGGACGTCATGCGAACAGACCACTCTGCTGAAAAAGGGAAACCCGAATGGTACGCGAATTTGAATAATGCTTTACAGACCCCAAGGGCTGTGCCATGGTTCGTGATGTGACTGCGATCCGTCCCCGCCATGCCCCAAATTTCCTTTCCCTGGGGGTGAAGTGGTGCATTGAGGTGGATGCTATCGACCACGTCGGTCCGTCGTACCCCAATCCCCGGTCACATATCCGCATTACAGTTTTTGGTTTCGCCCAACACGACTACCGATTTCCCGAAAGTTAATCCACAATCTTTAGGCCCCTATCCCCTTTTTGCCTCCCGGGTATTTGATCAAAAACCGATCGCCGTTTCCCTACGAGACATAAGTGATCGTTTTGAAAAAAACCCCAGGAAAAAAAACAATTCCGAACCTTTAAATCGTCGAAAACTCCAAACCTTTAAAAAGCGCTTTTTAGGGGGGGCCACAGGCGTGGGTGATTTTGGGCTTTGCTTAAATTCCCAAAAATTTGATATCTCCCTGCAATGCATGTTTTAAATTTCATGTTATTTGCAATTCCCTTCAGGGTGTTGCATTTTTCGGTGGCCAAAACTCTTCAACATTCATTTCATTTCTACATTTCCCTTTCTGCCCTTTTCTGGCTACAGTTCCAAAAAGCGTTTTTTTCACACCTTGTTTTAGATTTATCAGTTTGACAAGGAAAATTCTTCCTTTGCATTTATTTTTATTATTTAAGATGAACGGCTATATATACGCGTTCGGAACCGTGGTTTTGTAAAAGAGTATAACTGAATAATTTTTTGCTATTTATTGTCAGCTGAATTAGCATATATGTAGATATAAAAAAATTTTAATTGTTGTTTATTACAATCAAATATTATTCAAATGCAATTTTTTGGTAAAAAAAGGAAGAAAAATTTACATACTTTCAAAACATTCTCCTTTGATGAGACAAATTTTTTCTAATAAAAGTATTTTGCTGTATATCTAGGATTTTGGGTTTAACGGTTTAAACTAGGATTTTTGAAAATTCACATTTTTTTTTAGAGTCATGGTCAATTGAAAAAAAGGGGGGCCCCGGTTTTTGGGAAAAATTTTCGAAGTTTTTAAATTAAACTAATGACATTACTTTCTAAATAAAAATTGGGAAATTTTTTAAATAAACAACGTAAAATAAAAATCACTATACACATTTTATTCGGGAAATATATCTCCAAAAAAAACGGGAAAAAATTATTTTACCTTGCATTTTGGGAATTTTTCCTTTTTTTACAACTCGTATAATGTCTTTGTAAAAATGATGTGCTTTAAATACGATTTCAAGAAGAACAAAATAAACCTTAAACTTTCATTTAAAGCTTATGACTGAGTCAACTAGCTCTAAAACTATAATAAATAAAAAAAAGAGATTCATTGCCAAATACATAATTTAAAAACTGCATAGGTTTACTTATTAATCTCTACAAACGATATTTTACACGTACATTAACAAATTGAACCAATTTTTGATAGGCAGACGATTTTTAGGAAAAATAAATATTTTAAATTGCAATATTAATTGAAAAATTCTAAACACAGATATGAATAATGTAAAATAAGTATAAGATAATATATAATGAATCTTTTTAAATAAAAATATTGTAATACATTGTAGAGCTTGAAAATCTGATTTTTTGACATAGGAATTTCGAGGAAGATTGTTTTATTTCGTTGAAATGCTCATAAATATTTGATTAAAACATTACATAAACAAAGGCTTATAAAAAATACAATGATTATTCCTGCATCTTTATCAGAATTTTTTATGCAATAATCGACTATTCTGGAATATTTTCTTTTGAGAAAGAATTTTTTTTTTGCTAATGTACAAGTTAATAATTAATTAATCAATTTATTTTTCACTTCATGTGTCTTATCTTAAAAACAATTAGTTTCTTTTTTACTGAATGCCAACAGTTAAAATGCTTTTGAAAAAAAAATTAATATTATGAGTAATAATATCTCATTTATTTTCTTAATTACTTCTTAATACAAACATAACACATACATACAAACAATCAATACAAACATAATACATACATACAAACAATCAATACAAACATAATACATACATACAAACAATCAATACAAACATAATACATACATACAAACAATCAATGCAAACATAATTAAATTAACTCAAGCAATTATCTTGATTAAATGTAATTCTCTTGATTATCACTACAATCACACTACAATGTCCGTCGAGTTAAAAACACTCTCAAGAAAAGATCTCTTCCTGATTACGCCAGATCATGCCTGTGCGTTAAACTCTCTTCGGTGAAATTCCATTTTCTTCGGCTCAAAACAATTCAGCGCTTCGCGCTTCCAAAACACAAGGGACTTTTTTCTTCCCTGACCACGCCGCTTGAGGTCAAAACCTCTTCCTCTCTGTCCGTTCCGTTGCCAAGTCAACGCCCTTCTCCCTCAAAACACAGCAACCCTTCACCACTCACAGGTGCCGGAACGTCACCAACTCCTTAGAATCTATCGCCAAACAGTAGTCAGACACTACATTATGAATTTTGTGTAAGTTAAAAAAAAAATATTTCGGTTAATAAATCTAGGAGGAAAAAAAACCAGAATTTAAATACATTTCTTATCAGAACAGAAAAACGCAGGATCAATTGAATAAAACAGATTAATTTTATTAGACACAGAATTATTGTGTTGTAAGGTCTCATAAATCTATGTAAATATGTTCAAATAAAAAAGAATCGCCACACACAGTCTCTAGTTAAAGCGACATTCAATAATTTCCACTACTTCAATAACTATTTTTGAAGTTAAAACAGGAAATCACACACACAGAATAATTTACAAATTTTAATTTGGTTTTCTTAGAGGGAAAATATTTAAAACACCGTATTTACTCAAATCTAACTTTCACTATTTTTCCACCAATGCTACAGAAAATCAGGTGCGGCTTAGAATCGAAGGCAAAACATTTATTAAATTGGAAAAATTGTGTTTCCACCCCTTTCAAAAGAAAAAATGTAATCGTTCATTCTGGCCACTTGCATCAATGACTTCTCCCATTCCTCAGTTTATCTCCAGTATTGAGTCTATCCGAAATATCGTTGTGTGCTCGTAGTTAATAAATTTTTTTGCATATACTTTTTATTTAATCATCTTAACTTCAAAGATATCAATGATAGCATCAAGACGACTTCATTAGAACGCAAGTGTGAAAAGAGAGGCAATTTTGTTTGCAGAAAAAAACGGAATCAGAGCAGCGGCCACTAAAAATTTGACACGAATGAAACAAATATAAGTCGATGGCGTTAACAAAATAATATAATTTTTGCGTGTAAATATTCAACAGTCTTTAATAATTATTTTACATTCTTTTATATTACATTTTTTTTTTAAATATTTTATAACAAATGCATTGGATGGTACGGAAGAGGACACTTTTCAATACTACTAAAATAAATTAATTACTAACAAATTATTTCTCATTAAAAATTATTTTTAATTTCTTAAGAGTTGGATATTGATGATCCTTTCACACAATTTTTCAAAGTTTCTCAAAAACGTGTAGAGAATCGGGAGTGCGCCATAGAATCGATAAGAACATTTTTTTTCACAAAGATCTTTTGGGAATCTCGGGTGCCGCTATGAATCGATAGCGGCTTAGATTAGAGTAAATACGGCAATGATTATTCTATCACAATATTAGTGTACGGAAGAACTTGTAGCAAAAGAAAGTGCATAAAAAAAAATATGGTTGAAACATGAGAAGGTGAACGAATGTCCGAAATTTAGGAACGAAGGAATTGGTTGAGATGAATTGGGTATACAAGGTGGAGCTAATAAAAGTCGCCCGGACGAGTGAATGCATTGGACGCGAATGTGACGCGCACACTGAGTGATCGAAAATGGTTCAGATCTTAGTGTGGAATGTTTTAGTGCCAGTTGATCAATGCACATGTGAAGATGGTACTATAACGACGATGAGTACTTACTGGGTAGCGTGAGGGCTCTCACAGTTTTTTGCCAAAAGGCATTTTATTCCGAATTAATTAAACAAAGCCTTAAATTCAGTAGTAAATTTTAGCTCTCCACAGTCTTTCGTTGGAGAAAAGTTCTAGTCCCGTTTAAAGTTTGAAGATCTTGAGATGATCGGCTCATGGGTGCGGCTGTCCCCGCCATCCCTTTCGCTGTTATCATCCTTAGTCTCTTCACTCAAGCGGCTGCTCCACAGACTCCAACACTCCGTATTTCAAAGGTCATCACTGTTTCTATCTCTTGGCCTTGATGTACGGCTGTCCCCACAACCTCTACAAAGTGTCTTAGAAGAAGAAAAACTAATGCGGAAGTTAATGCCGAAGATTGAAGGAGATCCTCGTGAACTTGAGAGTCGACCCTTTTAACCCCTGGGTGAGCCTCTTTCACACCCCCAGTCATCTCTTATTACTGAGCGTAGTGGATCTGCACACGGCCTTCCTCCCTTTATTCCCAACTCCTCTGGTTCTTGGAGGCAATAGACTGGTGAGTCTGAAACCGCTGCCTCGCTGTACCTAGTATACCATCTGAAGGGTCTATAAATCGTCCTGACACTTAAGTGCTAAAGACATTCTCCAAGGTATGTCTTTATCATAACAGGCCCACATACCTTTTCATTCAAATTGTTCGTGATTTACATGTGCGAAGCAACCCGACAATGAATATTGTTCACAGGAGCGTTTATTCTATAGATCGTGGTGCCCGAACGTTATCTGAGGATTTGGAAGAGAAGTGGTGTGATTTCAATACAGCCGCCTTCAGAATCGGAGAGACAACTGTTTTCCCCCAGGCATGAGGGAAGAATACCTGGTCTCTTTTGGATGATACAATGTCCCATCTGGGCATTCCGGCCATTCCGAAACATCAAACTAGACAAGTATTGTAGGGAAATGTTCTACAAATGAACCGACGCTACGAGTACTCATAATGAAGCAAAGGGTGTTCGTGGTGAAAAACAAACATTAAAACAAATTCGTGGAAAGTATATACTCGTTTGTTAACTAGTGAAATCAAAGGTGTTAAAGTACCAGCAAAGAGTATCATACAACGATTAGTCACAAAATAGCGTCAGACAGCCTCTGCTGCGAACAAGGCAAACAAAATATTTCTAAATGTGTCCGAACACCCGAAGATGCATCAGGATCCTAACAAATCAATTCAACTCCTGTCGCAACAGACCGGCATATCACTTCGAACATGCAGATGAATATCAAGCCATAGATCACACTTACACAATCACTCCCGATCACCCAGAGGTCAGTCTGGTCTCATCTTAGCTTGTCACCCAAGTTACCTAATATGTCAATGTATGTTTACTTTTTTGTGAGGAGTCCTCAAGTTTAAGATGTATCGCAACAACTCTCATAGTCTTCAAGAACTGCAGCAGAACATTTCTGATGAGATTACAGCAATACCAACAGTCCAGCTTCGATCTCTCTTACTCAACTTGCTGAAAAAATGTGCCTAGCATGATTGGTGGTCATTTTCACTATAATCAAATTAGTAAATTATTTTCTTTTAAATGCTATGTTTCCTTGTAACCTGGAGTTTTTTTTTTCCCCTCCATGCCACTTTTACTTGCACCGCCCTGTATAATTCCATTAGAGCAGTGTTTCTCAAACTTGCAATATTGACGACCCAATTTTAAATCATAAATTTAATCGCCCCTCCCCATACAATGACAATGTATTGAATGCAATGATAATGTACTTTAGCATTAAACCTACAATATATGACCTTAATTATAAACCCTACAAAATATCAATATAAGTATTAAATTTTGCATGTGATACTTTTAAGTAATAAGTATTTTAAGTAATATAATAAGTATATATCAAGTTACTTTTCACCTTTTTTCAGTTCAAAATATACTTTGTTTTGCTTCTTTTCAATGAGTTAATTTTTTCAAGTAACCTTTTATTTCCGAATTTTCAATATGCTCACACCCCCCCCCTCCCACGCATACACAGAAATCTTCCACGCTCCTTGGGGCGTCCCTAAATCTGAAAGGCTGCTTTAGAGAGAGAGAATTATTAAAACTTTTAAAAAATAAAACAATTTTCAAAAGAATAATACTCATTTAGATGATGTAAATTTCCATTTCACATTAAAACCAAACCAAAAAGGTAGTATATAAACTTTTAAAAAAGGAGTATAATATTATGTACGAGAAAACGCGGTATAATTTTGCTTTTATTACATCACTCACAATGCAATGCAATGTTGTAATTTATTAACCTTTTAAGAAAATTACTTTTTACGAATATTAGTTTTATGAAGAAAAATTTCTCGAAACATGGCTAACAAAGAGAGTAGTAACGAGTGCTCAAAACATTAATAAGGAATTATGAGAGAGAGACAGAAGTTGGAAAAACATAAGCAAGTTGCTCATTTTCAAAAGAAAAAATAATTTAATATTGTTAATAATACCTCTTCGCATTTCTCAATGAGAAAAACATTCTCAAAAAGGAAACAACTTACTAAAACTACCAACTGTTTCTTGTTTTATTTTATTTTATTTTACGGTTGAAAAGTTTATGCTTCTTGAGGTAGTGAAAAATGTAATTATATTTATCTTTAAACATATTATTGGGTTAAGAAATGCATAATAAATTATATGCTTTTATTATTTTTACTAGGAATGTGTACCAACAAAAGCTACATTTAACACATTTTCTAGTGTCTTGTAAATGGAGAAAACTTATAGAAATGTATAAAAATATTGGTACATTTTACGAAATTTAACTACTTTCAGTGAAATAAATAAATTATTAAATACTCTAAGTTATACAAATGGAAATTGTTTATTTCAATGTCAGTTCTTTGTCGATTTTTATGTTTGATGAGCTGGTTTTAGTATTTTAATTGGTTTAGTATTTTAATTACTGTAGTATACTTGAAAAAAATCATACAATAATAGCAAGTATTTAATATTCGTGAAGGCATTATTCTCATGCTTAGAATTATTTGTTTCTAAAAGCCATTACATCAACGTTTCTCAAACTGTGAGGCGCACCATCCTAAGGGGATGGGATAACTCAACGAGGGGAGTCA
Source organism: Trichonephila inaurata madagascariensis (assembly GCA_019973955.1). Classification (NCBI taxonomy): domain Eukaryota; kingdom Metazoa; phylum Arthropoda; class Arachnida; order Araneae; family Nephilidae; genus Trichonephila; species Trichonephila inaurata. The sequence continues at coordinate 83,722 of BMAV01011068.1, forward strand.
AACAGTCGAAAACAAAAAATTATTTGAAGGAATTATTAATTTACTGAATGTAAAAAAACAAAATACATTCTGGCATAATATAAAATAAAATACACATTTACACTTATAAATGTTTCAGTGCTGTACAATATATTTTTTTAATTTAACAATACTAAGTTAAGAACAAGCTTGATAATTAACAGTGACCCCATGAGCTTGTATTAACACTTATCTTGATAACTTAACGGTTTATAATATTTCCCTTAACTGCCAATTAAAAATTATGCGATTTGCTTTCCAATGCCATCGTTTTCTATGCGGATGCACGTACGTGTTTTTTGGAGGGTAAGAAAGAAAAAGAATAAATAAGCAAATCATCTGAAATAAGTAAATCTTTCGCAAACACCTTCAAGGTCTTTTTATTGCATTCCAAAGCCAGTGTAATAGTTTTATGGATAGCAATGCTCAGAAAATTAATAGCAGTCTAGAAAATTAATGATTTGGCTGAGCTAGATGGTTATATACGCCGGTGGCACTTAAGAGGTTAAAGTAGCTTTAGCGTCAAAGTATAGTATTATTGACTTCAATGGATTGTTATTTTTATGGAAGGGGGCGCGATGAAAGTTGTGATTGAACATTGGGTTGTAAATATTAAAAGTTTGAGAAGCACTGCATTACATGTAGTTATAAAAAGAAATTTCATCAATTCCCTAATAACATTGACTTTTAGACTCTATTTTGTCAATAATCTGTATTAGTTGATTTATTGATAACCCTTTTACTGTCGCACGTCAAGGCAACACTATTACAATTGCCGAAGGACCTCGTAATTTTGAACCTCGACTGAGAGACTAAGACGATACCTCACTATCCAAACTCCCACACCAGGCAAACGTGAAGACTTCGAGCTTCAAATGATTTAACGTGCATTAGTCTCTTATGCACTGTGCATTAGCCTTTTATGCACAGTGAATTAGCCTCTTATGCATGGTTCATTAGACTCTTAGTCTTTTGGTGTATCAGGACTCTACAGAAAAAACACCGTCTAAGAGTTCACCATTAACACCACGCCGTCTACGGAGCCTTTCATTGAGTGTACAAATATGCACAAAATTCTTATTGTGAGGAAGAAAATATAGATTTGAGCCTCATTCCTTTTTCTTTTTTCAACTGTTTTTTTTTAGTTAAACATGTTTTAACTTAGTTTTAAAAAATTAAAAATTATTTATATAGAAGTAAATTACCGGCATCATTCATTAAGGTATCCGACTACGTTCGGAACCAGGATTTTAAAAAAGCGCATAAATGGATAATTTTCATGATATTTAGTGTCACTTAGATTAGAATACATGTATACAATTGTTTTAAGGACATTATGACAAAAACAAATTATTTAAATACAATATTTTTGCAAAAAATGAACTTAGAATAACCTTTTTTCCAAATGTTCTCCTTTTGTAAAAAATGCTTCTATTGTATTAATATTTTGTCTGTATATAGCTCAGACCTCTGTACAGAGGTTCAACTAGGAATTTTGAAAAATTCACATTATTTTCAGAGTTACAACCATTTGAAATAATTATCGGCGTATTTTCTTAAAATTTCTCCTTTCTGTTTTCGTAAAACATGGATAAACCGACTTCCAAGTTATGCATTTCATAAATACTAGTTGAGCCTCTGTACAGAGAGAGGTCTGAGCTGAATACAGGCAAAATATTAATACAATAGAAGCATTTTTTACAAAAGGAGAACATTTGTAAAAAGGTTATTCTAAGTTAATTTTTTGCCAAAATATTATATTTAAATAATTTTTTTGTCATAATGTCCTTAAAACAATTGTATACACGTATTTTAATCTAAGTGACCCTAAATATCATAAATATTATCCATTTACGCGCTTTTGCAAAATCACGGTTCCGAATGTAGTCGGATACCTTAAGATTATATAACATGTATATCACCTTACTATTAACATTTCTTTTTAACACGCTTTTATTAGCTTCACTTGTATGTAACCGAATCTTTGAACTCAATTTTTATCCTCTTTAAAAAACAGATTAATTCGAAAATTTTTCACACTTGTCAAGGACCTATGTCAATACAATAATTTAATAATTTTGTTTCATTGTCCTCAGTCGGATCATCAGGATTAAAGAATTCCCATTTCCAGATTTGGTGACTAATTCCAGATCCCATTTCCGGGTTTGACGACTAAAAGATTAAGTTACAACCCTAAAATGAAAACGCTCATGGCTCGATACAAATACAACTTTTGTAATACAAATAATGGTTAATATAAAAAAAATGTACTTTTATGTCTAATGCTGATCAAAGTTTCAGAGAGAATATTGAGCTCTTTTTACTGAAAAATATCTTTAATTTTACACCTTCTTCCGCATTAAATATTTCAAACTTATCTCTTCCAAATTTCCTGATCAGTCGACATCAGAGTTCATATTCAGTTTCTCATCAATCAGTACTACATTTTGCAAACCAGGCCGCATTGACGCATTGATAGGGGATCCAATGGATATTACAGATTCTAAAAAAGTGATGTATGTAAGATTAATTCATGAATGAATAAATGATAGTTTAAAAAACTACAAAAACACACTTTTAAAGTTAATTGAACCAAAATGTAAAAAAATAATTCTTAATATAAGAATAAAAGGATTAACGAGAAAATCAATGCCAATGTGGTAAAAGTGTGTGGGGTGTGAGCTTTGCACTACATTTTTACACAACTCTACATTTAAGAATAGAACCAGTGAAAATTATAACAATTGATATCAAGCACCCTTTGCTTTAACCACAATAACATTAATTTTCTTGTTAATCATTTAATTCTTAAATAAAGAATTATTTTTTACTTATTAGTTTGATTCACTATAAAAGAGTGTTTTTTAGTTTTTTAAAACTATAATTTATTAACACTAGACAAGCTTAATATAACAATGGTAATAAAATGCCCTAGATTTGATTTTATCATAAGGACAATTTTGTGAAGTATATTGAACTCAATTTACACACGATTATTCAAAAGATGTTTCTCTATTAAAAGATAATTAATTAACACGCTGTGCGACAGATGAATTGTTATTTAAACCTTTATCTACCACCGATGGTACTTATCAGTACCACTCACTTTAAAATTACATAGAATAACCATTTTTACAAATATTCTGACGATACTTTGCAGGAATATTCTTTGAAATCCACTGTTTCAAGATATATGGCAGCACGGGTTCTACGATGAGTATTTTAGCGGGGAAAGCGAATAGTTCCGTAGCAGAAATTGCGCTTTCAGCTGATGGCGTTTTCAGCGGATTGGAAAGATTATCCTTTTTGTCCCGAAAAAATAGTTAATGTCAAAATTTAACTGTCTTATTTTTTTTATTTTTTTTGGTATGTTAGTGAAGACTTTAGAAAACGATTTGACTATTTATTTTAAGTGAACATTCTATATAATTTATTTTACAGTTGAATTTCTTTAATTAATTAATTAATTAGCTCTAGCGGTTTAAATTTTCCAAAGCTGAGTATTGTTTATGTATATCCCTTAATTTTCAATGTAGTGATAAAAAAAAAAAATAATATTGCATGAAAAAAACTACAGTAAATCATAATGCGGTAGATAAAGGGTTGAAAACCAATTTATTCAAAAATTTTGTAAAGTAATGTCTGTATAATAAAGTGCCATTGAAGCCAAAGTCGGTTTTTTAAGTCCCAAAGCCATTTTGGACTTTCCAGAGCATTCGGCAGAGGTAACGGGTTCAATGCTTGTTTCATTCAAATAATGTCCTAAAACAGCGGTTCTTAAACTTTCGATCGCCACCCACCCCCCCCCCTTCATATATCAGGGTGAAATCGTGGACTCCCAAAATCCGTGCATTTCAACTTAATATTCTTGATCGAAATACATGTTCCAGTAGAGTTTCTTCACTGGGGACAATTTAGTGATCTAGTCTAGTATAGTACACATTTCAATTTTTCCACGAGACCCTTTAGAGTCTGTAAAAGTGGGAAATCTCAACGTTACATGAGAGACTCCTCGTACCCCCTAGTGTGGAGCTGCGTTCACCCAGGGGTCCATTGACTACAATTTACGACCCACTATCATAGAGGAGTATTGCAGTATAAGTAAGCTTCCAATACAACCAAATGAAAATAATAAGTATCATTCTCATTCTTAAGCCAGGATTCAGAATCATGAAATTCATCACCAATAATCTAGGTTTAATTTTAAAAAAATTAAACTGTAGGTGCTAAGATCAACAATCGATGTGGCATGATTCGGAATGTCTCCATTCTCTTTCCGATATTGCATTCATCTAGACATAGAGTTGAGAAATAAAGGCACTTTGACTTAAAATTTTGTAACATCCGTCCTATTCTCCCGAGCTTGTCTCAAACGATTACATACAATTCTTAGAAATCAAAACATTATTGAGCGGTAATAGACTGTACATTCCAAATGATATCACTCAAGAGGTGAAACAATGTTTATCGACGTATTCTAAGATTTATCATGACGGGCTTCGAATGGTCAAAAAACGTTCGGTGGATTTTATATAGAAAAGTCTTTAGAATAATAAATAAAATTTAGCTTTCTATCTGAATTTTTCTTAGTTATAATTAAAACTTTACAATAATTCTCGTATAGATCCATATATTATAAATATTTTGTTTTCGACAAATTAACCAAAAAGGGCTTGACAAAAATAACAGGGGTGGTTGTACCCATCAGTACATACAATATTTACTATGTGGCTTAATATCGCCCTGATTAGCACAAAAGCGTAAATTTGCTTTTTTCCCAGATAATTAGTTAATTAGATAATTAACTTATAACTTAACAACTTAGATAATTAACTTGAAATTCCGTTATTTCTTTGTCTTTTCAATGTAGACAATTCAATTAGGAGATCTCAATTTTTTTTTCAGTTAATAAGACGAGAATGCTACTTTCAGTTCCTTAGTAAAGATTGCTTTTTGTCTGATGGGCACAATAACCCTTCTTATTTTTGCCAAAATTATTTTCTGGACTTTCTGTATATTTCCTTTAAAAGACCGATATTGAAGACCAAGAACTTTTATAGTTTGTTATTCATCCAATCATAACTTAGGTGTTGATGAAGAAAAGTAAAATGAGAAAGCTTCGTACATTTTTTTTTTACACTAAACAAAGATTACAATAACAGAGACACTTGTAGTAAACATATACACCCCAACTCTTTTTTCAATTCCTCTACTATTAGTTCACTCTCTCCCTATGTATGTATGTGTATATATATATATATATAACTTGTTCAAATTTTCAATTGTTAATAAAATAATTTCTATTCATCCATTCAAGTTCAAATACATTTTTTTAACTTGTAGTGGATGACTTGATGTTAATACAGTTTTTTTTCAAATATTAATTTATTATTTAAATTTTTAAAAAATAATAAATACTACAAAAATAACAGTCCAACAGCTTATATAGAAAGAAATATCGTTCGCTGTGTCCCTATAGTGCAATGAATAGCGCCTTAGACACTTAATCCAAAGGTCGTGGGTTTGAATCCCACGTGCGATGGCCAAATTTCTGAGCGTGTGGTTTCTTTTTTACTATACTATTTAATTAGAGCAATTAAATTTAATTAATGAATAAATAGTAACAAACAAACAAAAAAATATTCGAACACTCTGTATAGAAAAGAAAATGGAAAATTGCAAGGAAAATCGCTTTCTATTTTGTCACTAATTTTGAGATTCTGCCATATGTATATACATATTTATATTAATTGTAACTATTAATAAAAAGTAACTAAAATAAAATGTTTCTTTGTTGACTTCTAATTAGGAATTGACTTAAAAATTCTTTTATATTGCTTGTTCACAAGGTCTTTTTTTACACGATTTTGAAATAACACGGTACAAAAATTTAATGATTTCTCTTTTATTTTTTTCACAAAATTTTTGCTCTAGCACGAATTTTTAAAAAATTAAGTGATTCGTTCCCTTAGAATAAGGACGATTTGATTGAATTTAAGACAGTTTATGAAAAAAGAAGTCGCGCGATAATAATTAGAACGAAGATGAAGTTCAGCTATTAACAACTGGTTTAATTCCCGAGAGCTTGAAATTTACTACAAGTATGGAACAACATTTTCTTACTTGTGACCCCGACATAAAGAGTGTTGTGACGTCTCTCGCGTCTTTCTGTTAACATAACTCCTATGTTCTTTGACGGCCACGATTAATGGCAAAAATTTTTCCCAAACCCCAAATTTACCAAGAAGATAAACAAAGATATTATGCAAATGAGATTTACTATAAAAGGATAGAAGCTTTGATGATAAGATATAGTGTGCAAGCTTAGATATAGCGTGGCAAAAGCCTAGATATAGCGCGGCGGGGCTCAGAGATAGTATTGTGGAATTATTCTGATCGATAGCGTGCCCAAAAGCTTGTGTGAAATCTTGCGGATCAAAAATTAACAGTCCGATAGCTTTAGAAGGAATAGAAAATCCCATATAAAGAAGTTGGAATCTTCATATATAAAGCGAAAGATATATATCTCTTTAGGTAAAGGAACCAGAACTGAAAAAGGTAATATTGGATATAAGTAATTAGATGAATAAGATTATTAATGATAATTGAGATAAAGGATCTAGTTGCGTGATCTGACTTGAATACGTGATTTAATTTGGGCTTGACTCTCACTTTAATTAAAATTGTCAAATTAGAATTTAAGTAATATAAGTTATTCTTAATAAAAGTTGTATTAAGAATTATTATGTCTCATCATTTTGATAATCCCACACCTCTAGCTTACGCGGAACCGGCACGACATGGTCATCACAGGATGGCTATGTCGCAGTGTGAGCGACTTCCCCCTGAAGTCGCCCCTTCACCGTCCTGCCTACCTAAGAGTTTGGGGAGGAACAAAGTAGGACCAGAAACTTCCATTATAATTATTATTTATTTTTTCTTAAGCACACTAATCAACAACAAGTTAAACTACAAGTGGATGCCCTAGGAATGATATAGAGAATGTAATAAACCCTAAGTAAACAAGTGCAAGTAATCAAATGAATTTAATCTAATATATCTTTGACTATGAATTCCCAATCCATTAATTTACTATAGTGGCAAACTCCGTTCTTAACTTAAGCTGTGAAAATCAATTATATCTTACCTTCATAAAACGCTGCAACAGTTTCTGTGTGAGTGCCTTCTATCATCAATTACAAAACTCTGACTTTACATAGTCGAACTAATCTACATATCAGGGTTTCTTCTTGAGAGGGATGGTTGTTAATTAATGTGAATGCTAGCCGAAAGATTCCCCAAGAGAATTAGTAATAGGATTCCGTAAGGATCCATCCCAAGAGTGCATTAAAATTCAGACGTAATCATAAGTTTTGTGTAGCAGGATATATATATATATATATATATATATATATTATATATATCAAGTATTATACAAGTAACTTGAAAAATTAAAAATCAGCCACTTATAACAGACTTTGTATAGACAACAACAAAAAACCGAGTCCATTAATAACGAATGAAATACTGCATTTGAATCAAACCCACGTAAGTTGTGCTAGACACATCTAATATATACTTTTATATTGATGATAACCTTTTTGATTCAGTTCGTAATTAATGTGCAAGTTTGTTAATGAATGCAAGGAATAGTTGTTAGTAGTTTTATTCCCAATTTCAATTTGAATTTTTTTATGCTGTATGTACTTATAGACTAAATTTACACTGTACACTATTTTTATTAATTTCTTTTTGCAACAGCAATGCATTGTTTTTGTTTTATAAATATGTAACATGGATTTTATCATTACTTTTTTTGCACGTTTTTTGAGAGAATATTTAGATTTTTCAACTTATACGATTTTTTTAAAATTGGGAGCATATCCCCAAATTTACAATATGTCACACTTATTTTTTACACGATTTCTTTTTCTACACGGTTTACTACGTATCTACCGTGTAAAAAAAGAGATGGATATGTATCTTCTAAACTATCCCTTCAAGAAATAAATCTTTTAGGAAACCTTAGGGATTTTCTTGAAGAGAAAAAACTCACATTATTTTTATTTCCTTGTGCAAAAAATTTTTTTTTGAAATAAAAAATAATCGAACTAGAAAAAGAAATTCATTTTAAAATTCACAACCTGAAAAAAAGCTGGATAATGATTTTAAAAAAAATTATTTTATACTTTGCATAATCTTATGACGAAACATTCCTTTTTCATGCAATTAAGTTCCTAGTATCTAACATTTTTCTCATCTCACTTTACTCCTTACTTTCTTTATTGTTGTTACTTGTGTTTTTGCTCTTATATATTTTTTCTTGGAATCATAGGAAAAATTTTAAAACATTTCTTGATAAATATTTTTTGGAAATTTCTGGTATACGGGGATATAATATTTTTATTTTATTATTTATGAAGTTTAAATATTGTAGTGATAATATTACTTATTTTCATTTTAAAAATTGTAAATATTTTTCAAAACTCTGCTTATATTATTATTTAACTACCATTGATGCTGTCCTAGAAGATTCAACGCATTTTTTATTTACAAACAATACTATACAGATTGTACTATTTACTTATTAAGTATAGCCACCAATCGGATATAAACTAGGCCCTGCACGTGTCATAGGGCCTAGTTTTGAATCTTGAAGAAGGCATAGATGTTTGTAAATGTAAAATACCTTTGCGGATGCCCTTACCGCAATGAATTTCGTAGTAAGGGGCTGACACTTTCTATCAAGTGACATTAGCAACAACAACCTATTAAGTCAAATTTTAAGTATTATCATTACGCTTTGATATAGTAATATCCTTACTAATGTTATAAACGTGAAAGTTTGTGTGGATGTTTGGTACTCTTTCACGCAAAAACAACTGAATGGATTTTAATGAGACTTTACAATAATATAGCTTATACATCAGAATAACAAATAGGCTATTATTTATAAAGATATTGTGTGAAGTGTCCAAAATATAACGATAATCGTCAAGTAAATAGGAAAAAATTCTGCCATCTGCAAAAAAGCCCGCGACAGCATATATCTATCTTTTATGTGTCAAGCAAAACTTTGCATTTTGTTTTGTATACGCCAGGTTCCAGGGACTGCGAAAGCTTGAAAAGGCGGAGTGTAAGGCTGATTACAATTTTAACATAAAATAAATAGAATAAAAAGTAATATTAACGCATTACACTTCCAGATATAAATTATTTATGCTATTTTAAGCGTTCATTACACAAAATTTGTAACAATGTGTTACTTTAGCTGAGCAGAGATCAGCTTAGGAAGGTGTTTTTGAAAATCGACCCACAAGAGAGTTACAGGGAGTTATAGATAAAGAAAAAGTCCTTTTTATCAGCTATTAGATCTACAGACATAAAATTTAATAAACAGGGTTTTTTTTATTCAGCTGAGATATGCAAAAAGTGGTTTTTTTTTTTTTTTTAATTTGCAATTCATGCAAAATTAACTCATTAAAAACTTCTTTATCCTTCAATCTGTATTGTTCAATTTTTCAATTCACTCCGTGCGAAGAACGGCTATAACAGCTAGTCAGTCATAAACTTAATAAACTATTTTCATTTATTTGAGACTTAGTGTTTGAAAAAAACAAGCGCTCTAAAAATCAGTCATGTAAATTTTCATATATATCTTGTCAGTCACCTCTTTCTCATGATGGTTGAGGTGAAAATCACGCTCATTAATTTGATTACCAAAAGTATCGGAAGTAGCATAGATGGAGAAGCTATTAAATCAGGCCTGAAATGATTACAAACAGGTAATAATTTACTGTTTTTTATTAACCCGGCAGCGGGCGCGCGGGGCATTGAAGCAGAAAAGTTCAACATGCTATTTTTCAATCATCAAAGGACAATAAAACTACAATAACTTAAACAAAATATGACAGTTTAGTCTTCAAATAACATGTCTGTAATGTTAGGGGAAAGTATTAGTCATTTGTGCCCTTTATTAAAGCCACGCACATTTAAAACTTCTTGGTTCAGTTTGATTGGTATTTTTTCTCAAATTATCCAAGAAAAATTGAATAATCCTTAAAAGTAGGTAAGTATACTCTCTCTTAGTTAAATTATTCACTGTAATTACGATTTTTATCGTGTACAATAAATTAACAATTGTAAAAAAAGTATTGGGGTGACTCAATCATCCCACGCGACTATTAACGTTAGAATCGAGTGCGTGCCTGTTTCTAGGTTAAATTAAACTCTAGGAAGACAACGCGATAAGCAGACAAAACAATCTAAAGGGTAAAAATCAATTGTTACTTATCTAAAATGAGATGCACACAAACTCTCAGACTTCATAAAAGGACAATTCCCCCAAATGGTCTGGTATCTTGCAAATGGTTACACAACTATAATCCAGGAACTAATCTTTGCACCCTGTAGTATCTACTCTTTCCTATAATCATCTATATTATATCATCACTCATTGGCTCTTTTTGGCTGCGTTAGCATTGTAGTTATGTTCACGAATTTGTGGCTATCGTGTAGTGGGTTCAAGTCCTGGTACCCCTGAAAACCCGCCAAGGCCAATGCACTTTAAATCTGTCGAGGCTCAAAGTCCTCCCGTTGGCATGGTGTGGTACCTTGGAGAGGGGGAGGCCAACTTACTTGTCATGTGCCGGGATTACAAGGTTCGTCACCATTATATCTAGTGTTGCTTTAGTGTGCGTCGTTGGTAAACACGAAATTGTTAGGGACCCTATTCACTTCGCTACTGGAGATAGTGATTAATAAATTGTAACTTATTTAATCCCTCTTTATTATCAGGCTATTGTTTTTATTTTTTTCTAATGTTAATTGTGTATATTAAAACGTTAAATATATACAATTGTCTATATATAGCAATCAAAAATAATTTCATTGTAAGCGATTGGATTACGAAGTTTTAACAATATAAATGCTGTGTATCTTTCACTCTGGTGTGATTTTTATAGACTGAATAAATCGTTTGTATTGTTATAAAACCTTTCCAAACTAAATGCAGCTTTTCTCAAATAAAACAAATCCCCCAAATGGGTTGCATTTTAGCAGCTTAGCCTTAGCAAACGCTACAAGTCCCCAAATGTGAAATTCATTACAGGGTGGCACCATCTAGTGGTGGCCTTGCCACCAAATTTGGACGCTTAAATTGTTTTTAATTCAAGCTCTCGTCGGTTTCTAAATAATGCATGATTAAATTTTGCCTCGAATACCAAAGCCAAACTTATACGCAAGAGATCTTGTACACACTACATAATCACATGACATGCGTGCCTTCGATTTTTACATGCAGAAAATATATCGATTTCAGCCGGGGTCGATCCAGCAATCATAGGCTTACGAAGCGGGCACTCGGCCTCTATGCTACCGTAGCCGACAATTACAAATGTGCGTTTACATATTTTCAAATATATTATTTCGGGTAATTAAGTACATATAATATTGTTATGTATTTCATAAAATTAATATATTTAACCATCTTAAAATAGTGTAAATGATTTATATTTGTATATTTCATGCGTGTTAATATTACTTTCTGTTGTATTTATTTTATGATAAATTTGTAATATTCGCAAGCAATGTCATCCCTTACATTGTAAAGTCATTTCAATGGAAGCTTGGCAAACTATTGGTGATATAACAAAGTTGGCATCATTATTGGGAGCCATAATGGTGTCCATTTTTGGTGAATTAGCTACCATGTGGTTGCTTCAGGAAAATCACTGAAGAAATCTATAACATCACAATCTATGACGTTAATGGATTTTTCAAGAAAGAGCTGCAAGTAGCCATGTGGACTATAAATAGCAGTTGCTCGCTGAAACTTAGTCAATATTAAACCATTTGTTGAAGAGAATGAGATGTTTCTTGCAGATAATCTTTAATATTACGAACATTTTTTAGACATTTTTAGTTGTGGCTGAGGGATGTATTGCGAATTTTAATGATGTATCCGGTATTTTAAGGATTATTTTCCACAATATATTTTCATCGATCTTAAGGAAATGTTTTGCTCTTTAATGCAGCATAAAAGTGCATGAATAATATAATATTAAAGGTTTTGAGTTTCACTATTTCAAATGTATAAGGAAAGCAAACTCGCTAGGAGTTTTAATTGTCGACAAATTTGTTGTTTCTTTCATTAACTGTAAGCACCCGATGAACAGGGTATAAAAATTACTATTCTAATCTAGTATTCTTCATCAACGCTTTTATATATGAATCAGAATGCACATAATTATGTGAATTCTCAAAACTTTCAAAATAATTTAGTATCTTTGCATAATATCGCATTCAACTTAAAAAAAGAAAATGAGACCCTTTCACAGCATTTGGGAGGGGGATTTGTATCGTATAAATTCCCACAAGAACGGCTATAGTTATTCTAAAAATACCAATCTACTATGACCATGTATATATATATATAGAGAGAGAGAGAGACTTCTTGAAGTATGTAATTAGCACCACTGTGTTAAAGAAAATATGCCCTAATCCCTAATTTTCTTAAACCATGAACTTTAGTTCAAGTTTATAGTGTGATAAGATTAAAGTCTGAAATCTGTTAATTAACGGGTTAAGTAACGGCAATTAATTATTAAAAGTAGTGACAATGCAAACCTCGTTGGATATCTGATAATTAGATCTCTAATTGGAAATCGAATAAAGGAACGAAATTTTAAAAAATACGATAACTTTGTCCAAAGGGTATTGCTTCTTTAATCGAATAACGATTTGAGGTTCAATGATTGCGAACAAAGAGAAATTAACTCTTATTCAAGTACATCCATTTAATCCTCTTATATTTGAAAGTAATTCCGATTCCCATTCAATTTATTATGTTATACGTCATTTGATCACAAAGGAGAAGCCAAGTTTTAATTTATTTCTTCTTGAAATGTATCTATCGTCTTCCTTTCAAAATTAATTACAAAAAGCATCATGTCATTTTTACACTTATTCTAAGAAAATAGTTTAAAGTAGGGGTCGGCAACTTATGGTATGCTTGCCACGTGTGGCACGCGGTACAATTTTCATCGGGATTCCGCATTACCTTATAAATTTCTCAATTTGTGAGTGAATGGAACTTAATAAACTCGTAATGGATCTTATTTGACAAACATCTTCAGAATTATGGACATTAACGGAATCACGAAAAAAAACTGTAGAAACTCTGAAGATAAATTTACATCTATTTTGTAAATAATTGAATGTCATTCCTGGAAAGATTTAATTGTTTGAAGAGAAAAAAATTGTCTATACTCTGCTTTTCGCTTTTGGTTCAACATATCTAACAAGGAGAGGGCACGACTAAGGAAATTCATTTTGGGTCGAGATTTGGTGTAATAGTAGTACTCCTTTAGGGTTTTCAATCCTTAATGTAGTTTCGTTGAATGGCCAGTCGATTCGAAGAAAAAAAGCCTTCGAAATCCATGCTTAGCTTTTATACAATTTAGTTTCAATTTGCTCCACCGGCCCAGTGGCTCGATTGGTAAATCGCCTGCCTTCAATGAGAGCAGATCCGAGTTCGAATAACGCCAAAATCTTATTCTTTCAATTCCTTTAGTAATTTTTTAAAATTAAATAAATTTATTTATGAAAGATTTATTAAATATTAAATGATATTTATGCAATTATTTTGTATTTTATAAAGTAAAAAATATAAATCAATAAATTTATTATTTAAAATTATTAATAATTAATCATTAAATAAAATTATTTAAAGCTATTATTAAATAAAATTAGTTAGTAATTAAAATCATTAAAATTATTTTTAATTAAAATTACTTAAAACTATTATTAATTAATATTAATTATTAATTAAATTATTTAAAAATATTTTAATTAAAAATAATTATTCATTGAAATAATTTAAAATTAATATTAATTAAAAATAATTAATTATTATGAATTAAAATTATTAAAATTATATAAATTATTTAAATACATTTATTAAAATTAATTATTCGTTAAAATTACTTAAAATTAATATTAATTAAAAATAATTAATTAAAATTACTTAAATATTTATTAATATTAATTATTCATTAAAATTATTCTAAATTAATATTAGTTAAAATGTTTAAATAATATTAATTAAATTAATTAATTATTATTAATAAAAATTATTAAAATTATTTAAATAAATTTATTAAAATTAATTAATTAATTTTTTTTAATTAAATAAATTTATTTAGAAAGGACTTATTAAATATTTTATATAATTATAAAATAATTAATTTAATAGTAATAATAATATGTTTTATAAATTATTTTATATTATATGTATAATATTTCATTTATAGTATATTGTATTTCACATTATAAAACTATTTGTAAATAATTTTTATGTAAAATATAATTTAGTATTTTATATATTTTATTATAAATATTATTTATTTATATAAAAATATATTTATTAAACATTATATACATAGTTATGTAATTACAGTATTTTTTTTTACTTTATAAAATGCAAAATAATTGCGCGTAGAATATCATTTAATATTTAATAAACCTTTAACCTATTTAATAAACCTTTATTTTTTAAAATAAATATATTTAATTTTTTAAAAAATATTTAAAGAAATTGAAAAAAAAAATGTTTTTCGCGTGATTCTAACTTGGACCCGCCAACATTGAACGCAGGAGACTTGCCAACCGAGCCACTGGGCCGGTGGAGAAACCTGAAACTTAATTATATGAAAGCTAAGCATGAATTTCGAAGGCAGTTTTCTCTGAATTGACTGGCCATTCGGTGGAATTACATTAAGGGTTGAGCATCCTAAAGAAGTATTACTTATTATACCAAGTCTCGAACCGAAATGAATTTCCTTAGTCGTGCCCTCTTCTTGTGAGTAAAAAAAATCTTTCATGTGATAAATATTTCGAGTCAGAAAAGAAATTATGTAACAACAGGATGTTCAGAATTATGTCAAATTGAAAGCCACAAATTATACCCCTGAATTTTCGATATGAAAATAGAACGCGCAAACACTAAGTTCGCATTACAATTTTTATTTATTCCTATTTATTTAACTATAATGAAGGGAAATACTTATGTTTTACATTGTCCCTTTTTTATTTTAATAAATATATTTAAAAATACGGGATATATGCACACTTTTTTTTGTTGAAGAAATAGCTATATTTTATACTATTTATTTTTATGTTAAGAAATATCTTTAAATGATGCAAAATTAATATATGATAAAACTGTAAATTTTTTTTATATTATTGACCTTCATGCTCTAGCTCTGTATATATTATCGCAGGAAATGAATGTTTCAGAAATGTTCTACTGTGTGTGACACGTTGTCACATTGGTAGATTGGTTTGTCACACCACAGCTAAAAGGTTACCGACTCCTGGTTTAGAGCGTCAAGTAGCGTTTGATGCACTAATTTCAAGAATATTTACCATTTCTTATTTAACTAATGCAATTTGTTTTTAGATAAGTTTTATTTCATTTTCACTCGTAAGACAACATGTGACTGCGATAGCCTGATGATCAAAGTCACGAGCTACGGTTCGTGATGTGGCTGCTTGATCCAAAACTGCCATGCGTATAACTCGCCTGTCATCACGAGCAGTGGTGCAACGAGGTTGGTGCGAACGAGCCCGTATGTCCATCGTTTTCTTCTGCATCCAGCTATGACACATCTGCATCACGGTTGCTTATTTTCATCCCCACGTTGACCGATTCCTCTGAAGGATAATCCACAATTCTTATAGGCTACTATTCTTCCTCGGTCGAATTCAGGAACTTGGTCAAAAGACGCTGGATGTTTAAATGAGGCATAGACAAACAGCTTATACAAGAAAATGACAATAAAACTATTGCCGTACTTCCAATCTCCAATCTGTTCTCCCCTTATAAAGCGCTTACAGGTGGCGCTACGATCACCCGTGACGTGCGTCTGCGCTATAATGCTAATGATTTCTATAGATCATGCAATCGCATGATACATAACGGATAACGCATGATGTAATTTTCACATGGTTTGCATACTTCCATCAGGGTATTGCAATTTGTGTGCCAGCAGTGTAGAATTTCCCTGCAGTTTTAAAAAGGAATATTCTGCTTTTTCAAAGTCAATCTTCAAGTACAGAAGCCAGCACTGAACAAAAACATAGTATACGAAATAAAATTCAAAAGTTCATCTTCTATCAAGACCTGTGCAATTTTGCTGGCCAAAATCATGAAATTTAAAGTTTGGCCTATTACAATACCCACTGTATTCACCAAATTTGGAATCCAGAGTGATTTTCTTAGTATCAAAAAAATGACTCTGTAGACAACGGTTCACGTCAAACGAAGAGGTTTTTTCCCAAGCAGATAGCTAATTTGAGGACCTTTCAAATTCTTACTTTTTGGGTGGCCTTAAAAGTTGGAGAAGTGCTTGGAAAAGTGCATAAGGTTAAAAAAAATGTTATGTTGGGAAGTTTTAAAAAAATATACCTAAAATTATTTGTTTTCTAGCTTTGACTTTTCTAGCAATACACTTATTGAACGATCTTCGTAAATTGGTAATTTGGTGTACAATCGTCTCTAATTTTTTTTTCAAAATTGGCTACTATTTTTCTTTGTGAATTTCTATGCGCTATCGTCAACAAATGCGAATAACATTAAAGCAAAAACTAAGTCTATTCATATAAACTTGCTCTTGATTAGCTATTTAGAATACTTATAGAGCAAGAACTGGTCGTAGGAATCTTTTAGTACAGCAAAAATAAACGAGAAACGTAAACAACGTTTGAATACTCTAAGCATTTAAGAATCAACAAAATCGTCTAATTCATTTTTTTACTTATCGAAGGTCTGTCTAGATTTCATTTTAAATTATATTAGTTATCCTTTTAAGGGCTCAAAAACATCTCTCGATTATCTTATTTACCGGTACAAACTCCTTCCACAAACAAACGATTATTTCTAAAGTATGTGGAGAATGATGTACATTATTCCAATAAAAATTATAATCCTTAGAAATTTCTGGCTAATGCTGAGTGTTTACTTCTTCGTTTTAAAAGTGGTGGTGAAATTAAAAAACATAATAACATGTAGGGTAAAAAAGAAGAAAAAAATATTTTTATTGTTCCTTTTTAAAAGGATAACATATTTTTAAATTAAATTTTACCAAACATATACCAAACTATTACGCTTATTGCATATTATGCTACTTTCACAATCTTATGAATAATTCAAGCAGTACAATAGAAAATAAAATTTAGTAAATTTGCAAATTTCGTAGCAAGTAACAGCTACTCAAAATAAATAAATAATTCAGTGTTTTGTATATTGGTTTTACTCTCTGTTACATTTCGTTGCTTTATATGGTTCATGGCTCTATACAAATAAATTGAATATTCAGCTACACTTCGTTTTTCGTGAGATTTATATGTATATTGTTAGTTGTAGTATAAAGGGAAGATATATTCCTTAAATTTATCCGTCCGGTTAAGCAAACTTATGAAACAATTTTCTTGTTAGACTTGCTGAAATTTATGGGTGGAATATTTTTCGTTTTTGTCTCATGTTTTACTATTAATATTCAAAGAATTAAAGGTGCATTGCCAAAACAAATCTCCCTTTTAATATACTGATAAAATTTTACTTAAAGCAGAAAAATGTAGGAAGTTTTTAAATAAAAATGCAGCTATTTAAACTGCGTTGTAGTGTTGTATAATTTATATATATGTAAAGATAAATTAGATTTAAAATTAAATTCCCCATATAGCACCTAACTTTTATTTTCCGTTACATCTTCAAGTATTAAATTAATTGCTCAATTATTTCTCCGAAACAGATGGCCTAACCACTGAAAACCTCTAATCCCAAATCATTTTATTTAATAGCTCTATATGCAGCATTAACTTTCAAGTACTTCAACTTGACTTATTATTGACTGAGTATTAACTTACAAGTAGTATAAAATAAGAGATACTTCACACATCTGGGCTTAAGTGGTGAAAACAGATTTCACTTTGACGTCCTTTTTCTCTCAGCTTCAGAACTTGTCGGTAACTCATTGAATAAAGGTCCTTTTTTAAAATTAAGATTGGCTGATTAAAAGGTCATATATATATATATATATATATATATATATATATATATATATATATATATATATATATATATATATATATAACCGATTTTCTTCAAGAAAAACACCCCAAACAAAAAATTCGACAAACACATAGACAGGGGAAAATCACACAATGGGGGAAAAAAAGAGTAATCGAGATAAAAAATAAAAAATGGATGCTGCAGTGTTATGAATTTTAAATTTTGGGATGATTGAGGATGTTTTTGTGAAGAGGCCCCTGCTGGTCAGGTCTTCAACCCCTATCTGGTTTTCGTGTTATGGTGTTGCAGTTTTTGGTTGGGAGAGGAGGGCGGACATCAGGGAAAGGAGAAACAATGAGAGTGGTGCTGTGGAGGTGGGCTTTTATTGGAGGTTGGGAAATGAGCTTTTTAAAAGACTGCTTTGTTCGAAGAATTTTCTAATTTTAGTTTATTATTTTAAAAAACAACTATTATAAAAAAATTTAGGGGGGAAAAAGGGAAAATAATATGAGATTAAACTTTATCCGGGGGCTTTTGCTGGGGAGGGTTTTTTTTCGTCCGAATTTGATTTTTAAATTTAAAAGAAGACGAAATTTTTTATTTTTCTTTACTAGGTTTGAAATGACAAAAAAGTTCCCGAACTTGTATTAAGTCAGAGGTATCTTTTTTTCAAGGGAACCAGGGGGAAAACTTCTTCTGTTATCATTTTTATTTTAAAGTAGGGGGTTTTACTGGGTATTTCTCCCCTAACAATGTTTGCGAAAAAATTCCTTCTTTTAAACCATTTACGGGGAAAATTTTTCTTTTTTATTGGGTCAACGAAAGGGGGACCTTCTTTTGGGTTTTGGGAAATTTTGGGGCATTTTGTATAACATGCGAATGACCGTAGCCCCGCAGTTTAAAACAAAAGGGTTTTCCCCTTTCTTTGATTTGGCAGTTTCTCGTAGCGGGGTTTTTACCGCATTTTAAACATATTTTAAAAACATTTGTTTTTTAACAGCTTTGGGGTTTTCTTTTAGGAAACCCATCCTTTCTTTTAAGTAACCTAATTTTGTTAAATCAAAATTTTATATTATTGGCGTTTCTCGGGAAGTATTGAAAATAGGGAAGGGGGTTTTTTTTTTTTTCGAGATAAGCTGGTACGGCCAATTAAAAAACCTTCTTCTACTAAACTTTTTGTGATATCTTCGATTTTAGAAAAAAACCCGGGGCCCTTTTATTACAGTTTTTACCCCGGTTTGTCAGGTTTAGGTTAATTAATAGAATTCAATTCTTTATCCGTTTTTAAAAGAAGGGGATAAGAGTTCGATATTTTAAAAAATCATTTGTGAAAATTTTAATTACATCACCGGCGGTTCTTTTTTGGAATTTTTGGGGAATTTTTCGAAAATTAATTTAATTTGACCCGGGAAATTTTTTTTTTGTTTTTAAAACATGACAGGTGGGGGGAAGTTTAGTCGGAGGGAGTAACTCACCCAGAAGTTCAATTATTGTTTTGGGGGGGGTGGATGTTTGACCCCCTTTTGTTCTAAACCCGAAAATTATTTTTTTCCCTATGGGACCCCGGTTAAGTGAGGGAAACGGGCCGGGCCCGTTTTTTGGGAAAAGATAAACTCTCCGTGGTTTCCCCTTGTTTTTATTTTGCGTTTTTTAAAATAACTTTTTTTTTTAATTTTACACTGGGTTTTTAAACTTTGAAATGAGATCGTTAAATTAATTTCTTCAACTACCAAGGAAAGGGGAAATTTTATGTTCATTGCAATCAGTTCTAGTGCATGGGGGGGGTTTTTAAGCACCCCTTACCATTTTTTTTTTCAAAATCCCTTCGGTGCTCATCCGGTAGTTTTCCCGGAAAAAGGAATTCCTGTGAGTGGGTTTAAACCCTTGCTGGGCTTTCATCGGGGAAGTGATTTTAAAAGGGGGCCGGAGATACCAGTGACTGTATCTTTTAAGCTTTCGGCGGGCAATTTTCCTTGTTTAAAATGGGGGAAAAGCCCAAATTTTGCTAAAAATCACTCATGACGTCGATCCAAACGCGGACCCTAATAATCGTGGTATATCTCTGGTATTTTTTTATGAAATTCCCACTTGGGACAGTTATTATAAAAAAAATAATTTATAAAAAAAGGGGGGTTTGAACATGTTTTTGGGAACCCTTTCCCCCTTTTTTTTTTTGAAAAAATAACACTGAGAAAAAACCAAATTGGGGGAAAAATGGATAGAAATATCTAAATCCATTACAAGATAGGGGGTAACTTACCTAAAAAAATTTCACTTAAAATGCAAAGCCGCGCTAAATCTGAGTGGAAGCATTTTTAAATTTTTTGCCGGGTTCTATACCCCCAATACAGATTTAAATCAAAAAAAATGGCTGAAAAGTAGCACTTAAAAAAAAAAATTAAAAAAAATGGAAATAAAATTAATAAGAGTTGCATATTATAGCAAAACTATAATAACAACCCAAAATAAATATGAATAAAAAAATATTAAATAATTTTTTAATCTAATATTAGATTATGGAGAAAAATAACAAAATATTTGTTTATAAATAAGGGTTTTTCAATTTAATTTTTAAACCTAACTTTTCTGAATAGCTTTTTTTTGTATAACTAAAAAATTAATTGGGTATTTTGATTTAAGCAATATTTAGTAAAATGTTTATAGTTATTTATAATGTCTGATTTTTTTACACAAAAAAATTTATTACGTTGTATATAATTAATAACAATATTTTAAAAATAGAAACATTTTACATTACTCTTGAAACCCTTTTTAATATTGAAATTAAAATCTTCTCTTTTATCATAAAATATATATATATATTTAAAAGAAATATCCTTTCTATGAGTTGGTGATGTTGCAGTCTGTTGGAATTGCCTAATTCTGGTTTCTGGGCAGAATTGTCCAAATACGCGTCGGGAGCTCACTCCAGGTAGGGTCCCCTTGGTCTTTAGGATCATTCCATTTTGCCCAACTATATCAGTAGGCATAACAGTCAAGACAGACCTCAACCATTTGGTACTCTGGTTCTTGGATCAACAGAAGCTGCTCATTCCCTCTTTCATATCACCTTGGTGACTTTCGAATAAAAGCTACTTTTTTTAAAAAATTTACCCGGGGCCGTTCGAGGTTTAGGAAGAATTTTTCCCTCAGGAATTTAAATTTTCGGCTCCCTTTAAATTTTTCCAATAAGGGCGAGCTTACTCCAATACATTTTTTAATTGGCTTTCCCCCCTTTGGGGAAAAAAAAGTTTCTCCCTCCGCAAGCTGGCCCCTTTTACCCCTACAACGATATCAATTTTCAGGGAAAACCTTTAAACCCCAAATTTTTATGGGGGTGTTCTTGGTGGTAGCAATGTTGCAACTGCAATCTTTGATGGATACGGGGTTTTGTGTTGGACACAAAATGACGACAGTGTAACATATTCCTTGTGACATGTCGCGTACGTCTTTAGGAAATGTGCAGAGAATGTACAGCCTAGGCAGTGCTTCTCAAACTTTCAATATTCGCGACCCAATATTCAATCATCACTTTCATCGCGCTCCCTTTCCCCTTTTACAATACAAAAACATAATATTGAATTCAATAATACTATACTTTGACGCTAAAGCTACAGTACGAATTTAACCTCTCTAATGCCACCGGCGTATATAAACGTCTTGCTCACTCAAAGCGTTAATTTCCTCGGACGTATACATGAGTCTACAAAGTACTATCTTTTCTATACTCAACTATCCATAAAATTATTCCAAAGGTTTTGGAATGCTTTTAAGCTTGGAAGGCTTTGGAATGCAATAAAAAGGCCTTGACAGTGTTTGCGAAGGATTTACTTGTTTTAGAGGATTTACTTATTTATTCCTTTTCCCCCCTTAATACGTCACATATGCGTGCCTACGTAAAAAACGGTGACATTGGGGAGCGAATCGCGCAACTTTTTATCGGCAGTTAAAGGATTAATTATAAACCGTGCAATTTACCAAAGGGGTCACTGGTAATTAATAAACTTGCTCATATAGTATTGTTAAATTATTTATGAAATAAATTGTGCAGTAATGATACATTTATAAGTTTATTATATCAGTATAAATATGTATTTTATTCTTAATTATGTCAGAATGTATTTTGTTTGTTTAATTTCAGAAAATTAAAAAAAAACCCTTTAGATAATCTTTTGCTTGAGACTTTTCAATATGCTCGCGCCCCTCTTGTAGAGTTATCACGCCCCCCTGGGGGGCGCCCCACAGTTTGAGAAGCGCTTGTCTAGGTTTTAAGAACAGCGCTCATGCTGAATGTGGTCTTATAATTCTTCCCTGGAAAACGAATGTACCGAATAAAATTTAGAACTTACACATTTTGTATGCGCTATTATTTTCTTTGGAACATTTTTTGCATAGTACAGCGCCCTAAATGTCCCTTTTGGTAATTTTTGGATATATTTTTTTAAGGAATCCCATTTCCCATGTCATAATTTGTTTCCATACCAAGTGTCAACCACACGGGACTAATAAAGATGACTCTTGCTTTTAAAATTTTAACAACTTTAATTCTGCGTGTAAAAATTTAGACAAATGCAGCAATTCCTGCTGCGATATCCTCTTCCAGGGATGAACACTACAAGAAGTGAGCATTCCACAGAGATTGTATTACACAAACAACTCGCGAAGCAAACAACATGTTGCCATCGCGCAAACGATAAATACAGTAGAGGACGTTAGTAAAAGACATGATACTAAAACTAAATATTTTACACAAAATGCATATAAAATAGAAATTGCAAATAATAATAATTAAATAGAAATTAAATATAGCGCATCAATAATAAACATGCAGTTTGAATAATAATAAAAATTAATGAAATAAAATAAGAAGTACTAATCTCTTTTGGTTATTAATATTGTAGAAAAATAATTTTATTAGAGACTAAAATCATCTGACCAAAATGAAGTCTTTTCTCATTTTTTTGGACATTTAACCCCTTTGAAATTAACTCAACTTAATGGTGCAACAGCCCATGAAGGCCAAGGCCTACTGTACCTATCGCAGCTTATGTGACATTAGGCGCACTGGGGTACATGTGCAGATGTTTCGGTCAAGTGGTCAGTTTGACACGAAAATCCAGTGTTCAGTTCTCACGCAAGTTTATACTCATTTATCGACCCACTGAATAGATGAGTCGATCTTGCCCAGCCCGGGATTTGAACCCGGACCTGGGCGTGGAAGTGCAATACACTACTACTCCGCCACTGGGCTTCCAACCCCTTTGTGGCAATATTAAATTTTGAAATTTTTTATAGTTTTATTTTCTCTTAATCTCAATATTATAGAACAGGGGTCGGCAACCTTGTGGGTGTTGCGTGCCAAACCAATCTACCAATATGATTCAGCGTGTTGCACAGTAGAACATTTTTGAAATAATTCAACTCCCACAATAATGCATGCAGAGTCAGAGAAAAGAGATAAAAAAAACTTACAGTTTTATTATTTATTACAGTGTTTCTCAAACCGTGGGGCGTGCCCCCCTAGGGGGACGCGAGCATATTGAAAAGTCTAAAACAAAACATTTTTTTTTTCCTGAACGTAAAAAAATGAAATACATTCTGACACAATAAAAAATAAAATATGCATTTACATTTATAAAATACACTTATAAATATATTAGTACTGTGTGCAATGCATTTCATAATTAACTTAGCATTACTAAGTTAAGAAGAAGTTTAAATATTACTAGTGACCCTATAGGCTTGTTATCTGTAATATTAAAAACAAAAATTGACTTATCTTTATAATCTGTACAGTTTATAATTAATCCCTTAAATGCCAATTAAAAGTTATGTGATTCGCTCCTCAATGCCACTGTTTAACACGTAGGTGAGCTAATGTGGTGTATCGAGGTAAAAAAGGAATAAATAAGCAAATCTTCTGAAACAAGTATATCCCTCCCAGCACTGTCAAAGTCCTTTTACTGCATTCCAAATCCTTCGGAATAATTTTATTGATAGCAGTGCACAGAAAATATCGTACTTCGGAAAGACGTATATATACGTCCGGCCAATTAAAACACTGACTGAGAAAGACGTTTATGTACGCCGGTGGCATTTAAAGCTGTACTGTAGGTTTAGCATCAATATATAGTATTATTGAATTCAATACATTGTTAATGGATGGATGGGGGGTGCGATGAAAATTGGGATTGAATATTGGGTCGCAAATATTGAAAGTTTGAGAATCACTGATTTATTAAGTTTGCTTCGTTTAAAGATATTTCTTAACATAAAAATGAACAGCGTAAAATATAGCTATTTCTTCAACAAAAATAAAAATATAACTTGAATTATACATATATGTTACGTATCTTTAAACATATTTATTAAAATAAGAAATTGACAAACATACATGTATTCCCCTTCATTATTCATAATAAAAAAAATAAATAAATAATTCAACGCGAGAACCTTAGTTCTTGCACCACTCTATTTTCAAATCGATAAAAATCAGTGGTGTAATTTGTGACTTTCAATTTAACACGATTCTGAACATTTAGTTGTTAAACAATCCTTTTCGGACTCGAAATATTTATCATATGAGGACAGTTTCTTACTTAGATATGTGCAACCAAAAGCGGAAAGCAGAGTACATATGCTATTTTCTTTTTTTCAAACAATTAAATCTCTTCCAGCAATGACATTCAATAAACACAAAATACAAAATGGTTACAAAATAGTTGTAAATTTAACTTTAGAGTTATTTTTCAAATATTTTCGTAATCCCTAAATGTCCCTTATTCTGAAGATGTTTGTCCAATAAGGTCCATTACAAATTTTTCAACTTCCATCTACTCAAAAATTGACGAATTTGTATAGTAGTGCAGAGTGTTACAGATAATTGTACTGCATGTCACATCCCGTTATTTATCATCATTATTTATCAATGCTATCGATAACGCGTGCCGTTATTTATCACTTCATAATGCATAAATTTATAATGCCTAAAATTTATTCTAGAAATTTACATAAATAAAAGAAATCTCACCCCTCCACACACACATTAAATACAACAATTTTAATTTTGGCTTCAAAATGCGCTGCAATGGTGGCGAAAGCAGCGCTCAGGTGCCAGTATAGTAAGATTTCATAGCAAACCTAATCCTTAGGGGTTACCATAAGTAATAAAAAATTGAAAAAAAAAGGTTTATTGTTTGACAAATAAAATACATTGTTTTGCCTTATATTAAAGTTGAAATTTTCTATTTAATCAAAGAATAATAACTATAATTTATTCTTTTATACCCCTCCCCATCCTTTATTTTGTGAATTGTAATTTATTTTTATTTTTAAAATTTCTGAATACATTGAAAGTTTCTGTTCAAATTAATTATACTCACATTCTTTGTTGAATTTATTATTGTGCTTGCACATATAGAATGCCTTAATTTTGAGTGCATTTATTGTAGCAATTTTAGAAGAAAAAATTATCTGTAAAAAAATTATCAGTAAATCTTTATTTCCCATGACAAAACACTAAATTCAATTAAGATTCATATATACGCAGAGAGAGAGAGTTTGAAAAAAAAATATTATACTAAACTAAATACGCAGGTTCGGGGAATTTTTCGATTCTTTTGTTGCGTATATATAAAACATTTAAGCTTTTATCTAGCTGTTGTTTTTCTTCCCCTAATTTAATTTCCTGAAAACATATTCACGAAAAATCCACGTTCTTAAAAAGAACTAAAGCCTCAGGACATTTGTCGGGCAGCATTTAAATTGTTATTAATTAATTAATACAATTATTTCTATGCCTTGTAAGCTTTGTTAGGGGTCATATTTTGAAGTATGTACCTAAGTTCATATATTTTTTTTCCTTCTCTTTATTTGATAAACTAATTATCCCTTCCTTCAGATAAACAAAGTAATTATTAATTTTTGAAAATACATAAAGCTATTTAGAATTATTTTCCTAATTTTCTTTTTGACGTTTAAGTGCATTCCTTGACTTTTCCGTATGAGTCTTGCAAAAACTAATTAAGAAATAATGATTCTCGTTATGGCATTATTGAATTAAGTATTTATGTGAGTTATTGTTGTTTTGGTCTGTTTCTTCTCTTTTTAAATGTTTTTTCCCGCTTCTAGAGAGCTCCACCAAAAGCCTAGTTTGAATTATACAAAATATTAAACCGTGTTTTAAATTATGGTAATTATTTTATGAGAATAATATTTTATTATAATAACTGGATTATAAGTATTTTTAATTATGAAAAAATTGAACAATAGTTCATACGAACACCTTTTTTTAATTTGATTAGCCATCAAAGGGGTTATTGTTTTGCTAAGATTTCCTTTTCGTTTTTTTTAAAGGAAATTCCGACTACGTTGGGAATCGGGGTTTTTAAAAAGGGTTGCATACAGGGAAAATTTTTTAATGTTATTTAGTGTCACTTAGATTAGGTTTTTGTATAAAATTTTTTTAAAGGACATTGTGACAAAAAAACTATTTTTTTTCGGCAAAATTAATTTTAGAAAAACCCTTTTTTGAAAATTTTTTTCCCCTTTTGTGAAAATGTTTCTACATCAATATTTTGGGCCTGTATATGCCAGACCCCCGTACAGAGTCTCAACTAAAGTTTTAGAAAAATTCACATTATTTTCAGAGTTCCCGCCCATTGAAATAAACGAAGTTTTTTCATAAAATTTCCCCCCCTCTGTTGTCGAAAAACAGGGATAAACCCACCCCTAATTTAAATTATATTTTAAAAAAATTTAGTTGACCCTCTGTACAGAGGTTTGACCCATACACAGGCAAAATATTATTAAAATTTGGGGAAGCTTTTTTTCATAAAAGGAGAATATTTTAAAAATGTTAATTTTTTTCCATTTTTGTAAAAAAATATTGTAAAATAAATAATTTTTCATTGTAATGCTATTTTTAAAAAAAATTTTTTATATACATTTTCTATAATCTAAGTGACACCAAAATATAATAAATATTATCCATTTATACACTTTTGGAAAATCACGGTTCCGAATGTAGTCGGATACCCTAACTTCCTAATAGCGTCTTCATCCTCCACCAATGAAGAACTTATTTTAACGCTTTCTAAGTTAGTGCTAAGTATAATAAAAATCCATATGCAGAAAAATATTGAACTTTATATGAAATTCGAAATAAAACCCAAGATCAAAAGTATAGTCTGTGTTTTTATGCAAGCCCTAAAGATCATTCTAGAGTTTATAATAAACCGCCATGCAATGAATTAACTGCTATCATTAAGACCAGGGATCGGCAACCAATGACACGCGTGCCACTTGTGGCACGTGGTACAATTCTCAGTGGCACTCTGCACTACTCTACATATTTGTCAATTTTTGAGGGGATGGAAGTTGATAAATTTGTAATGGATATTATTTGCCAAGCATCTTCAGAATTATGGACATTTAAGGAATTACGAAAAACTCTGAAAGATAATTCTAATGATAAATCTGCAGCTATTTTTAAATTCTACACTATTAGCTCACATTCTCTATATATTTATTTATTTTGGTGGAATTTTCAATCGTTATTAAAATACATTTTAAAGTGCTCAATCGAGCTGAAATTTTATATACATGATTATTTTGAATGACAATACAGTAATTTAATTATAATCAATAGAAATTAATTGATTAAAACTAATTATTCAAAGAATTACAAATTCAGCCACGTTGGCATCATTTTTTAGCAAAATTTAGCGACCCTTTAAGGACTTGTTAAAAACTTTAAAAGAATTTTTTTTCTCACGTTTTAAAGCATTCAGTTGAACTAAAATTTAATATACACGATTGTTTTGGATATCAATACCATACTTTAATAATTAATAAAAAATTTCCCCAAAATTTTAATGTTGGGGATTCTATAATATGTATATTAATTGTAACTATTTAAAAAAAAGTAGCTAAAATAAAATTTTCTTTGTTGATCTAAGTAGGAATTAACTTAATTTTTTTTTATATTACTTGTTTTTAAATAGCTGAATATCATTGCTGAAGGGATTTTAATTGCTTGTGAACAGAGAAAATTGTATGATATCTGCTTTCCGCTTTGGTTCTACATATCCCATATGAAAAACATTTATGGTCCTCAAAAAAATTATTCAACGACTGAAGTCAGGAATCGTGTCAAATTGAAAGTCCCAAAATATCTCAAACCCCTGGGATATGGAAGAAAAAATGTATTGTAATAATTTTCCCAAAACAATTTTATATACATTTTAAAATTTCCAATGATATTAAATATCATAAAAAATTATCCATTTATGCGCTTTTTTAAAAAACCCAATTTCCCGAACGATTTTGGAAAACCTTAAAGAGTACCATTCAAAATGAAATGCCTGCTGTTCGTCAAATACTATAAGGTCTCTAAGTCAGCAGACGACACTGCAAACAATTGCAAAGATCTTTATAACTCAAATATAGCTGACTTGGTTGTTGCCCTGTATGACAAAGCGCAAAGGGGATAATAACAAAATATAAAGATATAGTCAAATATTGCCAAAGGCGTGAATCACTGCTTTCTTTAACTGAATGAACCTTAAAAATTTGAAAAAAAGTTTTACAAAACCCTCACGTATTCAAAATATCGATCAAATATTTTTTAATTACTCTGACTGAATAACATTCTGACATTCAATATTGAAAAACTATTTAAGCCCTTTTAAACCCCCTTTTTATTACCGCATTATGTTTTAAACCTGCAGTTTTTTTCATGCAATTTTTTTTTTTAAGCACTAGTTTAAAAATTAGGGATATACATAAACAGAATTTTTCAACTAGGGGAAAATGTAACCCGTTAGAGCTAATTAATTAAATAAAGATATTCAACTGTATAAAAAATTTAATTTTTATAACACTGCCCCTCTTTAAATTAAATAGTCAAATCGTTTTCAAGTCTTTTATTATCAAAAAAAAAATAATAACTTTTCTTTTTATATTAACTTTTTTTTTTGAACAAAAATGCAACCCGAACCCTGAAAAAAGTCGTCAGCTGAAAAAAGCACTTCCGCTATTAAAAACCCTTTTTGCCTTCCCGCCAAAAAACCTTATAGAACCTATGCCGCCATATATCTTAGAAAAGGGATTTTAAAAAAAATTTTTCCCCGCTTTGGGACGCCGGGGTATTCGTAAAAATTTTGGGTTTTTTATGTAATTTTAAAAATGCTTGGTACTTTGTACCGTCTTTGGTAAAGGGTTAAATTGCATTTTCTATCATTTTTTTGCTCAGATTTTTAAAAAAAAAAACCATTTTTTTTATAGGGTTTTATTTTTAATAATTAGTTAAAAAAAAAAATTAGAAAAATTTTTATTTTTTTTTTAAATTTATCTAAAATTAAATTAAAACCAGGGTTTGAACCCTTTTAAACGACTAGAAAAGAATTTGGTTTTATTTTCAGCTTTTCACACCACGATTTATAAAGACTTGAATTTAGTTCCATTTAGCATGCAACACAGTCTCTTTTCCCCTATAAGTCCTCGTTACTGCGGCATTTAGGGGAATTTAATGGTGGTGGTGGTATTAATTAGGGTTTGCACAATCCCGTGTTATATTTTCAATCCCGGAATTCCGGGGTTACATTACCCAAATACAGAAATCTCGGGATTAGGATTGAACTATTCATGAAAAATATTTATACATTATATAGTATAGTTGAAATTACATAATTAAACTGAAAGCATAATTAAAAAATTAGTTTAATTTTATTATTTATTGAAACAAATCTCAATTCATCTTTTAAAAAAAACAAATAAAAAATAGTACATAATGAAATGAAAAAAAAATTTCTTCATTTCTAGTGTTTCTGTAAATAAGCTTTTAAAAATCACAGCTCATCCAGTGTTTTATCGTTCAAAAACCCCCTTTGTATTTTTGTTCCCAAAGTTTTTTCCAAAAAAAAATGTTCGTTCACCCCACTTTTTCGTCATTTGGAGTTTTTGCCTTTTTTTAAGGGGGTAAGCTTCCCCTCCGGGCCAAAAAAAACATTTTTTTAAATTTTTTTAAAGAAGTGTCTAAAACTTAAGGGGAAATTGCATATTCCCCCTTTTCATTATCAGTACAAAATTTTATCCAGGAAACCTTTTTAATCCCAAATTTTAAAAAATTATTTTTTAAAAATTTTGGGGGAAAAATTTTAACCCCTTTTTTATTTTTTCCCCTTTTAAAATCAACCCCCAAAAACAACCCTTATTTTTTTTCCATCAGACCCCCACTTTTTGACCCCGTCAGTTTTAATTAAAACCCAAAAAAATGTCTTTAAAAATTTCCCGCCCCCCAGTCAAATACCAGGGGTTTAAAAAAGTTCCATTTGATTATTTTTTTTAATACATTTATCTTTTCGAAAAAAAACTTCAAAAAGAATTCCCACGTACATATTTCATAAAAAAAAAATATATTAAAAATTTTTTGGGAAAAATTTAAAATTTTTGAAAAATTTTGATGAGAAAAGATTTTAAAAGTATAATTCAGGTAAAAATTAAATCTTGGAATTTGGGGGCTGTAAATCCGCACTACAAAGCAAAACGAGGGCTATTGGCGGAACTCGTAATTCTGAGCTCCAGTCAAGTGACAAGGGGGACACTTGAGGAGGCATCTCCCTCTCCTAACAACCACACCAACAGGAGAACATCGAGCCTCGACAGATTTAACGTTCACGAACCCATTATAAACGGCAGGTCTTCAGGTATCGAACTCGCGATAACCAGGTCACGAATTCGTGACCAAAACCACAAGGTTACCATAGCCCTCACGTTTTAGTGGACCAGAATACGGATTTGTACTTCAACTTCTGTATGATTACACAGGACGTTCGTGACCATGACCTAACAACTATATAGAACAAACCGCACAAATTGTTTAAGTTCTTAGAAAAATTATTCCTACTATTTTTATATCAACCCCTTAACTAGTTTGCCGTACACAGTATGGGCTACCGAAAGCTGGCCTCAACCGATTTGCCCATACGCTGTACGGACACCGGTTTTTCTTTTTTCTCCATCTCTTTTATTTTTCACATATTTTTTAAATTTTTTAGTGGGTTTTAGTGCGGTTTTTATATGGTAGTTTTTGGTGTGTGTGTGGCCCCCCCGAATTTAAAACTTATATTACACCTGTTTCCCAAAATTGTGTGTACATATATATATGCATATACACACACAATCCTCAACCGTTTGTGAAATACAATAAATAGATAGAAAAATAGATAAGAATATAAAATTTTTTTGTCAGCATGAGAGAATTCTTTTAAGATATATGAAACATTCTTCATACCCTGCAGTGTACTTATAAAAAGCAAACAATTAGGGGTTTCTGTGTTCCTCAATTATCAAATAAAAAATAGGGTGAAAAACTTTAAAACTTAAAATTAAAATGAAATTCTTCCATTTTCACATTCTGTGATAAATATTATGCTCATTTATATGCAATAAAAAATTGTGCCCTTTTTTTGGAACATTTTTAACAAAAAAATTGCCCAGTTAAGGGGTTAATTATGAGACAAAAAAACCCCTCATATTTTGTTTTTTTTTTTTTTTTTTTTCTTTTCTTTTTTGCAATTATATTTTGTGCATAAAAAAAGTAAAGAATGTAAAAACAAGTTTCTCTTCCGGTTTTTCCTTGTTTACTTAAAAAAAAAAAAAAACATTTTTTTCCAATCACTTTGACTAATAATTTTTTCTTTTCGTTTTTATCTCTTGCAACACATTAATTAAAGTATTGTATTTCTATCAAGTTGATAAAGATTTTTTCCTTCCATGAAAAAAATTCAATCTTTGAATATGTATGACACTAGTTTTTTTCTCGGGAGCATAAGAAAAGTTAAAATGTATATTCAGTTATATAATGAAACCAAGAAAACTCATTATATAACATTTCGAGATTGTTATGTTGTTGTTTTTTTCGAATGCATAAGTGCCTCCAAGTACAATTTTAAAAATAAACACAAAGAAAACAAAAGTAATTTTTTTATTATTTGTATTATACATAAATATACGATTCAAAAGTTCCCGGGCTGGGGTCTAATTTAAAAAATTTCCCGGGTTTAAATTTTTTAAACGCATCCTTCTTCGAAATAAGGCCCTTGAGCAACAGCACACTTTTACAATCGCTTGTAAAGTTCATCGAAACATTTCTGGAATCCATTTTTAGCCTTGTCCTTTAATTCAGGGCGTGAACTTCATCTGCAGATTAAAATCGACGAACCCTGCAAGTGACGCGCCAGTTCAAGGTATTTTCTTAAGTTTCAGGGGGTAAAATCAGGGAAGTAAGAAGGATAAGGCATTTTTTTTTCTAGTATCACCCCGTCGTTGTTTGAAGCATGTTCTTACGTACCCTTCAGAAAACTTGTCAATGCCTTCAGCGATGAGGAAAATCTGTGGACGTCCATCGTCTTTGACATTTCCCCTACCTTCTCTGAAATATCCATGCTACTCAAAATCCTGCATTTGTGATAATGTATCACTGCAGGGGTCTCAGGGGTGTTAAATTTCTCTAGAGGTCTCAATAATAAACTATTTTCAAACAGGTATAATTCTTTTAAATTTAAATTAAATAATTCGAATCTTTTACACATTATTTGTAAAGGAATGGAGCTTCAGTAGAGTTTAAAATGTTTAAAATATAATCATAATTTTATAAAAATTATAAGCATATGAAAATAACAAATTTTCTATAAGAAATATTTATTAAGTTTTACGTCGCGCATGATATTTCCTAAAATAGTAACTTTAATTACTAGCTATAAGTAGATTTATAAAGTTAAATGATTATTATATTCTCTATACCATAAAAGCGTGTTTTTTCGTTTTTTTTAAACTATAATTTATATAATCACTTTTTTCTTTATTTTGTTGTACTTCAACTTGAACACAGCATTTCGTTCTTCAGTATAATTGTATTTTGTGTTAAAGAATTTTGGGTGAGAATAACTTGATCGAATGTATAATAGTTTATGATACGAAGTCGAAAGGTGAAGTTCAACTGTTAACAGATGGTTTAATTCTTGCGGGCTTGAAATTTGCTACATATATGAAACAACATTTTATTACTGATGACCCTGCCATACAGTGTACATTAAAATTTCAACGTCACCTTAGTGCTGTATAGCAGGATATCAAGAACTATATAAGCGATTTAAGAAACAAAAAAAAATCAATGTCTAAAAACAGACTTTGTAACAAGAGCAATAACAAAAAACAATAGAGACCGTTAATAACGAACGAAATTCTTCATTTGAGGAGGGTGTCTCCCACTCATCATTGGTATGCAGATAATAGACTCACCCTCAAGTGTGACAGATGCTCCTAGACTACACTTTCCCGTCTTGTTAGTAGTCACACATCAAGTGCCTCTCATTCTCAGCGAACAAAAAGATCTTCTCTATCTGTGTGAGGTGTCAAGATCACCAGGCTTCCCCAGAACACATAATGCGTTACATGAATCTCACAAGCAAAGATAACTACACAGATCCTCTACTTGTGTTGGACTTTTTGAAAGTCAACGATTTAATTGATCTTGTCTGACTTCGTCAGACCCTGGAAGATTAGCAACAACAACATTCTTCACATGAATCAAAGTCGACAGTTGTAACACATCTGATACATTTACTGATGAAAGCATTTTTGATTCATTTCGTAATAAACATGCACACTTGTTATCCAGGAGCAATAAATAGTTGTTAGAATTTTTATTGTAGATTTCAATTTGAATTTTGATAAAAACACTCTTTTTTTTAATACTAGCTGTACCCCACCACGCGTTGCTGCTGTGGCTCCGTACTGTGAAAAAAAAGGAATGAGAAAGCACACATTTCTAATATTTTCAACCATTTGCACTTTAGTACGATTCTTTGGATTTGCACTTAGAGTATGATTCTTTTTCTAAGAAAATATGTATAAATATGCTTAAACAAAACTTTTCTAAACAGATTTCAGTTGTTAATGGAATACATAATTTAATGCAGTTTGTTTTTGTCCTTATATTATGAAACTAAAATTATTTATGTTATCTCCATAATGGAGGCATAAACGCATTAAATTGGGTCTTTTCGGAGCAGAAGCTATTGCAGTTTAGAAGCAATGGACCTTTTTATGCCAGTAGAAATTCTACAAAATCCATTCAATTCATCCTTGCCATCACCCATAAAGTACATTTGTAGGAATTTATGTTCACTGTCTGTGAATAGAAACAGGAGCCAGCTTTATGATAAATTCATCCTTTCATTTTGAAAGGGCACGAATTGTTACAATTTCTGTTCCAAACGATGTTTATTGGAAACGTGAATTGTACTTTTCCTGATGTTAGATAGGAAATGCTTTGATTCCACAGTATATCTGGCAAGCAAAGTTTATTCTTCCAGTTGATTATTCTTCAAGTTGAGGCACTTTAATTTTTCTAGTGGTACAACGCATCCCTTTTGTTTATCCATTAAATTTCAGAGCCTTGCAATTAACACACATTTCAGTCATTGTGCCGATGAGAATATCCTGCCTAAAAATATAATCCTCAGCTGGGTTGCATCGAATACAAGGGGATTGTAATCCTGTTATTGCTTTGCACAAAGTCATGTTTGATGCTGTTTCTCGCTGACATTTTTCAGTCACACGCAGCCTACTGTGTTCCTTTTGTTGAGAACAGAGCTAATCTGATGTTGCAAAATGCTAATGCTGTGCTCAGAAACTTGCATCGTCAAGTCTGGCTGCACCTTGCTCTGCTGCTTCCTCAGCGAGTATTTGGGCTATTTTTTGTCTGGTTTGCTCGTTCGCTGATGCCTGTTTTTCCTTAGTTTGATGTGCAATTACTCCTCACATTGTTTTTGCTAGGCGGGTATGATGACTTAAATTTTCTGCAACGCATAATTTTTATGTACTGAAGCCAATTGACTGCACTTAGAAAACAGAAAGGTTAAAGTAAAACGTATGAAATTGTAAAAAATATTTAAAAAAAGGAAAAAACAGGGAAAAAAGAAGTGAAAAATTGAAAATTAAAAATGCAAACAAAATATTTAACTTCAAACATAAATCAACCAAATCAACCCAATTCCAATGCAATGAAAAACAGAATATTTCATTCTATTCAAACAAATCACTCCAAAGAGGTCAATTTCACTATACAATTTGAAATCAAATGAACATTAATTGACAGATGTCAATTTCCGTCAATTGCATTGAGAAATAAGAAAAGCAGTTAAAAAGCTAAATGAAAAGCAATGAAAAAATATAAATATACTCGCATAAAATCAACACTGTAATAAAAGATACACTGAACACCAACGCAGAAAACAACAACACAAAACAACAAAAATAAAAAAAATCGAAAAACACACAAACAAATATTAAGCAACAAAATAATTAAGGTAACTGCCTATGTTTTTTCAAAATATCACCGATAATTCAACCATGTAATTAATGACACGAGTTACACTTTACAACTAAACCGAATGTGTGCAATTAGAAATTGGCTGCCTGCTTTCCTTCATCTCCAACAGAGTTGGAATAGAAATATAAATCACATGGCTGAAGATAATTTTTTGTTGAAAACACAAGGAAAATTTAAATATTAACATGGATGTCACAGCAGAAATCTACGACAGAAACTTGATAAAGATTGAAGGTTTTTGCAATTCTAAATTTGACTGCATTTACAACCATTATCAACAAAGTTCAGGGTCTAACTTTAAAAGTGAGCAGCTTAGGTCTAGACATGGGTTGCTCCTCCCATGGAGAATTATTTGTTGTGTGTTTTACAGTATTCGGTGATGACAAGGATGAATTGAATGCACACTGCAGAATTACTACCAGGACAAAAAGGTCCATTGTTTCTAAACTGTAAGAACTTCTTACTGAAAAAAAACAATTTAATGCGCATTGAGATTTCTACTATTGAGACAGTGTACATAATTTTAGGTTCATAACATGAGGGCAAAAACAAACCGTTATAACTTCAAGAGTATTCCGTTAACAAATAACAAATGAAATCAGTTAGAAGAGTTTTGTTTATACAAATAGTTATACATGTTCTTTTTATAAAAAGAAATCATAACTCAAGTGTAAACGGTTAAATATATCAGAAATGTATACTTTCTCTTTCCTTTTGTTTTAAACCAGACTGAGCCACAGGAACGTGTGGCAGTGTATAGCTGGTCTCTTTTTTTATAAAAAAAAGTCATACCTTAAGTGCAAATGGTTAAAGATATTAGAAATATATGCTTTCTATTTTTCTCAACCAGTCTGAGCCACAGCAACGCGTTCCTGGATACAGCTCGTTATAAAAACTTAAATCTTAAAAAGCTACCAAAAACAAAATAAGGTTCAATATTTTGATGAAAAAAACATAAACAGTTCCAAACAAACACAAATAAATATACATCAGAAAATCTTAATTTAGCCAGTTGTAATTCAGCCAATTTAAATTTCAGAGTAACATCAAATGAAATTTTGAAATCCCACGAGAAATAGATCCTTTTTTATCAGTCTTATATGTTACTGACCCACATCGTAGAAGTTTGAACAACTATTTGGCTGAAAATTCCGTATCCAAGTGTAGAAAAATATTATTATTTTACTCTAGGTATATATAGAACGATTTCCCATTATTGAATGGTATTTGGTGGTATCTTCTGATTTGAGGTAAATGGTGGATTGAGAGAGAGAAAAAAAAATGTAACCTCCAAATAATAAGAATTATGTAACAATTTAATTTAGAATTACTGGAGAAAGATAAATTGGCAGAAAATTTTCTATCAGCACGCTACTAGTATTTGGCGTGATTTTGAAATCACGCCAAGTGGATCTTTCACAGCATCTAATGTTATCAGTTAAACTTTAAGAAATTTTGACCATTTCCAAGAAGAATTGATGGCATACTCAAGTCAAATTAGTACTTTATATATAAAAATTATCTAAGGCAGATAACCTAAGCTTGGAAATTCAATACACCCAACTCCTTTTTTTTACATAATCTTGAAATAACACGGTTCACACAAATATACTTTTTTACAGAAACTTTTGTTCTAGCACGAATTCCTCTTTTTTTTTCACTCTTTAATCAGAAGATAGTCGGTTTATGCCACTTATACATGAGTGACTTGGTCTAAGTCATGGCTTTTTTAATTTATATTCTGGTTTCCGAAAATTATTTTTTTTAATCACTTTTACTTTATGTTTTTTACCAATAGCAAGCCTTTTAATATAAAGATTTTGTATTAAAGTGTTCAGAGTTTCTAGAATATAATAAATAATTTCAATAAATTTCTAAAAATGGATGTTCAAGTTAATTTTTTTTTTATTCAATGGGGAAATTTCCTGTATTATCAGGGTATTATAGCACCATTGAAAAGGCACAACGTAATGCAAATGTTACAATGTAATCCCATGAAAGAAAGAAATTTGACTGTTGTGGATTACGATTATGGATTACATTAACGTGCTTTTCAATTAAAAAAAGGGAACATTTTAAACTCGTTGAAAAAAATTTTCCAGCATGCATTAAAGTGGAAGTTTTTTAGCACAAAAAACAGTTGTGTGGTCTGGGAAATTATAACTTATCAAAAAGAAAATAGTGGGAAGGTTTTAATCATATGCAAATCACAATACTGAAAAAATGAATTGCTTTTTTTTTAAAAAATGCAAATGGGTTTATTATTACATTTTTGCACCGTTTTCTAAGAAAAAAATCTACCGTGGCAAAAAAAAACAGGGGGTTCTAACCCTTAATTGATGTAAAAGATTGCTATTTATCAATCTGAAGGGATTATAAAAAAATTTTTCAACCGTTATAAACAGGCAAATCAATTTAGCCTACAATTACCTCAAAAATATGTTTATCATATATAAGCAAAACCGTAAACATAGGGCGACGAAAGCCTATCAGAATGTTACACACAACGAACTTAAATCTTAAAAAGCTATTGAAAACAAAATAAGATTCAATATTTTTATACTTTTTTTAAGAACATTTATAATCCCGTGCATCAGAAAGTATCACAGGGAGCTTACTCAGAAAAATAAGCGCGAAGCACACATCACAAAGAAGAGAAAGATTACAACACAAACATCATTGTCTTACCCGAGATTCGAACCCAGACCCACGGCACCAGAGGCAGTGTCACTAACCACTATGCCGGATAGGCGACTAATACTTTGATTAAATCACCATAAACAGTTCCAAGTAAAACCAAAATACATGTCAGAAAATCTTAATTTTGTCATTTGTATTTCAATGGTAACATCGAATGAGATTTAAAAAATTGCCTAAAACATAGAAAAAATAACATACTTATCCTAAAACCTTGTCAATTAATTTCCCCAAATTAAGACAAAGCCAAGTGCAGAAAAAATGTGTTCCATCATAGTCGGAACGATTTCTTATTGAATGCAAAACGCAGCATTTGGCAAC
The DNA here is from genome assembly GCA_019973955.1 of Trichonephila inaurata madagascariensis. Lineage (NCBI taxonomy): Eukaryota > Metazoa > Arthropoda > Arachnida > Araneae > Nephilidae > Trichonephila > Trichonephila inaurata. The sequence goes on from BMAV01011068.1 coordinate 122,229, forward strand.
GTCTTTTGATTTGAGGTAAATGTTCGACAGGTATTTAATTTAGAAATACTGGAGAAATATAAAATGGTCGGAAATTTTAATTGGTAAGCTACTGGTTTGTGTGGCGTGATTTTGAAATCACGCCAAATAGATCTTTCACGGCCTGTCCTATGTTATCATCATATTTTTTAGAAAAAATTTTCATTTAATAATCTGTAGCCTACAGAAGTCAAATATAATTACAATCTTCGCTTAATAAAGAGATAAATAATTTTAGCTTAAAATTACAGAAAAAATACGTCATAATGTATAAGCAAAATAATAAACATTGCGCGATAATGTAATGAGAATGTTGCCAAAACTACAAAACAAAATTTGAGTTGTTTGAAAAATAATCATTAAAAAAGGATTTATTCGAAAAATAATCCTAATTAAGTATAAAAAAAAAAGAAAAATTGAATAAATATTCCAACCGATAATCATAACTACAGTAAAAATATATCATAACCTTGGAAATATAAAAATATGTCATAAACTGCTTGTAAAGTATAATTTTTCGCATTTAGTGACAGACGTGACATCATATGACGTCTTAACACCAGAAAATCTCTTAAAAATTAAATTTTTAAAAATTTAGAAAGATTACGAAGTAACAAGTACATAAAACCCGTCCGGATTCAAATGCAACGTTGTGTCAAAATTTCACAGAGGAAATGGTTCAGTTGTTTCGGAGATTAGCGGCTTTGAACAAACACACATTACATTTTTATTTCTATATCATTACATGGATACATATTTCTATATCATTACATATCATTCTACACATTACATGGATTTCATTATAACTTTTTTTGCACAATTTTGGTAAAATATTAATCCTTTTTTTTTATCTTAAACAATTTTCTAAAGTATCGGAACGAATCCTTAAATTTACCATATGTCGCACGTGTTTCTTAAGTGATTTGTTATGCACGGTTTTCTAAGAAATTTATCTACCGTGTAAAAAAAAAAGTTGTAAAACCCATTAAATCAAAGTTTCTTTATAAATCCTACCCTTCCCCCTAAATGGGAAAACATTCATTTTTATTTTATTTTAACTGCCCACATAGTTTTTAAGTTTTGAAAATGCTTACGGGAAAATAATTATCTCTCTTCCTTCTTTTGCACAGTTACGTTTCTAAGAAAAAAAAAATATCTTTTACTTCTTAAATGTTTTACATTCATTAATTATGGATTACAGCTAAGTACTTTCAATTAGTTAAGTATTGTTGAATTTTGCGTAAGAGTTTAGTTAATAATTTTATTATTTAAATGGATGCAATTAAACAACATCAAGTTTTTAAAATAACTTTAAATGAAGTTTTTAGTTTGTCTCTCTCGTATTTAACCACTCATCTGAGTTAAATGTAACCATTGCTATAATCAATTATCATTTGCGAGAAAAAAAAATAGTTGGAAAAATTAGCTCCACCAGTTTTTAAGGGTTTTGTAGAATACGTGATGAAAAGAATACTCATTCCCCCAAAAAAAACGTTAATTTTTTTTTCGAAAAAGATATTATTTTCCAACATACACTAAATAAACACACCACATAAAAAATGTCTCAGATTGGGGTTATTGCCCACTAAATTTTAATTGATGTCTGCAAAAAAAGTAAGAACTAGTTTTTATAATTCAGTTTCGAAGAGAAAAACGTATTTCTTTATTTAACTTAGTAATATGCCTACAGGTGTTAAAATAAAATTTTTTTTTATATTTATCCCTTTACAATGTAAAATGATTTTCGGTTTTTTTTTGCTTAAAATTATTTCTCTTGATATTTTTATCGGGTTAAACTTTAGTTAGTAGAAAATGCTGAAAAAGATGTAAATATTCCAAATTTTTTCTTTATTATTTTGCATAAATTATAACATTTTTGAGATCTGAAAAAAAAAAAATGTATTATTTATACTATCTCCCTTTATATTATGACAGATCTATTCGCGATCCTTCAACTAATCCTCTTGGGGAAAACTTTTGGGGGTATCAATTGCGTTATTCACAACCAACCCTTCAAAAAAGAAAATCTGATATTTAATTAAGTTATATACATAGTCAAGTTTTCTAGCTAGAATAGAGTGGGGGAGGAATAAACCCCAATAGGTAGATTGTTTGCGGTATCAACCGGGAAATTTCTGGGATTAAAGACTTATTAGGAGAAAGCTTCAAAGAAACGATTGTTCACTGAGATTTAATTGATATTAGATTAAATTGGATAATAGATTAGATCCTTTTCTAGAGTAAGGATCGAGTTTGATAGTTTCCAAATCGTTCATGCATTATCGTCGTTGTTCCACTTTCATGGTTAGCACCGAGAGTGTTAGTGTTATTAATTGAATGTGTGTTGTTTTATTGTGTGATAAGCAAATAGATTGATTGGATCATGGTGAGTGTTTCTTTCCTACCTCCCTCATATCTAGGTGCCCAAGAAAGAGATGATAATCTATCACAATATATAAAAAAAAAGTCTTTGATGTAGCTGTGATAATTTTTTTTCATAAGGTACAGGTAATAAAAATGGACCTTAAAAAGTTGGATTTAACTGAAGAGGAGCGCCAAGAACGACTTGCTTAGGAAGACCCTGCCCCTACCTTTCAACGCTTTCTTGAAAACTTATGTGGTAGATCGCACTCTCTCGCTATTTACGTCATAGATCGTGATGTTATAGATTTCTCCAGCAATTTCCAGAGGCATCCATATGGTCACCAAGTTGCCAAAAATGGTCACCAAATATCAACCGCCTGAATATCTATCATCACTAACTCCATCGAGAGTGCCACCCACTAAACTAAATTTGAAATTAAGCTGTACCTTCATGCTATTAAGAAAGCTATGTATTTGCTGATGAACTGTGTAATGGCACAAGATGGGTAGTGAAAAATATTCAGAAGAATAAGCTGCAGAGTGAAATTTTATCGGGAGCTAAGAAAGGCGAAATTGTATGTATACCAAGGATCACACTAGACACTAGAGGGGATTTGGATATGCCATTCCTATTGAAACTTACGCATTTCCTGTAAGATTGGCCTTTGTCATGACTATCAATAAATCCCAGGGGCAGAGTTCTGAAAAAGTTAGTTTATGCGTAACATCGAAGGAAAAAATATTTATTCATAGACAATTATTTGATACTCTGTCAAAGTGCAAAAGCAAAGACGAGAGAAAAATTCACTGCAATTTAGGGGAAAATGTGATTAGGAACATTGTTTTTGAAGAGACACTAAATTGAACTACAAATTAAAATGCGGAGATGAAGACTTGAAATAAATTTTTTTTCCTGCTTATAATATTGTTACGTAGATCCGGGTTCAATGATTTTATGCAAAACAATCACAAAGAAAATAAACAGTTCTTTAAGATCGATGCGAATTTATTATCAAAAAACCAACCCCTTTTAAAAACAGGATTCAGCGGCAATATTCACAGAGTAAATATCCGAAGGCTTACACCTTCAACAGCAATCAAAACAAAACCAATGTTTAAAAATACACGTAAGTAAAGATTATTCACAAGCACCGCCGAGCTAATCGCTAGTCAAAACAATCCTCACTACTCGCTGGTATAATCCAGACTTCTCGCCGTACCGGCGAGCATCTTTTTATAGGCACGACAGAAACTTCCAGAAATATAACCTCTTGTGTCATTGAACGTGACACTAGTGGAGAAATCCACTACTTTCTAGAAGATTCCAGAGAGTTCCGAACTCGCCAACATGGTCACCAATGACGCCAAAATGATCACCAATTTGGCCTACAACTTGGTCGACAAAAATGATGCTGCTAACTTCTGGCTCTAATGACAAGATTTCACCAAGTTCTCATTGAATCGCCATTATAACGTAGTAAGTGGCATTGCTTGTGAGTAGCACAATTTTAAAATGAAATAAATATAACATAGAGTAATATAAATGCATTAAACACTCAAATAAAAATTATTTACACAAAATTCGTAACACTGCCCCCTCTTTAAAGACTGCACGTTCCGGGCAGTACAATTCTTGAGTAAAAGGCATCTATTTACAGGCAAACTACTCACATAATAATCACATATAAAGTAACAAATGTATTCCACAGCATATACAATACAAATAAATTCAAAGCACATGAAGAGATTTAAATATAAATTCCAATATTAAAATAAAACTAAGGAATTAGAAAAGAGAAATAATTTACATTATTTACAACATAATTATTATAATAGAAGCCTTTTTCACAAAAGGTGAATATTTTGAAAATGGTTCATTCTATGTTCATTTTTTGTCAAAATATTGTACTTAATTTTTTTATTGTAATACTATTCTTAAAATAATTTTATATACATTTTCTAATCTAAGTGACACTAAATATCATAAATATTATCCATTTATATGCTTTTGCAAAATCACGGTTCCGAACGCAGTCGGATACCTTAAGGAATGTCATTTTTTAAAATAAATAGTAATTTGATGTATATAGAAGTCTAATTTTTTTCTGTGCTCATCTTTTTTGTTTTTTATGATGTCATTTTCATACACGGCGTATAACGCGCAACCGTGTAAATTTCGATCTTATTTTTTGTTTTAAAAGTTCGCGTTATACGCCGGATTTTACAGAATATTCTAATTCAATTGACACTAAATATAAAAAAAATATTATCCATTTATACACCTTTTCAAAACCACAGTTTTGAACATAGTCAGTCACCGAAGTTTTTATTATGAATCAACATATTCTACGCATTAAAATATGCATCACTGACAAAAAAAAATGAAAGAAATTTAATCTGAATTTCCGTCGACAGTTTAATCCAATCATCTTCATTTTTCACATCAAATCCCGCAACGAACTCATTTTACAAAATTGCGACTTGCTCCCTTTGTCGGAGTAATTGCGGTTTCTAAAGGCGGGGATGATTTAACCCATTACGGGCTTGATGGATGGCCACGGCACTTGCTCCAGTTTATTCTTTAATCAGCTCCGATGCACTCCACTGATTGGTCGGTTTTAATTTGATCGGAAAGGAGAAGTACATAATTTAACAAATCACTTACATGAACTCCAGGCTTATTTTATTCCTCGGTTAATGAAGTATCTGATGATTTTTTATTATTATTATTATTATTTTTTTCTTGTTTCCAACTGGGGGGGATTAAGGCAGTGCTTCTCAAACTTTCAATATTGGCGACCCAATATTCAACCGAAATTTTCATCGCTCCTTTCCCTCCATGCAATAACAATGTATTGAATTCAATAATACTATAATTTGACACAAAGGCAACAATACGATTTTATCCTCTTAAGTGCCACCGCCGTGCATAAACGTCTCACTCAGGCAAAGCGTTAATTGCCCCTTACATATATATACGTCTCTACGCACAGCTATCCATAAATTTATTCCGAAGGCTTTGGAATGCAATAAAAGGTACTTTCCACAGTGTAAACGAAGGATTTACTTACTTCAGAGGATTTGCTTATTTATATTTCTTTTCTTCCCCCCCCCATACATCACATATACGCGCTTTTGTGGGAAACGGTTGCATTGGGGAGCGAATCATGTAACTTTTAATAGGCAGTAAAGAAATTTATTATAAACCGTACAAATAATCAAGAAAAGTGTTAATTTTTGTATATAATTTTATATATGACAAGCCCCTGCGATCATTGGTAATTATTAAATTTGTTCTTACCTTAGTATTGTTAAATTAATTATAAAATACATTGTGGATTATACTGATACACTTATAAGTGTACTATATCAGTGTAAATAAGTATTTTATTTTTTATTATGTCAGAATGCATTTTGTTCATTTTCAGTAAATTAATAATTTTTTAAAAATAATCTTTTGTTTTCGACTTTTCAATATGCTCGCGCCTACCTCGTACAATTGCCACGCCTCCCTAGGGGGTGCGCCCCACAGTTTGAGAAACGCTGGATTAAGGTGACTCACAAATATCGGAACCATGATTATGAAAACGCATGTAAATGCATTTTTTTTTTCAGTTGAATTAAAATATACATATAAAATTGAAATAAAGTATACTCTAGTTATACATATATAATTTTTTTTTTTCAATTTACAAGAAATTATTTAAATGCAATTTTTTATCAAAAAGTGAAGAAAAAATGGCATAGTTTCTAAACATTCTCCTCTTACGAAAAATATTTCCGTAGTTGTTAGTTTCCATGTCCTTCCCCAAGGAAAGGAAGGAAAGTTGCCAGAACTTGAGACAGGTTGGACTTCTACACAATAGATGGTGGTACCATATATCTCCACCTCCTCAATTTAGGCATGGTCTAGAGGGGAGGGAAATATTCTCCAGCACCCTGCACCCGTGAATTATGCTGTTTCGTAATAATAAACATGTAAAAAATTTGAAATAATAAAATTGTAAATGTTTCTGTAATTATAATATTTTGTTTATACAGTGTGCCTGCTAAAGGCCGTTGTCGCCCCCAATAACTTTTGAATGTTAAGAGCTATAGTAATAAAAGTAGGCTTCAAGTAAAGTAAAATTGTCATGCGCTACACAGAAAAGCTGCTCACAGCGCCAACTAGTGAACAAATGTGGAGTTAGAATTTTTATCACAAAAGTAGTAAGAAATGCATGAAAAAAAGTCAATAACAAAGTCGTTCAGCATCATCGATTTAGTAAAGGAAGACACCTTCTGTAAAGGTATGTTAAAAATAGAAGGCACAAAATGCATATTTATTTGGTTCGTAACTCCCAAAATTGGATGGTCAGAGATGTTAGGATTGTTGTAACTCAGCGCTTCTCAAGCTGTGGACACCCCCTAGGGGGCGTGATAACCCTAGAAGGGGGGTGCGAGCATATTGAGAAGTCGAAAACAAAAGATAATTTCAAATTTTTTAAAATTTTTTTTAAAGTTAATTCTGCTATATGAAGAAAAAAATACATTTACACGGATATAATAATTTATAAATGTATCAGTACTGCACAATGAACTTTATAATTATCTTAACAATACTAAGTTAAGAACAAGTTAAATAATTACCAGTGACCACACCGGTTGTCAAATATAAAATTATATGCAAAAATTAACACTTATCTCGATCATTTTTTGTACAGCTTATAATTAATCCCTTAACTGCAGATTAAAAGTTATGCGATTCACTCCCCAATGCCGCCGTTTTGTACGTATGCATGCATATGTGGTGTATTTGTGAGGGGGAGAGGGGAAAGAGAAAATAAAAGTATCTTCTGAAATAATCCATCTTAAACAGTATGAAGGTCATTTTATTGCATTCCAAATTTTTCGGGATAATTTTATGGATAGTAGTGAACATATTTTCTAAAGACGTATATATACGTCCGAGGCAATTTACGCATTGTCTGAGCGAGACCTTTATATACGCCGGTGGAGAAGAGGGTAAAGTCGTATTGTAGCTTTAGCATCAAAGTATCGTATTATCGAATTCAATACATCGTTATAGTATGGAGGGTGGTGCGATGAAAATTGTGATTGAATATTGGGTCGCAAGTATTGAAAGTTTGAGAAGCACTGGTGTAACTTCAATATGAACCTCTTGGAGGTCCAGCCAACGTTTCTTGTCGACATCATATGGACAGGTATGAGACATGTTTTGCGCGTAATACTGTGTACAATAAGCAGTTCATCCATTTCTAGTTTCTCAATAATCCTAAATGTTCTGTCGAAGTTCAACATCAAGTTTGCTCGTCGCTAAATATCTGGTGCTGGATAATCAAAAACAGATTGATTTGCCGGGTATTTTACTAGGGCGTGTTAACGGGATCTCGATACTTGTCATTACTGAAGGACGAACTATTCGATTTTCTAGAGGATTTGCCGTTGAATGACCTCCTGAATGTGTGGTTTCAACACGATGGGGTCATGCCGCACAAGGTATCGCGTGTCACGTGTACATTCGAGACACATCCAGCAACAAGTAACTGTGTATAGTGGTAGGGTTGAATGGCCGGCATGGTCATCTGAACCTAAACCCATTGGATTTCTGTGGGGATACATCAAATAAAGAGTATACGTGACCCCTCCATCAGCACTGCAGGAATTTCTAAACCATATTGCAGATGCGTATTCTAGGGTGCCTCGTACCATGTTGAAAATGTGCAGCGGGAAATGCAATCCCGAATCCAGAAGTGTATTATAGCTGAAGGATTTCGTTTTGAGCATGACAGATAGATGTGTCTGATTTCCAAAAAGTACACTTTTGTTTAACTTAATCAAACACGTGCGATTTGCTCTTTTCATTTGCATCATTTCTGTGCGCATGATGTTTTTCAATTCCTGCTATTAGCTCACAATATCTATATATTTATTTATTTATATATTTGTTTGTTTATTTATTTATCTTGGTGGACTTTTCAATCGTTAATAAAATACATTTTAAAGTGCTCAATTGAGCTGAAATTTTATGTACATGATTATTTTGAATGACAATACAATAATTTAATTATAATTAATGAAAATTAATTGATTAAAACTAATTATTTAAAGAATTACAAATACAGCCCCATCCGCATCATTTTTGGCGACTTGTGTCAAAACATGAAAAGGTTTTTTTCTCACGTTTTAAAGCAGGGGTACTCAACTTTTTTTCACGCCGGACCGCATACTAATGGTAAGTATTCCATGCGGGCCGCAACATGCGGATAATGGAAAAACACACTATAAGACCAAAGCAATATTGACAAAACAAAATTGATGGGTAAAAAAATATTAAACTCATTTTTGGCTTTTATTTTACTATATTAACTTCTTTTCTATCAAAACACACACAAAAAAAAAACATTTATTTTGCGAATTTACCGGAGTTAAGGGATACTTTTTATATTATTTCATCTATGACCAAGTCTTTTGCTAACATTCTGCTATTAAATAAGAAATTGATAGCAAAATTTATGCATTTGATTGCTTGATTGACAGAATTCCCTGTTAATTTTTTGTACATAGTTCTCCAATAATATAACTTCTTAGTGTAATGGGCCATGCCTGGGCCAATTAAGAAAGGCCGGCGGGCCGCAGGTTGAGTATCCCTGTTTTAAAGCATTCATTTCAACTGAAATTTTATATACACGATTATTTTGGATGACAATACGATACTTTAATGGTAATTAATAAAATGAATTACCACTTAATATTGTGGATTCTGTCCTATGTATATATTATTATTTATATTAATTAAACTATTTAATAAAAAAGTAGCTAAAATAAAAATTTTCTTTGTTGATCTGACTTAAAAAAAAATTATATTGTTTGTTTTTTTCTTTTCTTTTTTTGTAATAAATCGATGATGCTGAACAACTTTGTTATTGTCTTTTTCTCATGTATCTCATACTGTTTTTGAGATAAGGACGCAAACTATAAATTTATCCACCAGTTGCAGTTGTAATAAATTTTCTTTTTGTGTAGCGCATAGCAACTTTAATATACCTACAGCCTTCTTTTACGACTACATCTTTTGTCGTTCATAAGTTATTGGGATGACAACTGGCTTTAGCCGGCACACTGTATATAGCTAAGGTTTCTGTACCGTGATGGAACTGAGGATTTTGAAATACACAATTTCGGATTTATTCTTATTTTAATATATCGGAGTCGAGAAATTTTTACAAAAATAAAAAACTCCCGTTATTATTACCTATGATTAAAATTCTGAAAACAATGTGAATATTTCAAAAATCCTATTTCAGATTTTCTATAAGAATTCTAGCTATAAATGTCCCGAAACTTAAAGATAAGCGGGTAGGAGGCGAAAGGCAGGGTAGTATCTGTTCCGGGAAAAGTAATAAATAAATTACCCAGCACTTGGTTTACCCTCTCGCTACGCTTCCCGAGACTTCCCCGGGCAATTTACACGTAGCTGACGTAGTACTACGCAGAGAGAAGGTTAAGCTATCCGACTACGTTCGGAACCGTGATTTAAAAAAAAGGCGGCCGATAAAGTAGTTGATTTATGATATTAGTGTCACTCACGATTAGAACATGTATAAAAAATTTTAAGGACGATTTTGACAAAGTTATTTTAAAACAAAATTTCGCAAAATTTAACTTAGCATAACCTTTTCCCTAAAATGGCTAATTATTGTGAAAAATGCTTCTATTATATATAATAATATTTTGTGTGTGCCTGTATATAGCTCAGACCTCTGTACAGAAACTCAACTATGATTGTTGAAAAATTCTCATTATTTTGAGAGTTACAACCCATTGAAATAATTATCTGCGTTTTTTTCTTAAAATTTCTCCTCTCTGTTGTCGTAAAACATGAATAAACCCAGTTATATATTTCCAAAATTCTAGTTGAGCCTCTGTACAGAGGTCTGAGCTATACACAGGCAAAATATTATTATAATAGAAGCATTTTCACAAAAGGAGAAAATTTTGAAAATAAGTCATTCTATGTTCCTTTTTTTTGTCAAAATATTGTACTTAAATAATTTTTTATTGTAGTACTATTCTTAAAACAATTTTACATATATTTTCTAATCTAAGTGACACTAAATATCATAAATATTATCCATTTACACGCTTTTGCAAAATCACGGTTCCAAACGTAGTCGGATACCTTAAGTGAGGACAAGCACATTTTTGAAAATGTGGAAAGTTGACGTCCTCCATCACTCCAATTTTCCCGATTTTACGATGATTTCTTCACTAACGTTACCTTACATAGCCGTTCTATGAATCGCAGTCACAAGTCGGACAAAAACATTTGCTAGTTTAGTTAAAATTAATGTTGTTTGTGCGAAATGGTGTTTGTGAAAAAGATGTCACCTAACTTTGACTCTCTATAAAAAGAAAACTATTACACACAACCCCAGGAAAGTTTCTCAAAAGTTGGTCTATTTAGTTAAGATTCCCAAATGGTACTACACTTGTTCTTTTCTATGCATAATGATCATAGAGAATGTTTTTATTTTTCGAACATCATCATTTAAAAAACATCTCTGCTGATACCCTCCATCACATCATCAGGTACTATGACCGCAAATTTCACAATTTCACGGGGATTTTTTCACTAACATAATCTTTCATAGTCTTGCTATTAATAGATAGCTGGTTTTGGGTTGCGGAGCACCTAGCCCTCGTCAGGGCTTTTATCTCCTGTCTTGTGATTATGAGAATGAAATCTCCTGTCTAGTGATTATGAGACAGAAATAACTATTACTTGTCCATTTCAAAAAAAGAGTTCAAGAATTTTTAAATTTAAGATAACTAAAAATGAATAAAGTTTACAGAAAGATAAGTATAATTTACTTGTAACTAAAATAATTTAAAGAACAGCTTTTTTCAAAAATACTAAAAAGCATTAGGCTATTGCATTCAGAAAATTTAGAATTATTTTTCAACTCCCTCGGCCAAGAGAGCTTGGGGGATCTGACGCCTGACCAATTAAAAGCAGCTATTTGTGGCATATTGTGTGAGTGAGAAGCCCTGTGGTCTTTGCTCCTTTCCCGCGTTTTCGAGAAGGAGCTCTGTGATTGGTAGTTGTGCTAATGTGGCGACTTCGGTCCCGGGAGGGGTGCTGTCGTCTTGTCCGGGTGCGGGAACTTCCAGAGGCCGTACGGCCAACGGAGCTCTCTTATTGGTCGTTGTGTTTCTGAAACTTAAAAGTGGAAGATTTTTGCTCGAAATTAAATTACAAATTTTGAAGAGTGGTGTTATTACAGTAAATAATTAGATCGACTGATGGTGTGTGAAAATTAATAAAATTGGTATTAAAAATTAATTTAGGAGAATGTTTCTGGGCCTGTTCATGTATCGTGATGGTGTTTTTTCTCTGGTTTGGGATTGGGGGGCATTATCTTATTTATTGATGATTGAAAAGAATTTTTTGACAGCTTGTGACGTTCTCGCGTCTTTCTTAACATAACCCTATGTTTTTGACGGCCACATTAATGGCAAAACTTTTCCAACCCAATACCAAGAAGATAAAAAAAGATAATATGTAAATGAGATATACTATAAAAGGATAGAAGCTTTGATGATAATATATGCGTGGCAAGTTAGAGAAGTATTGGAATCATTCTGATCAATAACACGGCAAGTTTGAAGATACAGTGTAGAATCTTTCAGATCAAGAGTTAGCAGTCCGATAGCTTTAGAAGGAATAGAAGCCTAATATAAAGAAATTTGGGAAACTTCTTTA
>BMAV01011069.1:8453-47077 GCA_019973955.1 Trichonephila inaurata madagascariensis
GCCAGCTCAGGTGTCGTCCACGTCACTTGACCATGGTTCAAAATTACATGGTCCGTCACCAAAAGCCCTCGTGTAGCTGAACAGTGCGACGTTAATATTCACTCACTCATCCAATTTTGAGCCATGTAGGGGAGCGATGTACATTAAATCTGTCGAGAGCTCAAATGTCCTCCTGTTGGTGTGGTAGGAGAGGGGGGTGCCAGCTCAGGTGTGGTCCTCATCACTTGACCATGGTTCAAAATTACAAGGTCCGTCCCCAAAAGCCTTCATGTAGCCGAATATTCATTCATTCAGCCAGCCAATTTTGAATATTTTGGTGTATAATTATTCACTGCTAATCTTCAGGCAGTCATCCCAAAATGTCTTAATGGTACACCAATCAATCGCAATCGACTTAATGCTTACCCCTGATGTACAGCTTATAAATAATGTCAATGATGAAGTTATCTGAAAAAAGATTATATAACATGTAGAAATAAATTTTATCATTGTAGTGAATTAAAAAATTATTCTCAAATGAGTTTGAGATAGATTTTTTAAAAATATATTTTAAAACGTTATATATTATTGAATATAAATATATATGTTATTGAATATATATATTCTCAAAAATTGCATGAGTATATAATACATTAGCGTTTTGAAAGATTTAAGGAAATAAAGTAGAAATAATTCATAAAATTTTTATCTCCCAAAGCAGGCATATTTCTTTAAAGAAGTTACTGAAATATCTCATTAAATTATTGCTAACATTGCATATGCAAATTCTAAGATTTTTGTGAGTAAAGTCAAAAATAATTTTAAACTGCAAATCAGGATTTGATTAGCAAAAACATTTGTAGGCATTTTTTTAAAAAAGTGTTTCAAATTTAGATCAGTTTTTAATTGAGTAATAAGGTCAAGGATTTAAGAAGTGTTCCTCTGTAAACAATTCAAATTATAATGTAAAACAAAAAGATATGCTTGTAAAAAAAAAAGCAACTTATTTTGTAATTCGAGATGACTCATATCAATGTGTTTTAACAAAAATGAATAAGCCTTTTTTTAGTTAATTATCTTCAGGAAAAAAATGTTTGAGATTTTACTACAAATATCCCTTTTTTAAAAAAATACCAGCTGAATTATCAAGTTATTTTGTTAATTAGTTTCGAATGAATAATTTGTATTTGAATGACTATTGTTGTATTACTCTACATTTAAAAATGCCCCGTATTTGCTAATTAAACACTTTTCAACTCTTGACAATATTATTTCATCATTTCAGTGAAACAGTTCAGGAATTTGATGAAATCACTTACTTTCATCAGGGAAATGACCTTGAACAGACATTATTTTAACATCTCGTGAATTGATCACGTCCCTTAGGGATTTGATCAAATTCCTGATTTTTCATCATTTCCCTGCGACATACATAACCTAAATTGTTGGGCTTAACATAGCTTTGAGGCTGACCTACCTTCTCCTATATTTGCCTGTATTACTGAGCTGAAAAGAAGAGAAGATAGTGTGAGAAATATACAGTGGTTGCCAAAATTGTGGACACTTTTTTGAATTGTTAGGTTGTTAACGTTTGTATGCTTATAGAGAAAATGTTTCGTTGCACAAAATGTTAAGTATTTTGTATCATTTTAAAGGGAATTTAATACTATATTCAATACAAAAAACAAAATTCAAATATTTACAGTGCATAAAAAGTTACGGGGAAATAACTGTTGATATACATTAGATACTAATGATAGCCATGAGAGTTATCAGAGCTTAGTGAGGTTGCCTTTATTCTTTATTACAACTTCACATCAATGTTTCATTGGGCTGAAAATAGTTTTAAGCTTTTCCTTAGCTATTACAGGATGCCAGAAAACAATTATATCCTTAATTAGTTCCTTTTTATTTCATGGGTACCTCATTCGGACAAGAGTTTTGAAACGGTGCCACACAAGTTTTTGATAGGATTGAGGTCAGGACTGTTTCCTGGCCAAGACAACAAAATGATCTTAGAACAGTACCAGTCTTTCAATTACTTTACTGTGTTACAAGGAGCAGACTTGCTGAAAAATAAATGAAGCATTGTTGGTAAATAGATCATTGATGGAAAGCAGAAGTTTGGGTTCTATAATAGTATCGTATTTTATGACATTCAGTGTCCCATGGATGATATGAAGGCTACCAATACCATCTGCTGACATTCATGACTAAGTGATAAAACTATGTTAGTACTTCATAGTTCCCTGGATGCAGTCAGAATGTAGCATTTCTGCTATTTTACACCTTACATATTGTTACGAATTTTGTGTAAATAGTTTGTATTTGAGTGTTTAATGCATTTATATTACTCTGTTATATTTATTTCATGTTAAAAATGTGCTACTCACAAGCAATGCCACCCATTACGTTATAATGGCGATTCAATGAGAACTTGGTGAAATATTGGCGGTAGAACCAAGTTGGCATCATTTTTGGCGAGTTCGGAACCCTCTGGAATCTTCTAGAAAATAGATCTCTCCACTGGTGTCACGTTCAATGACACGAGCTGTTATATTTCTGGAAGTTTCTGTCGCGCCTATAAAAAGCTGCTCGCCAGGACGGCGAGGGGTCTGGATTAAACCAGCGAGTAGTGAGGATTGTTTTGACTAGCGATTAGCTCGGCTGTGCTTGTGAATAATTTTTTTATTTACGTGTATTTTTAAACACTGGTGATTGTGTTTGATTGCTGTTGAAGGTGTAAAGACCTTCAGTGATTTACTCTGTGAATATTGCTGCTGAATCCTGTATTTAAAGGATTGGATTTTTGGGTAAATTCCTATTATAGCCCACCCCCTTGGCCAAGAATTTTTTTATCCGCGCCAAAATGGCGCCAAAGCGCGATTTTCAAACTCCGACCGACGGAACTGGGAAAAATATGACGTTTTTCCGGAAGAATGGTAAATGAATAAAAACAACTGAAATTGAACTGTTCAGCGAAGCATATGACAGGCATATTAAAAAAAGTTCAAACCATACAGACCTCTCGACAAAACATGTACCAGTCAATGACTGTATTTTTATTCACTTTCACATCATGCACAGCAAACTCATTCGTTGACTTTCCAAAAAAATAATGCGTTAAAATTAAAATATCACATACTCAAATGACTTAGAGAACCACGTACCTTTTCTTATACTCTTGCAAATATCATGCGAATTCTCTCCTTTCATACGGCATCTCCATTCATATCCATCAATCGTTCCGTTCCCTTCTCTCAGAACCATATCTTTTCAACATTTAGGACATTCATACCTGCTAGAAATTAAATTTTCACGCATACACCATTCAAGCAAATTCATTTGTCCCCTTCCAATAAAGCAAAAAAAGTAAAAGTTAAATCCGTACTGCGACTCATTCTCACAAACTGGTACTCACACGTATTCTAAAACGATCATTCAACCGTGCAAAAGATGGAAATGTTTCAATTTGTCTGTATTTGTTTAGGGTTGCCACAGTTAACGTAACTAACATTAATATTGAATGGCAGAAACCTAACGGTCAAAAAGCAACGTAATTTGAATTTTAAGATGAAAAGGAAGGGTAAATAGCTTGGCGAACTTATCACCCTACTTGGCGACAAAAAAAGTTCAAAAACCGGGGGTGGGTTTAAATAGGAACCAACCGATTTTTGTTAATAAATTCGCATCGCTCTTGAAGAACTGTGTATTATCTTTGTGATTGTTCTGCATAAAATCCACGAACCCTGGGATCTACGTAACAATATTTTAGGATATCACTACAGAATAACGATATTTTATTTTCATCCCTCTGTATAACTTGTGACCAAAAATCATTTGTCCAATTAAGGTGTTCCATTGCCCACTGTAGTCCCTTTTAGCTCTGCTGTAAGTTTAGATGCGGCTTTTTTTGTGGAATGCTACCTTTTAGTCTTGCATCTGCTTATCTACTCCTGATTGTTTTTGAACTGAGAGAAACACCAGAATCACTCGGATCACTTTTGATGGATGTCCATGAAATTCTTTTATCTCTGAAACATAGTATTTTTGTTCTTCTGTCATTAACAGATGTGGTGCACCTTTTTCGGCCATTTCCTGCTTTTTTTATTATTATTATTAAATTTGTCTCCTGACATCTTAAACAAAACTCTCAGTCTCCAGATGTAGTCACTAATCTACCCACCTGTTATGTAATTTTAACAAAGGAAATACCACTTTCTCTTAATACATGTGTCCAATCTACTCTTTTATTTGATGTCATTGCTTTTTGAATAAATATCATTGTTATCCTGGCCAGAAAACAGTCCTGACCTAAATTCTATCGAAAACTTGCGGCACTGTTTGAAACCTCTTGTCCAAATGAGGTACCCGTGAAATAAAAAGGAACTAATTGAGGATATAATTGTTTCCTGATGTCATGTATTAACGTAGGAAGAGCTTAAAATAATTTTCAGCTCAATGAAACATCGATGTGAAGCTGTAATAAAGTTTAAAGGCAACTTCACTAAGTTCTGATAACTCGCTGCTATCATCAGTATCTAATGCATATTGACAGTTATTACAGCATAACTTTTTTTTTTTGCATTGCAAATATTTGAATTTTGTGTTTTGTATTGAATTCAGTGTTAAATTCCCTTTAAAATTATATATAAAATTGTACTACATAAAATTTTCTATAAGCATACAAACTTAAAAAAACCTAACAATTTAAAAATGTGTCCACAATTTTGACCACCACTGTAATTAGTTTCTAAAATATTAAACCTAAATACTATAGTAAAAACATCAATCTACAGAATAATAAAATTGGTTTATATTAAACTGGGAAAAATATAAAAATAAAAATTTAACAGCAACATAAAATAATTTAACCAAAATCTGTCGAAACAATCTAATGAAAAGTGCATTAAAAGAAAAATTGTAAACCATGAAAACCATTGTAACATGACATAAAACCATGTAAAAATTTTAAATTTACTTTATGGGATGTATATAAAATTAAGATATATAAGAAGCCAAATGAAAATAAAAATTCCCTCCTAAAATAGTTAGTGAAGTAAAATGAAAATATGTGGAGAATGGAGAAATAAAATTTAAAAAAATTTTTAGAACCAATACGAAAAAATATTGAACTAATTACAAATGTAAATATTAGGGATATTAACAATATATTCATGATGTAAACTATGATTAATACATTTTTTAACATTAATTACTTCACTGTTTGTATTAACCAAAAAATTATTACATTTTAAATAATAAACAATATTTCTGTAATATAAATTGCTGTTCAAGTAGGTACTATAATTTTAAAAAGTTAAAGGCTTCTTTCATCAAAAATATTACTTTTTAATTTATGTGTTCAAATTGTTAAGTTCAAAGTTAAGTTTTCAATTTATCACTATTTAAAGTTATATCAGGGTAATCTAAAGGTTATTTGTCTCATTTAGGTTTATAGATAATAAGGATTAAATATCAATATTAGAGAGAAATATGTACACACTATTTTCACCCAAAACTGTTAAATTTACATATTTCTAGAAATGTAAAAATCATTAATAGTAATATTTTTTTTAAAAAATATATAAATATACATTTAACTTGCTAGCAGGTTCTCTTTGTGATGAACTCTTAATTTTCTTTTTTGTACATAAATAATGCCATTAAAATTAATATATTTTTCCTTTAGTATTAATTCAATAAGAATTTTAAATTTGTGAATGTTTATAGCATTCTTCAATTATAATTATTGTAATTTTTTCTAAAAATTTTTTAATTGTATTATTAATATCTATAGAGAGAGTTTAATAAGTCTTCAGAGTCATAACTGCAAATTTAATAAATATGTATTTTTTTTCTTTTGAAATTTAATGAATTGTATTTTTTTTTAATTTTTAGTAATAGCTTTGATGGTGAGGTGGTTGATATATAATAAGTAAATATTTTGAAGAAATGTATTTTTATAATATTAAGTGAACTCCCTCCTTCTCCCCCTCTGAATATTGTTTTCTATACCATATATTGAATACAGAATAAAAGCTTCAACAGATTTCAGGTGGCTGCGGTAGCCCTGTGGTCAAGGTATCGGATCATGGCAGGCATGTCATGAGTTCGAGCCCAGTACCACTGAAGACCCACCATGTCGGGGAGCGATGCACGTTAAATCTGTTGAGAGCTGAAACGTCCTCCCGTTGGTGTGGTGGCTAGGAAAGGGGGTGCCAGCTCAGGTGTCGTCCTCATCACTTGACCATGGTTGAAAATTACGAGGTTCGTCGCCAAAGGTCCCTCGTGTAGCTAAACAGTGTAATGTTAATATTCACTTACTCACTCACTCACATTCAGCAGACTTCAGGTTTTGCATAGTTTTTGGTAACAAAAATAGATGAATCTTACTTTCTCAGTATTCATTATCTAGAAATTTATCTCAAATTCTGTTATTCTACTCATACTCCTTTTTTTAAACAATGTTTTTATTTTTGAATTAAGTTTCTATTGTTTAACTTGTGTGGCATTTAAAATTCAGATTTTTGTTTTTCCCTGTTCAGGTGGAGCAGCTTGTGTATTTGTTGGACAACCATTGGATACTTTAAAAGTAAAAATGCAAACTTTTCCACATTTGTACAGAAATAGTTTTATTTGCTTTAGAGAGACTTTTATTAAGGAAGGAATTCGTGGGCTTTATGCTGGAACAGTACCTGCCTTAGTGGCTAACATTGCTGAGAATTCAGTCCTCTTTTGTGCATATGGAGTATGTCAGAATGCTGTGAAAATCCTTGTGGGAAAAGAAAACGCTCTCGAATTAAATCCATTAGAAAATGCAAGTGCTGGTTTTTTTGCTGCTTTTTTCTCTTCTTTTTCTCTTTGTCCTACAGAACTGATTAAATGTCGCCTTCAAGCAATGAGAGAAACTAGCTCTAAGGAATCAATCAATCGAGCTCACATGTAAGTTAAAAGTTTGTATGTTCTGATAACTAATCCTTACAAAAAATTGTTTTAAAAGTTTCTTATTTTCCCAGGTGAAACAGGGTACCTAATACTTAAAATCCTGAAAGCTGCCCAAAGGTGAAAAAGCTCATCAAATGTCTTTTAGTGAAGAAATTTACTACAATATTTATGATGTAGGTCATAAGTATTTTCGTATTTGAGGAATTTTATCTTTCAAGCATCTGCATTTTTACTTTTGATCTTTTAAAAAGGAATGTTTAATTAAAACTGTATTTTATTCCCTCATACTATGAATATCTGAATTTATTGTATAGATTAAATGTACCCTTGGGTAACAAGAATATTTCTTTTTCAATTTTTATATTACTCCTTAAAATAAATCTCTATCTTCCTTAACAATCAATCAAGTTCTTCAGCAATGTTAAATAAAGAAAATTGAAGGATGATATACTTCTTTAAATTGTAATAGTATGTGTTAAGTTTAAATATGGATATTAATGAATAAAACTATACAAATGTTAATATATATTTTCTGTTTTAGAAAATGGCCAATATTTTATCTAATTCCATTAAGTCACCAATAGAGAAAAAATACTTCTTTTAACAGTTGAAATAATTAATATAACATCCTAATTTATGTGCATCATTTAATTCTTGATTGTTAAAATATATAACTGAAAATTGGTATGTTATAGAAATTTGAAGTAATTATAGGATTGAAAACAATTAGATATTAACTCCTCTTGTTCTGTAACTTAGCAGAAGCTTGTAATATTGATTGCATTCTGCATTTTACTACTAATGTGGTACATTCATCTTTATTACTCTTAACATTTGAAAAATACCCCTACTGCTATTGCTAAAATTTTATTTGATAATAAGGAACCCTTCAGGATAATAAAGAACTAGATTTTTAATAAAATAAGCATGAGGATCAGAAATGCTTATTTATAAGCATTTAATAGCTGGTAATAATCGCCAGACTTGCATTAAGATTAGGTATTCATCCAGGTCTAAGAGTCATATTTTTCAATATTACTATCTTTACAATAAGTTCCAGCAGGTTCTTTTTTTTAATCATTCCCCCCCCCCCCCCTGCACCTTTTAGTCTAGTGTATATAATAACATGGTATCATACCTGATCTAGCAATCATTGGCATATCTGTATTGTGCCATTTTACAGATTTTTATCACTGCATTTTATGAAAAAGTATTATGATCAACATTTTCTTTTATTCTTATGTTCTGTATGTTTTTATTTTTTTTTTACAAGTCTTTCATATATTTCTCTTTTTAGTTTAAAATTTTTGTCCACTTCTTTAAAGGAAAATATATTAACATCAAAATGTGTAACTCATAACATGAGGAAGATTTTTAACTTATAAATCATTTTTATTTTGTTATATTTTCTTATAAATACATCTTTCATTCTTATTCAGTACTACTTAAATATTGTGGTAATTGTAAGATAATTGCGTGATAGCTCCAACAATATAACAGAATAATTTTTTTAAAAAATTATTGTATTTCCTAATTTAATGTTATAAAGTATTTTTATATTCTTTGATATATATAATTTTAAAAAACTAGTAGGTTAATTATTAGTTATAAACATATATTTATAATTCATTTTTTTTTTCCTCTTGCAAAGCATTTTTTCTTCATATAATATAGTTATATTTTTTAAAAACCTGATTTCTTAAAAAAAATTTTATTTTTGGACAGTTTTTTTATTGTTTAAACATAGTGAAGGTTTGAGAAAATACTTCTCCATTATAGATTACTACAACCAAATTAATATAGATTGCTTCATTTTATTGAGGATGTTAAATAATATTTTTATGGTTGAAACTCATTTATATGAAATTAATATTTTAATTATGCTTATTTTTTAAAAATGAATATTATATTGTTGGTAGAAATATATGTAGAAACATGCTACTGAAAAGAAATCAAAAGTATTTTTTGAGTTATTTAGAATTGAATTTTTAATATGAAGATAATTTAATTTTAAATGTGTATTTAATTTATTTGAAACAAAAATGTGTCTGATAAAAAAAAATTAAAAGCAATAACCACACTTAGATATTGAATAATATATATAGTTGCACACTAAGAGTTCTTTTTTTAAAATCATATTAACTATGTAATATTATTAGTTGTTCATCTAAAAGTTGTTATCTACTCAAATTTCTTAAACATGTTATGATATATTATATTGAAAAGGAATTCATAATTTTTATAAGTAATGGATCAAAATGTGAAGCTGAACCATTTATTTTTGGAAGCTAAAATTTAATATCTCTTAAAAATATAGGTCTGTATAGAGTAGTGTATAATAATCATTTATATGTAATTGTAAGGCATATGTTGAGGTAATTCCTATTCACTTTGAGACAATATATTCTTTATTTGAAAATTGAAAGTATAATTAGGTATTTTATATCTTTAGATTAAGTACATTCTTTTGTACTATGCAATATCTTTCATTTTAATTATTCCTTCTGGTCTTGGATCAGTCCACACATTTTTAAATAATTTCAGTTTCAAAAAGTTTTTACATAATGTGCTTTATTTGCTGTTTTTTCTTACTAATGGATTAATTTATTCTTAAATCTTCTGAAAACTGTTTATTATTATCAATAAAGTTCTTTCTAAATATTTGCTGCTGCTTTTTTATATTTGTTAGTGGTCCATGGGTCCTGACAAAAGAAATTTTTAAAAGTGAAGGGATATTAGGTTTCTTCCGTGGTTTTGGGGTTACAGTTCTTCGTGAAATGCCTGGATATTTCTTTTTCTTTGGAGGCTATGAACTGTCAAGAAATCTATTAACACCTAAAGGAAAATCTAAAGATGAAATAGGTATAATGTACTATTTTCTAACAGTCTCTTACAATTATTTGAATAACCAGATTTTTTTATATAGTTTGCTTTACAGGTTTATTAAGGACTGTAATTGCTGGTGGAATTGGAGGGGTATCATTTTGGGTTGCAATTTTCCCTGCTGATGTAATCAAATCTAGACTTCAGATTTCCAAATCAAATGATTCAACTGTTGCTGTCACGAAGGAACTAATAAGGAAAGAAGGTAATACATTTTTGATGTACTGATAGTAATAATAATTATATTAATTTTTTACAAACCAAAACCTCTTAAATTTTTATGCTAAGAATACTTTTAAGCACCTATTAAAAATGTATTGCTTATTTTAATATTTTAAGCTAATTGTTTGTGGTTTTTAGAGTATAATAATCATGTACTAACTTGTTTGAACCTTAAGTATTTTTAAATGTCTACAAAATGTTAAGTATTTTAAATGGTTATTTCTTTTTTATGCAAAATTGTACAATATTTTACCTAATAATCTTGAGAAAAATAAAAAAATTTAATGTGTGTATATAATTTTTAAATTTTGTGTAAAGATTTCAAAATGCCTTGTTCTTGAGGTGTTTTGATTCAAATTTTATGTAATTAGATGATAAACTAGTATATACTCAGAAGCATTTATTATTTTGGTTTTCATGAATATTGAGTCAATTTTATGTTTATAATTTGTGTTACATTATGCTTTTATAAAATATCTCCTTAACCATTAAATTTCATGTCTTAAGCAAATTATTTTATTTTTATTGCAAACTACCTTACTGATTCATTTCTTTGCAGGATTTAAAGCTTTATATAAAGGTCTAGGACCAACTGTGCTTCGAACATTTCCTGCCAGTGGAGCTTTATTTGTTGCATATGAGTATACAAAGCAGTTTTTAAATTGTGGACTAACATATATACCATGAAAAATAAATGTTTTAATCTTGACAAATTTGTAAAGTGTTATTGTTATTCCACTCTCACTGTATTGAACAAATTTTGACTTTTAATAATTAAAATATTTTTTTGTGTTTGATAATTTGTTCGAAATACTACTTTGAACTTTTTTTTTAAACCCATAGCCTGTGGAACTGGTATGTAAAGTTAGTACCTGAAACAGATGCATTTTGCTTTGGTTCTTTTATGTTTGTTTTTATTGTGTCTGTTATTTTCAAATACTTGATGTACCTTAAGGTTATTATTTTAAGAATTCCATTTGATTATACTAACAATAAATAGTTCTTTTATAATAGTAAAAATTATTATTTCATTTCAGTTGATTCATAGATTTTTAGAAATAGTATATTTACACCAATCAAACTAAATTGCAAAATATTTTTCATGAAATTAATGTATTATTGTCCCATATGTGTATTATTTTAAATATTTAATTTTAAAATTTCATCTATGATCCTACCTTTTTAAATTTTGAAGTATTGATTGCATTGCTTCCTGTCAATATTAATAAATAAGAACTATTCTTGAGGAACCTTATAATTTTGAATCAGAGTCAAAAGGTGAGGGTCACACCGGACTTGACATTCTACTCTCTTAACTTCTACACTGTAACACCCTGCGAACTGAGTCCAGATAGATTTAGTTATACATCGATCCTGCTGCAGATTTTGGAAGGACAAGACTTGAATCCATTGCCCTTTGATTACGAGCCGATTATTCTGGCGACCAGGTTACTGCAGACCAAATCTCTTAAGATCAAAATATCTAGAATTTGCATAGTATTAGAACTTCTCATTGTGATATTGGCAGTATTTTCTTTCAGACAAGAAGTTTAGTATGAAAAAAGTATACTTTTCCACACAAAATGGACACTTCTAAAAATCTGGAAGATATAATTGTTGAAACATTCACGAATGGGTCATTTTAACTAGTCTTAGTTATAAAAGAGAGCAAAACTGATACTCTCATGTATAACTAGGCAACAAAAAATAACTTTTTGTCTGTTTCCTAGTTTTAAATCGCCTATTCTTACTAATTTTGGGTTAAAAAACTCAAATATGTAAATTAAATTTATTTATTAGCTCTTGTTTTTAAGATATACATCCATCAATTTGGGGGTAAATTTGAAGAGCAAAACAATGCTAACTGATAAATACAATACAATAAGTTATGTTTGAAGAAACAGTGTTCATATCAGATATCAGCAGTAATTTTTAGTTTATTTCCTGTGAACATTTCCTTTTGGATTGCCTCTTGTATGTCGAAGCTTGAGTATCCCTTATCAACGGTCCAGCAGTAGTCTGCGAGCATTGACTCATCCCAGCAACCCTAATATCTACATTACATTGCTACGATATCTTGATAAAACCTTTCACCGTGTTCATTGCTTACAGCTTCACAGTTCTTAGGGAAAAAATCAAGATGGGAATGTAAAAAGTAGATTTTTAGAGACATATTGCATCCTAGGTCATGGAAATTTTAAAGAAATTCGTTTACCAACTGTTGATAGTTATCTTTTTTTGCTGTCTAGAAATACTCATACCACACTTTTAAAGGTTTCCCAGGCTGCTTTCTCTTTCCCTTCCAGAATTTGATCAAAAGTGAGTTTTTTTTGTATTTGAAGCCCAGGAAGATTCCCTCCTTAATATTTGCATCACTCAATCTTGGGAATTTCGGTCTAAGGTTTTGGAAAGTCTCTCCCTCCTTGTTCATGGATTTCACAAAGTTCTTCATTAATCCCAGCTTAATGTGCAGGGGGAAGAGCAAAATGTTATTCGGGTTTACTAGAGGATCATTTGGGAATTTACTCTCACCGGATTTCATATTTCTGGACGGCCATTTGTCTTGTATGTAGTGCGATTTTCGATCTCTACTGTCTCACCAACACAGAAAACAGCAATACTTGGTATAGCCTAACTGCATTCCCATGAGTAAAGCAATAACTTTCAAGTCACCACAGATTTGACATTGATGATCTTTGTACATTATTAACTCTAGAAGTAATTTCACATTTGCATAAGTTTCCATCGCATGAACGAAATGTCCGATGGGAATGGAAGAACGAATGTTGCCGTTGTGCAGTAATACTGCTTTTAAACAAGATTGGAAGAATCTATAAGCAACCTCCAGTTATCTACACTATAAAAATTCGTAGGTAAACAAACGTATCTATCTATCTATGCGTCCCTATCTTCTCACAAACCGTACGACGCAGAAACTCGCCGAAGGTACCAAAATTTCGGGAATGATCCGAGGAATCCGTTTTGACCATTTATATTCCGATATTCTAATTAGTTAAAAAGATGTTAATTAAAAACTTTAAAACGCATTAGTACTATTTTTCACCCCCAGGGGACAAGTTCAAAAATTCGGAACTTCTTTTTTTTAGACGTTTTTAAAACGGGATCTAATTTTTTTCATGAGACATAGACAAAAAATAATTGCAGATTCGGAAAGATCATTTACTTCGCCACGAAACGGTATAATTTATTTTACAAAATAAGTATATTTTCTATTTTTTACGATTTTTTTAAAATGAGTCAAAATCGATACGTCTTTATGAGTATGATTTCTAAATCGTTCCGCTTGCATTTTCTTTCGCGCTAATGAAAAGAATATTTTACACTAAAAGTTCATACTTTTCTCTTTTAGAATCAGTCATTTAAAAAAATAAATGTCAAAAACTGTATTTTTTACGATTTTTCAAAAAGTACTCAAAATTGTATTTAAATACTTAATAACTTCTTTATTTATAAAAATAATCTCACGAAACTTTTTTCCCGTCTGTAGAACAATGTTATACTTAATCTGTAAAAGATTGATAAAATATCTTAAAAATTACGGATTTTAAAAAAAATGTGTTTTTCGTTTTTTACCCTTTTTCCGAGAAATATGTAAGCATTATTTTTTTTAAAAAGTTTTTTATTTAAAAATTACCGTTGTTTGCAATCGATATATATGAAGTTTGAAAACATTAACTTAAAAATGAAACCCGGAGAAAAAAAAAATTTAACTTTAACAAATAACGCAATGCGAAATTGAACATCTCTTACTTTATTTTAAAGGTCATTTCAATGCTTTTCACCGCAGGTACCAACAGCGTGGATGTCAAAGCCGCCTCTTTATAAAACGGTAGTTTCTAGGTTCGAAACTGAAAAGGAAGACGTTTTCAATTTCGCATTGTTATTTGTTAAAGTTAAAAAAAAAATTTTTCGGGCTTCATTTTTAAGTTAATGCCTTCAAACTTCATATATCGATTGCAAACAGCGGTAATTTTTAAACAAAAAATGTAACAAAAGTAATGCTTAAATGTTTCTCGCAAAAAGGGAAAAAACGAAAAGAACAATTTTTTTTTAAAACCGTAATTTGTAACCTGTACAAAGATTAAAAAAATTACGGTTTTTTAAAACAAAAAATTGGTTTTTTTTCCCTTTTTCCTAGAAATATTTAAAAATTATTTTTGTTACATTTTTTGTTTAAAAATTACCGTTGTGTGCAATAGATATATGAAGTTTAAAGGCATTAACTTAAAAATGAAGCCTGAAAAAAAAACTTTTCATTTTTAATTTGTCACTATTCTATATGATGTTGGTATTTTTTTTAATACAAAACAACGAAAATTACTTTGCATTTTAAAAAATAAAATAATTACTGTAATTATATAAATATTTATATTTTACTTCATAAATATAATTATTAATAAATAATACTTTTTGTAAGAAAAAAAACATTAAATAATATTTTTTTATAAAAATTAGTTATAAAAATTTTTATAAAATGATATACAATATGTTATAAATAAGATATTATATAAATTGTTATAATACATAAAATTTTTGTTAAAATATTGAATATGTTAGTTTTGTATAACATACTATTCTTTTTAATCAGATACGTGTTTAAATAATTTACTAAACACAGTGGAATGAAAAAGGTTAAAATTAAAATATCAAAATGTTTTTATCAGATCGGTTTTTTTAATGTTTTTTCCGTACATGTATATTTATTTTTATATATATATATATAGGCTTTCCCCCATACTGTCCCCATACTTATATACATTTATATGTTTAAACAAACTTTCAGAAAAAAGCAATCCTTTCAATAGCTATCTGTAAATTTTTCTTTTATTTATTACTTATAGAAATTTGATTTTAATAAATATATATGTTTTTTTAAAGAGATTATTTCATTACTAAATGAATTCCTAGTGAATTAAAAAGTACATCGTCTATTACTTTGGATCAAAATATATTTTAGAGACATTTTTAAGCTAATTATATGTAACGATTGATTGATTCATGAAAATCTTAAATCTACCTTATTATTTTAGATTCTTAGAAACTAACTATTATTAAAAAATGATGAAAGTCTTGTGTGTTTTACTCTTAGCAGCAGAATCGTTTTCTTTTTATTGCTTCATATTAATAATTTTTTAATTCTAACGCAATATTTTTTTTTTATAAGTCATACATCGAAATTTGAAGCTATATTTTATCTGTGAGAAGGAGGGGAAGATAGAAACACACAATAATTTTGCTCTAAAAAAAACCGTGTTCGGGCTATAGAGAGGGGAAAGAATCCTGTCTTAAATCAAAAATAAGTGGAATGGAACAAATTTCGAAAAAGGGAGTTTTTTTGACAGAATTTTAGAAATCACTCACATTGAGCTTGTAGAAACACACACACAGAAATGCTGGTGTCATGAGGAAAAGAGAAAGCTTGAGCAATGCCGGGTTAAGCGGTGAAGGGTGGGGGAAGTCATTTTGAATCTCAGTATTAGAAGTGCTGATTTTGTGAAGGAAAGGGAAAATTTATAAAAGTAGAGAAAGCCCGTGCAACACCGGGCCATGCAGCTAGTTTGGATCATAACTGATGTTCATGAAATTAAACATTGACATCAATACATGAAACCTCATGTCCTCTCTTCTCAAAAAAATGAGCAAGATTTTTTTCACAAGTTCTGTACTCTGTGACCTTGATGCCTGGTAGGAGTAAATTTCATTGCTACAGTCAGGTTGCCATAAACTGCCTTCTGTTTTGGTAAGTCAAGATCTCTTATGAGGTCAATCAATTCTGCTTGATTTAGTCTGTGGAGTTCATTCAAATCTTCTGCCTTAAAATCTGGATCATGGGATGTCCCAGAGACTAACTATTCCAGTTAAATGTTTACCTATTTATGAAAAAGATAAATGAAAAGTATAGTTAATATAGTTGAATTGATTACCTTGAGTTTTAAGTCAAAAAACAGTGAAGGTCACTTGAGTTGTGCACTATTGTCTATTCTGTGTTCTACTGACACTCTAGATTACACTCAAAACACAGGAAGCGGTGGCTCTGTTACACACCTTTTGTAGAAGTTAAAAATCGATCCTGAGGCAAGTGTTTCACTTAAATGAAATCAGCCCACTTAAATGAACATCACAAAGATAATACACAGAAAATAAAGACGAGTGAAAATACAGCTATTTTTGAGTAAGGAGGAGTTCTGTTTCTTGAAAACAAGAGCTAATCTGAAGTTTTTATGGTGATTTTCGTGTTTAGTGGGACAAAATACTTCATATTAAACTATTTTTGAGCCCGAAGCATTTTTGGTGTTGCCTAGTGTAATTATATTAGTTGTTGCATTGATTTGGATTCATCTTGCCACAGAGTTAATGTGTCTGTCCATTTTTTGAATGAAGAAATTATAAACAAAATTGCTAAATTTACAGTAAATTTGAAAGAATTTCATTAATTTCATACACATCTCTCTTTCAGAAATTTATCAACTTGTAACCTTTCAGCATCTAATGCATATCACACACAGAAATACACTCAAACTGTTAATTTTTTTGCACATTATTTTATTTGCAATTGTTTAAAATTTGATACATAAAAATTCCATTAAATGCATACTATTAATAAAAGTGACAATTTTTTATGTGCATTTTGCTTAGACATGTAGAGCTTCTACTTTGAAACAAAGTCAGTGGTACCAATGTAGCCAATATCAATTTTGAAAGGACTTTTCCCCCCATAATAAGCTTCTATCTTGTTTGTGAAGTTTCTATAACACATATACAAGCACCTCAGTGCTTGTGTATGTTGTAATCCATCACTGCAAAAACTAATTACTGACTACATAGTATCTAAAAAAAATATCAACTCTGAATGAGTGTGAGCTAGGATCTTTAAGTGACGAAAGTGATTTTAAACCTGTTTTCCACTAGAGAATCTGTGTTTTTGATTACAAGAAATTGTTTTTACTTACACGGTTTTTCGAATTTTCATTTATCTCATAATTGATGGGAGTGAATTGATGAAAGCGTAGCATTTAAAAAGGTTCCTGTATGTAAATTTGGTTTTCTAAACAAGGAAACAATTTCTAGTTACAACTTTTTTTAATTGTATATTTTTATGTGGGGCTTTTTTTTTATGCAGTCCCTATTTACCAGATATTTTTATATGGTCTGTATCTCCAGCACATTAACAGATTTGAATGCACGTTTCTTTTGTATTAAAGAACCTTTGTTCCATTTATATTTCATGTAATTAGATTGCCAAAATGGTATTAATAGTTTCTTATACAGCTGCCAACTTATTTAGTTTGATGAATTATTGTAAAAGCTCTTTTTAACTTACAAATCAATATGTACGAGGGATTAAAAGAATGTTTCTGGAAATATTCTTTTACATTTTTAAGGTGTTTCTCTCAAAGTCAATTTTTAAATGCATTATATACTGTGGCCATCAAATGTGTTCGTACACTTGCAATGTTCTGTAAAATTTAATGTTTTTGACTAAAAATTAATTTATTGTAATTTTCTTACTGCAATTAGTTATTAATGGAATAACATAATCAACTTTTCAAACATAGAATAATTTTCATTTTGAAAAATTGATAGTCAAAGAAAAATTATGCCACAACAGTCTTTGTACACCCAAACATTTTTTTGGATAAATTCCTTTAATGAAAATATTGTCTATTACTTTTCTCCCCTCCCCCATTTTTACATTGTGGCGACATGCAAAAAATCGTTTGCCTAAATCTTAGCTTGTTTTCTAAAAATATATATATTTTTTTTTTATTGTATTATGTAAAAATGGCTTGTCCTCATGTAGAAACAACGAAAAGCGTTCGAAAATTGATTATTTTTAATTTCAATCCAGGTAAATCAGTTTGAAACATTGCAAAATTAGTAAATGTTCCTCACATTTGATGGTACAATATGCGATAAAACGTTTTAAAAAGAAAATAAAATCGGAAACAAGCCAAGAAAAAGGCACCCAAAGAAGCTAATTCAACATGATCAACGATTTATTCTCAGAAAATTTATCAAAAGTCTACTCTTGAATGCTATTAAAGTTTCTATAGAATTAGCTGAAAGAATTTTAATCTCAGTTTCATCTGCAACTGTTCGAAGAGTACTTGGATCAGCTAGATTACATGGACGTTGTGGTCGAAGATAATTTTTTGTGAATGTAAAAAATAGAAAGCTTCAACCTTCCTTTGTAAATTCTTGATAAATAAATCTGAAACGTTTTGGAATAATGTCTTATTTGCAGATGAGAGAAAATTCAACATTTTTGGCTCCAACGGGCATTTAATAGTATGGAGAAGGAAAAACGAGGAATTACTCTCTGACTCCCAAGAATTTAGTTGGAACAGAGAAGCATGAAGGTGGTGATGTTCTTGTGTGGGGGGTGTATGTTAGCTTCCAGATTAGGTAATTTGGTATTTTTTGATGGTATTGTGAATCATGAACTAAATAATTTAAAGGACCTTCCTTTTTAAATTACTTACCCAAAATTTGGGCATTGGAGACAATTTCATTTTTTATCAATGACCCCAAACACACTGCTCTCAACGTATGCCTCTGGTGGCTCTATAATTGTCCCCAAGATCTGAAAACACCACTTTAATCACCTGATTTGAACCCAATAGAACGTATTTGGGTAGAACTTGAAGTAAGAGTAATAAAACATGACATAAAAAAACTAAACGTGAATTAAAAACTAATCGCAGAAGAATGAAGGAGCATCGATGCAGAAATTACAAAAAAACTGGTGAAATCTGTACCAAGACATTTAAAAGCTGTTGTGGGCGCTAAAAGTTGCCTAAGTAACAGATATATATCAAGAAAAAAATATTTTAATTAAAATTATATGATTTTTTTTTAGTGTACAAAGACTTTTGTGGCATAATTTTTTGTAGTTTTTTTTTTTTTTTTTTATTTTTTATTATTTTTTAAAAGTAAAAGTTATTTTATTTTTGAAAATTTGATTATGCTCTTCCATTAAGAACACAAATTGCAGATATTATAAAAAAAATTACAATTCCTATATCTGAATTATTATATTCAAAAACATTCAATTTTATAGAAAATCGCAAGTGTATGAACACTGTATACATATATAACTTAATACTCTTACCGTTTGTGGAGTTTTTTTTTTAAATTTGACGTGCTACTTTAAGGAAACATTTACCAGTTAGTACAGCTTCAGTTCATAAGGACAGTTAATTACTGGTTTGCATAATGTAAGAATGGCCACTGTGTGTGTGCACACTTGACCTCTAAATCTTCCCATGCCATGACACAGGAATGAGAATAATATCAGTTCAGGTGTTTGTTGAAACTTGTGATGTCTGTCTCAAATAAGCCAATGTGTCATTATAATGACATGCATTTCAACAAACCAACCCAGTTTTCTCTGCTATTGATTACTATTATTTCAATATATTGGAGAACAATGATTTAATGTCGTTAATTCAGAAAGAACATTAACCATGATTCTTCTTTAAAATATGACATAAAATTGATCCATTATTCCATGAAAAGAAAATTTATTTTGTGGATCCATACTAACTATAAGGCGTTTTTTCATGTTAAAAAACTAATGTAATCATAAAAAAATATGTCACAGAAAAGTACAAATATTTACTGTTAGAATGTACGTATTTTCTAGAACTTGCTTTAGTTAGTGGAAAAAGAAAATTCTCAAAGAAATGCTAAAATATGTCGCTGTTTTCCCTTCATTTTATCTTGTAGAGTTTAATATTAGTTGTGTAACATGATTATTGAAAATTCATAATTGACTTGATATGGTAAAAAGAGGGGATCTTTGTCTGTCTCTAGTTTTCCTTAAATCCTAATTTCCATGGATCAGTTAGGCGATCATATTCAGTGATTTTATGTTTCTAGTAATTTGTCCAAGTCCATCTTTAGTTAATTTTTGTTTATTGGACGAAACACATATATATAGAAGACATTACACAAAGAACATAACTTAAACTAAAACTACCTCTACAAGCCAAACAAAGTATACATACTCTTCGCTGACTTGCAGCGCCATCTATATTAAAGAATTCAATTTACAACAGTCTCTTACAAAATTTAAGCAAGATATACCAAACCATCGGCCACTAGGATCTCTGCAGTAGGGCCTACTTATTTTATAGTCTTAAGAATAAATTTGTATGTTTGAAATTGCACATTTTCAATAACTTAACTAAAAATGTTTGTTTTATAAATTAAAATTTTAAGAATTTGTAATTTATAATTTTGTATAATATTGAAATGGTTGGATTAATATTTCATTGAGAAATTTTTACGAAAAGCTTTTAATATCCTGCAAAATATATCCTTTTGGAATATTGTACATTTAGTCCTCATATTTAAATTTGACTCGTGAGTCCAAAAGTAAAACAGTTGGGAAATTTGTGTTCTAAAACAGTGGTTTCTAATTTTTTGTGCTTCTGCCCTAAGCGCGCGCACGCGTTTTGTGTAAGAAAATTATTACTCCTTCCCCCATTGGTTTTACAACCATCTAATTTTACAGAAAACTTTTATATTGCAATTTATTTTATGGTCTACAAAACAATATCATATTTCATGTTTATATTGTCATTGTACATCAAAAAATAAGTATTTATTATAGTGTAATATATTTTAGTAATTTCGCATATCTTACAAGCACCTAATGTTATAAATATTATACACAAAATATGTATTTTAGTGTATAGTATATATTTATTACATAACTCATAAAAATGCAAATTTTATATAACATATTTTATTTAATATGATTGTTGGACTTGTTTTACAGTGCACAGTTTCCCAAAAACCATTGTATTATTGAAGATGTCACTACTCTTATTTCTTTTCAATCACCAAATGAGAGGGATTATCTGCCTTAAAAAAACAACCATAACAGAAAACAGATTCATATAAGTAAGACGTTACAAATGGCAATATGGTTCTTAAAGCTTTGTTAAAATTGGAAAATATTTTTGAACTTGTAACCAAAATGTATTAGAGTTTTTTTCTTCTTTATAAACATCTGTTTAAATATATTGTCTCAAAATAAACCAATTAGCACCGCTTGTTATTCTGTTGGGAAGTTCAAAACATTAAAACTTTCAATTGCAAACGGGTTTCTTATCCATCAAATTCCCTCCTGTCAAAATCTGTAAAATAAGATAAGAAGTGCCTTCATAGACTGAGATCAAGGGATTGTCTAGAATAATTTTACATTGTTTGGTTTTATTTGCTAGACAGGTTAATTTAAAATTAGGAAGTATATGAAAAATATATTATTTTAAATTTATTATCTTTTACATAAATGAAGTAATTTTGTCTATTTTTATCAGTGTTTGTATTTTAAAAGTACTTTCATAAATTTATTTAAATTACTGAGATTTTTCAAAACTGTGTACCCAAGTACATGCAAGTGTAGCAAAGAATTTTGTATCGTAAAACAAGTTTGCTTCATTTGTTATTTTCGCCCAGAAACATAGTGATCTCGTCTTTTTACTGGAAGACCCAAAGTGCATTGAAACGAGAAAAACACTGTACTTCACGATATTGTAAATGCGCTTTATATAATGTTTCTAATAATCACATAATTTTACAAAAGCAGTCCTTTTAATGGGCTGTTTTTAGCTACAGTTATTACTCTTATAACATCAAATACTTTTTATATATCTAGTCATTTTTTTAAACAGCATGCAGTGTGTCAAAATTGCACGTAGAGCTACTTTTTGTTCTAGTATCTTTAGACCAACGTTTTTTTCCTACCAAAGATTGAGACCCATCTGTACATAGCTCAATGCAGTCTATATATAATTGTCTTGAAAAATTATCAAGTAAAGTAAAAACTTCTTTTGCGATCCCATTGCCTTCAATGGGCTTGCTGAATAACATCTCCAACATATATAACTAAATGAATAGGAGGACCTATATATATCTGTTGCTTCTTCTACTTGCAAGACGAAATAAGATGCTTTTAGTTTTTCAATAAATTGATCGCAAATGTCGATAGATATATCATAAAGTCCTCCCATGGTTTTATAATCAGCCAGTCGTATCATTCGAAGTTGGTCATCATACAAATCACCGAGAGAAAGAACATCATATTTGCGGGTAGCACTTAAGATTCTCTCCTATTAAATGAGATTGTACATTTGGTAATTCTATAAAAAATTTTGTATAAAGCAAGCTAGGCATTTTAATAACAAACGTGGTTTTTACAAAAACATCTGTTTATTCAAAATATCAATTTTCTTTAGGAAAATTATTTTCACCTACCTGAATAAACCGTTTCTAAGATGGTTTGATGTTATACCCGTGGCTAATATTTTGATCATCAATAAATTAACACATGTAAATCCGAATGAAAAATACACTAGATCGTACTTTCTTTTGGGGGGGATTGTGTAGTATTTTTATTTGTGTCGCGGTGTCCTTGTTTCAGATTTTCTTTTTTCAAACCGTTAAGTATTTATTTATTTATCGCAGATAAAATGTATTTTTTTATCCGAGGTGCTTATTTAGAGACTCGCGAAACGCTAATATAAAGACAAGTAACAAAGAAAACATTATGCCTGCAGTACATACATTTTTGGTTCAAGTAGATGTAAATTAAAATTTTATTCTAGAGGAAAATATCAGCATTTCCACGTTTATTCCGATTTCAATTCAAATTCTTGCGTGTGTATGAGATAGATGCCTAATCAGGATAGAACAAAGCAAAAAAAAATTGTCGATCAGGCCCAAAAGTGTACACCAGTGACCACCAACCCGTGGCACAGTGGAGTTGTAACAGTAAAACGCGAAGACTTCATGAAAAATAGAAACATTTTAAAAGATACTAATGATTTATTAAAATGCGGTTGTCTCAGACAAAAAAAACACTCCTCAAAATTTGTTTTAAATACACTCAATTAATTGAATTATATTAGAAAATGATCATGTTGGGAACGAGAATACTCCTTCAGAGTTGTATGCTTTGGGTTTCCATAGGCACTGAGTGCACTCGCGAGATTTTGGAAATGAAGTGTGTTTTAACATATCTGGAAGTTATATAAACTACGAAGTACCCAATGAGTGCTCAAGAATGAAGGCTGGCTATGGGATTTAGCATTTTTGCCGAAATTATGGGACATTAGAATTTAAGATTACAGGGAAAAGTTTGTATTTCTCCTTCCCTAGTTGGTCATACGTCTTTCTTTTGTGAACAAACGTTTGCTTTTTTTGTATAGATTTTTGAGAAAATTGAATAGTACGCACATTTCACATGAATGCAGGAATTATCAACCAACTTTAGAAATGCTCCGAGCCATGATAGATTTAAAAATTTACTATCCATTTTACAAGATTTTCCATTTCTCTTCAAGGCATTAATTGTTACTCACCCCTGAAATCCAAATCAAAGTTATTGAACTACATCAGCATAATACACGGAAAAGTAAATATAAAGTACTTATTTCAACTGCAAGTGATCCGAATTATGTTCAATTTTGGATATTAGTTCCAACAAGCTGTTTTAAAAACTTACAGATTCGGCTGTCAGATATTGTTGTAGGTTTGGATACAGTCACTCAAAAAAGTATTGGGACACACTACCAGTTCACAGATTTTTATAGTAATATTTTACTTAAACATACAAATGAAACCAAAAATAAGAAGCAAATGTTATTTTGGTAAATACAAATAATAATAATTTGAACAAAACTCATACATTAATGAAATTATGGTTAAAATTGATAATAAAAGAAATCGAGTTAAGAAACGTGGTCAAAAAGTATTGGGACACACACTTCCCAATAAATAAAGAAAATCAATTTAAAGTTAGAAATTAATATCTTGTTGGGCCACCCTTGCTTTTTATGATCTCTCGAAGTCTGGATTGGATCACTTTTTTGCAAAACGATCTATCGATTTTGGTCCACTATTTAACCAAATATTTTCTTAAATCCTGCTTGTTAGAAATTTGGTGCTCATATAGTTTTTTCTGCAAATAATACCACACATTTTCAATGGGAATAAGGTCTGGACTTTGTGCAGGAGTCTTAATAACACTAGGACAGTGGTAGAGGACCCATAACTTGCAAATATCTGCAATGTGTTTCGGATCATTTTATCTTGGTATAAATTAAAATGTCCTGAGATTCCCAGCTTGCTCACACTTTGCCTTAAATTTTGTGTGCTTGAGAATGTCAAGATAGACATACTTATTCATTATACCATCAATAAAATGTAAGTTCCCGACTCCATATTTTGCCATGCAAGCCCAAACAATTTGGTGACCCCCTCTATAATTGACAGTTGGCCGTGAATTTTTGACATGCCTTGCTGTACTTGATTTCCGCCAAACTTTCTACTTGCCATCCGATCCCTAAATGTTATATTTGCTTTCATCAACAAACATTACATTTTCCCAATATTCTGTTGGCTGTCTTACATTTTAGCAAATGCCAACCTAGCTTGTCTATTTGCTTTGCTAATGTAGGGTTTTCTTTGAGGTACTCTTCCATGATACTTATGTTTTCTTAAAACATTTCTGACAGTTTCAGGATTTATTGATTTCCCAAACCTATTTTTACATTGTGAAGTCATGTTTACTGCTCTAGTTCTTGGATTAATGTGTATTTGTCTCACAATTTACCCCTCTTCACGTTCATTAAATATTCTTGGATTCCCTGATTCATTGCTTGTTTTCAACACTATTTGTTTTCTTGAACTTGTCAATGATGTTAAAAACAGTAGACTTATTCGATTTCAAGGTTTTTCCTATACAGCTAACTTATTTCCCCTCTTTCTATTAATTTATTACAAGATTTCGCACACCAACCAATATATCCTTGTTTCTCACCATTTTTTCTATAAATAATCTTATCTGTTGAAACATTCATGTTTAAACTTCTAGACTAAAAAAAACAGTGGTGTTAAATTAAATTTCTATTAATACGTTGTATATTTGTTAAATTTCTCATTTCAAAAGTGTCCCAATACTTTTGACTTTAGTGTACCTTTGAATTATATTTGAAAAGCTAGATAAAATTATAATTTTATAATAATAATAAAATTAAAAGTGTTACAATATTTCTCAATTCATTTTGTTTTTGTTTTAATGTGATAAATATTTTTATAAATGACTTTGCAGTTATGCATGCCAAGTGTCCCAATACTTTTTTGAGTGACTGTATGTTTGTGAACAAATGTTTTCTATTATGAACATTAAGAAATCTAAATGTTGCACAAAATTAACTGATGCTTAAAATTAAAAACCTAAAACAACCTAATTTTGTTAGCATCTTCGAGAACTAATCCTAATATAGATGACTTGGTAAAAACTAAAAATTCAAAAACCACATTAAGCAAGTATACAGACTGCTTAATAATTATTTAAAATTTAATGATTTCTAGTTACTCATTTTTATTTAATACATAATCTAACTCATTTGAACCTGTAAAAAGTTTATTAACTATAAAACCGAAGTTTGTACTTTTGTCTTATTTATTGTATTAGTTTTAAGCTTTCATTGGTTAGATTTGCATAAAAAAAATACGTAATGTGCATAAATTTCCATAAAAATCCTACAAGCAAGATTTTTTCATATTTTTTTTTGTTGGAAGGGCCCCACATTTTTTTGTATCGGATAATGGCACTCTTCCCAAAAAGGTTGGCCACCCCTGGTGTACACATGTCATCTTTCTGTATAATAACGTCTACTTAATAATTTTGACTTACGTTAATTTAAGAAATACTTTGTTACAAGTGGTTTAGACCTGAGTGGGCCCCGTATCAAATTTCATTGAGGTGCCTTTTTTTTTTTTTTTTTTTTTGTAAAATCAATAAATATGATCACACAAATAAAACTTATTTAAATTGATTGATTGAATATTAACGTCGCACTGTTCAGCTACACGAGGGCTTTTGGCGACGGACCACGTAATTTAGAACCATGGTCATCAAGTGACGTGGACGACACCTGAGCTGGCACTCCCTCTCCTAACTACCACACCACACCAACGGGAGGACGTTTCAGCTCTCGACAGATTTAACGTGCATCGCTGCCCTACACGGCGGGTCTTTAGTGGTACTGGGCTCGAACTCGTGACAAGGCAAGCCACGATCCGATACCCATACCACTCGGCTACCGCGGCCAAAACTTATTTAAAAGTGTCACACTAAGTATACATAGACATTCGTATTTAAAAATTCGCCCGTTTAATAGGTACTTTTCTCGGCAAACATAATAATAATAATCTCTTTCTAGTGGGCTGCATAATATAAATGAATTGAATGCTTTTAAAGATGTTTCTGCTTTGATACACACAAAGTACGTTGCGAACTAAAATATCTAGTAATTATGGGACATAAGCAAAACGACGACTGTTGTTTATAGGTTCAAAGGGATAAGAGCTCATTAACCCAACCCCAGATATTAAAGAGATCGATTTCCGTTAATAGAGTTATTTACTTACTTTATATAAACGGTTAAAATTAGCAGACTTGCTTTTGCACCCCACACTTTTCAAAATGCTTTTGTCCTAAGTTTAAGATAGTGATCAGTCTCTTCGGTGTGAGTGAATGTTAACGTCGCACTCTTCAGCTACTCGAGTACTTTTGGTGATGTACCTCGTCATTTTCAACCACGGTCAAGTGACGAGGACGACACCTAACTTCCATACCAAGGGGAGGACGTTTGAGCTTCGACAAATTTAACGTGCATCGCCCCTCTACACGCGGGTCTTCAGCGGTCCTAGGCTCGAACTCATGACACGCAGGCCACGAGTCCGTTACCTTGACCACTCGGCTGCCGCTTTGGTGGGATCTGTAACTGAGTCATATATTAACTTTGAGAGATGACGCGACCGCAGCTATTCCCCCACAGTGATCACTGTTCTAAGGATCACCAATGATGTATTTAGTGTGAGCTCCAGCCAAAGCAAAAAATTATTAAAAAGAGATGCTGTTCACACACATAGGAGCGTACCACTATAAGACTTGAAGAGATAGTTCTTGTGAACTAAAAGGAAGCGTAACAAAATACGCCCAGCCCAAAAATAAAAGAAATTCTAATTAAACGCACAAAAAAACACTAGTATTTTTTTCTGACTTTTAATTTAATAAAAACTAATTAATTTGAATTTTCTTATTAATTTTTTAAAATCATCTTATTTAGATAATTCATGTTTGATATAGCCAATGTAGTTTTTAACCATTTAATCTATGCTGAAGAATTGTGGATCGTAAGAAATTTTTTTATTAATTTTAAGAAACTCTCCATTTATTGACAAAGAAAAGCAAAATTCTTAATGCAGTAGCAAGATTTGGTACAGATTAACGCTGAAGTAAGCTGGGAAAACTTCTCAGTAGGGCTTTCTTTTTTACCTAGTGAGTGAGTGAATTTTAACACTGTTTAGCTGCACGAGGGGCTTTTGGCGACGAACCTCGTCATTTTCAACCATGGTCAAGCGACGAGGACGACACCTGAGCTTCCCCCTCTCCTAACTATCACACCAATGGGTGGACGTTTGAGCTCTCAACAAATTGAACGTGCATCGCTCCCCTACAAGGCGGGTCTTCAGTGGTACTGGACTCAAACTCATGACACGAGTCCGATACATTGACCACTAGGCTACCACGGCCTCTCTTTTTCACCTAATAAAGCCGAAATGACACTATCTCATCTGCTAGATCAAGCGCGTTTATATTCACTGATTCTCTATCTGTCGATTAATATTATTTCTAAATTTGTATGTTTTAATTAATAAACATTAAATCATGTATATTGCATAAAAATTGAAAACAATTACTGTGGGTACTCAATTTAAATCTATATTCTAAGGTATTAATTGCTTGGTCAACTGTAAAAAATTCAACTTCTTTTGAATTTTAATTTGGGATCTTCCAAGGAATCAACTGTGGTGCCTCATATAATCCAAATGAATATTTCTTCTTCGAACTCTGTGATGTGGCTGCGTCACACACACACACCTAATGAGCAGGGATATCCATCTCATTTGCCAGTTCTCTTGCATCATAGAACATTTCATCAAAAGTCACATCCGATCCAAGATCTTTAAAAAAATTTTAGTTTTCCATAGCAGATGGTAGATCGTAGTCTTTTGTCTGCAATAGCTTGTTTTCGGATTTATGCAATTGGAGATTTTACACCGATTAATAATGCAGCGCAGGAACTTGAATTGCTTAACCTTTTATCTACTAACGGTATAATAGTTTTAAAGCAGAAGTTGCGTTTTCAGCTGACATTTTGATCGTATTGCGAAGATTGTCATATTTGTTCCGAAAAAGTAGTTAGTGTCAAAAGGTAAGTGTCTCACTTTTTGTATGTTAGTCAAGACCTTTGAAAACGATTTGACTATTTATTTTAAGTGAACAGTGTATATAATTAATTTTACAGTTGAATAACTTAGTGGTACTCATAAGTACCGACAGTACACTGGATGTTAAAGCTAGATCTTCATTTTTTTGTTGTTTTTTCGTCCTTGTTACGTATTATTGTTTTATGTTGTATTGTATAGCGTCACATTACTATAGTGTAATAGTGCTTTTTTGGCATTTCTTTTTAACTGAACTTAGTTATCTTATTTTGTTATTGTTTTATTTTAACGTTTTCAAAAAATTTTAAACTTTGAGCTTGTTCTTTTTTTTCCCCCACACAAGTGAAGGAAATATATTTATTCCTTATTCATAAGTTAATATTTTAACTTCTTTATGTATAACTGAGATTTAACAATAATAGAAGTTTTTCAAGGTGCTATTATTTATTTTTTGCCTTTTCTCAGAATATATTGAAAAAAGAAGCTCAGTCTTCAAGAGGCTTTGGATTTATTTCAGAACATACCATCTGAAAGCAACGTGATGCACTAAAAGATGATTCTTCAGATGAAGAAGTCCCGACAAATAATCTTCTGGAATTTTTTTTAGATTCTCAAGAAGACAATCAAGAAACTGAACAAGACTCAAGGTGCAGTAGTTCATGTTCAGAAAATACAGTACTTCCTACCCCAGGATGCGGTGCTTTAAAAACATTCAATCGAAACCTCACTCAAAATGTACTACGTGTGATGATTTTTTTTTTTTTTTGGTATTAATGAAAAGAAAAAATGTTTCTTTGAATATCATCAAATTGAGTTTGTGTAAAACCTGCTTTTATGTGTAAAAAAAAGAAGTACATAAATTTTAAAATAAGTATTTTGTGCTGTAAAATATTAGTGTTCTCTTGTTATTTAGCATTTTGAGAGATGTGTGACTCCGTTAAAAAAAAGTCATCCCGCCATTTTGTATTATGAAAATACTTTGAGTATTTTATTTATGTATATCCCTAAATTTTTAACGTAGTGATTAAAAAAAAAATATTGCAATCAATCCCTATGCGG
Organism: Trichonephila inaurata madagascariensis; assembly: GCA_019973955.1. Lineage (NCBI taxonomy): Eukaryota > Metazoa > Arthropoda > Arachnida > Araneae > Nephilidae > Trichonephila > Trichonephila inaurata. Next base: position 37,878 of record BMAV01011069.1, read on the forward strand.
TAGATAAAGGTGAACACGTTCGCTGGCGCGTCAGTATGGTGCCGGCCCCGCTCTGGGACGACGATCGACCATCATAAGTTATATGCTTTATTCTTAGTGCGGCTTTGGAGGTTGAACTAAGATTTTTGTGGCATGCTAGTGAGGCATTATTTTTATATTTTATTGTGATAGGGGTTTATATAAATTTTTTGATATCCGTTTTTAAAAATGGCGGACATTACATGTATTCATAGCCTAAGAAAAGGAAAGTAAATAAAAAAACTGACTGAAGCCGAAGTATTAGAATTCCTAGAAAAGAGTGAAACATGAAAATAAGAGGTTTTACTACTAAAAGATAAGGAATGTTTTTATTCATTAAAACATTATTTTGTAATTCAGCTTCTGAGGATGGATGGATATATCAATTTTACTGGCAGCGAATTCAGAGGTCTCGTCTCTTAGAGAGTTGTCAGTTTCAGCATAAAACTAAATAAAGCATCCTAGTTTATACTTTAAGGCAGCGATATTCAACCAGAGTCCCACCGAGCCTTTTTAAGTGCCCCGGTCATGGCCCATTGCTCTGAGAAATTCACTTATTTAAGAACATTATAATAAACATTGGGCGGGAAGTTTTTTGTTAAGAAATCAAATATAACAATTTTGCTTTTTGCTGTCTATGCTGTACGAGTGCGAATTGATATATTTTTTTTCTATTTGTTACGGTTAGTGATAACAGACAACACCGGAGGAGCGACAATTTTAGGAGTGGAACTAATTTTTAACTATCGTTCATATATCTTACAAGCGAAAAGTATTCGAAGAAAATATATCGTTTCAAGACAATTGAGAAGTTGACTATTTTGTAGTAAAGAACTAATATGGTTCAGTAATTGTTTGATTTCTTACGAACGTGCTGTATTTAAAAAATATCAATAGATAGGAATCATTCAGTGACACTTTTCCTCGAAGATCTTCAAGAGGCGATAGATAGGCTTTCTTGAATAATCTTTGCAACAGCAACAAAGTGTTATCTCAGTGGTAATATCACTGCGGTTACAGACATCCTATGAAGTTTGTTATATTACTAGTAATCATATATGAAACCGTTTACTGATGCAGAAATTGTGAAGGAGTGTTTCTTAATTGATTCCCATTTAGTATTAGTGACAAAAATAAAAAAATTTAAAAAAAAAAATTAAAAACACAGCAAAACAGGAGTTATAATATTTTGATCTATTTTCCACAATTTAAATTTCAAATGTTATTAGTCTTATAGCATTTATCCTCAGGTTGTGGCCTGTGTGAAATAACTAAGATAATGTTACGTAGATCCGGGCTCGAGAATTTTATGCAAAACAATCACAAAGAAAATAAACAATTCTTTAAGAGCGATGCGAATTTTTATTTCCAAAAATCCAGTCCTTTTAATACAAGATTCAGCAGCAATATTCACAGAGTAAATTTCCGAAGGTCTTCACACCTTCAAAAGCTCTCAAACACAATTGTCAGTGTTTACAAATACATGTTGTAAAAGATTATTCACAAGCACAGCCGAGCTAATCGCTAGTCAAAACAATCCTCATTATTTGCTGGTTAAAATCAGATCAACTGATTGCGGTTGGCATTGCTCTATTTATAAAACCAACGGAAACTTCGAGAAAAATCCGCACGCTCCATAAAGCGTGAACATAGAGGCGAGATCCACTACTTTCTAGAAGAATCCAGAGGGTCCCAAACTCGCCAATGACGCCAAAATGGTCGCCAAAAATGATACAAACTTGGCTCTACCGCCAAGTTCTCAAGGAATCGCCATTATAACGTAAAGGGCGTCATTGCTTGTGTGAATAGTACAATTTTAGCATTAAATAAATATAACATAGAGAGTAATATAAATGCATTATAAACATCTAAATACAACTTATTTATACTATTTACACAAAATTCGTAACACTACTCCCTCCTCAAAGACTGCAATCCCGTGCAGTCTTTGTAATCCCTGAGAGCAAGACTGCAATCCCTGAGTAAGGGGTATCTATATTTACAGACAGAAACTATTCTTATAATAATCAAATATAAAGTAACCAGAACTCACAACAGCACATACAAAGAAAATAAATTCAAAATACGAAAATAAATTACAATACTATAATAAAATTAAGGAATTTGAAAAGAGAAATAACTTACATTATTTACAAAATAATTAATGACCATGGTCTGAACTTAAGGATCTTATTCATCTTGGCCACAAGATAAGGGGCTAGCTTATTGTAATGTATTACCTTCGGTTTTGAGTGTGGTGATTTCTGTATCCGCACCACAACGTCATTCAGTCTTTTTAAGACTGTGTAAGGACCTTCCTAGTTGGTCTGCAGCTTTGGAGAGTCTTTTGCGACGTTTCGGATTCCATAACCACACTTTGTCGCCTTCGTGGAAGTCGTGGCCGGTTGCTCTTGCATCGTATCAGTTCTTCATCTTCTCGGAAGCCAAGCCGATTCTTTCCCTAGCCAGAGGATGCATGTACTCCATCCGTGTTTGGAGTTTCTCGATGCGCCAAGGGTGCATCTGGAGGCTGGCTGAACAGAAGATCTACAGGCAGACGATCATGTCCGAAGAGTATCTGGGATGGGGAATAGCCGGTGGTTTCGTGAACGGCACTCCTGTAGGCAAGCAGGAAAAATGGAGATTTCCTGTCCCAGTCCTGTTGATTACTGGATACCAGGAGAGAGAAGCTGTTCAGGATGGTCCAATTGAACCTCTCTACCATGCCGTCAGACTGAGGATGTAAAGCGGTTGTCCGGGTTTTGTCGATGGCGAGTATTTCACACAGTCTCTTGCAAACTGCAGAATCGAAGTTTCTCCCTTAATCGGAATGCAGTTGTAGAGGGACCCCGAATCGTGAGATCCAATGTTGAACTAGAACCTCTGCAACAGTCGAGGCCTTTTGGTCGGAAATAGGAAAGGCTTCAGGTCACTTAGTGAAGTAATCCATCACCACCAGGACGTTGTTGTTGCCATCTGATGATCTCGGAAGTGGGCTTAAGATGTCAAAAGCTATACGTTCGAAAAAGGTGCTCCCACATTATACAGCTGCAGTCTTCCTCTAGTGCAGTGCTTCTCAAACTTTCAATGCTGGCGCCCCCCTTTTCAATCACAATTTTTATCGCGCCCCCCTTCTTCATTAATAATGTAGTGAATGCAATAATAATGCACTTTGACGCCAAAGCTACAATACGCGATCTTAATTATAAACCATACAAATAAATAACATAAGTATTAAATTTTGTATACGTTACTTTTAAGCAAAAAAAAAAAAAATTAAGTAATAGGATAATTATTATGTTATTTTTCCTTTCTCTAATTTTTAAATTGAACATATTGCAAAATGCGGTGGCTGCTTAGAAAACAAAATATAGATATCAGCTACATATAGAAAAAGAACTCAGAGGGTCAATTTCTAATCATAAGCATTCCTTATAATAACTTTACTTTCCAAGACAAGTCCATGGAAGTCGTTAATACTTATTAAAAACTTGTTCTTAATTTAGTATTAATTAATTAGTTATAAAATACTCTGTGCAGAACTGATACATTAAAAGTATACCGGCTGAAGTGCCCACTCTTTGCAAGAGTTCATCTATAAGAAAATAAAACATTATTGATATAATAGCTGAATTGTAAGGAGAGTAAAGCCAAGTGCGTGTCAATGTTTACAAAAATGTAAAATGATTTTTTTAAAATGATTGCTCCAATTATAATTAGTTTTAAGCGAATTGTAATTTTAAGCCTCACAGAATTAGCATTTATAATTGATGTTATAAATAATGAACAATAATATAAAATTCCGATGAAGAATAATTGTATTATTTTTAATATTTAAAGCGAAAAGACTTCAACATGTTTTAACACGGGAGCAGGCGCGCACTCGATACGATTATTGAGTCACACCAATCCTTATATATATATATATATATATATATATATATATATATATATATATATAATTACTATTTTATTGTACACGATACAAATCGTGATTCCAGTGAATAATTTAATTAAGAGAAAGTAAACTTACCTACTTTCCAGAACTTTTCAATTTTTTTCGTTGGTAACAAATAAACAGTTTGGCCAGAATTAACGATTCTGTGATCTGTGTGTTCCGCGCGACCACTTCCGGGTTAAAAGTCTTGGCCAAGTAATCCTCCAAAGTGCTCTCCGAGATTTTCCAAATATCATAAAACTCTTTTGCATGGAAAAAAGCTCAACACAGAAATAAATACATTACTTACAACTTCCCTAAATGAGAAACAGACACATATAAGAGGGGTCATAACTAACTGTACCAATAACTTAGAAGGTCAAACAGATTATCAGCAAAAACAGATTACAGCTATAATGTGCAGTATTTCAAAAATAAGCACAGTGATGAATTTTTTATGTTCCTAAATTTTTTTCTATTCTGGGTCTGGGATTCGTTTTTCCTCTGAAAGAGTAGTAAAAATCACTTTTCATGAGATTACAGCAAATAAAATAAAAGTTTTTTTATTTGGTTTTTTGGATCAAAGATAGCTAATTAGGTATTGAAGAAGTTTTTATTTTTGAGATGACTTATATCGCATATAAATTATATCAGAGTAAAAGTACATTTTTTACTATGTCTGAAAGCATTTTGTTTTAATTCTCATTCCAGAGTAAATTAATTATTTTTTTAAATCTTTTATTTTCGATATGCTCGCGCCCCCCTCGTAAGAGTATCGCGCCCCCCAGGGGGGCGCGCCCCACAGTTTGAGAAACACTGCTCTAGTGCGTTTTCTGGGACCTTTGCTTGCAGCACAGGGATCACATGTGCGACAAAACTTTTCCACGTCACTCTGCACATTGTTCCAGTAGAAGCTCTCACGAACTTTTTGTAAGGTCTTCATAACACCAAAATGACCTCCAGTTGGACTGCCATGGATTTCCTTAAGGACTGTTGAAACTCTTGTCTTTGGGAGTATTAATTGCCACCTAAATGTTTTCCCGTCTTCAGACTCCCATTTTCGATACAAAACACCATTTCTCAGATGGAGAGAATCCCAAAGAGCCCAATAACGCTTCGTTGTAGGATGGAAAGGGGCGATGTCTCGTCAGACGATTCTTTGAATTTTATAATTGTTTTATCTCAGGATCAGTCCGTTGATCTTTACAGACGCTTTCGTCATTCCACGGGTCTGATTCGATTCTGATGTTGGTGGCGTTGTAACTTGGCGGACTTCTGGATCTATCACGCCAAATTTCTTTTCAACTCTCCAACTGTATTGACTGTTCTCTGGGCAGGGTCTTCTCGAAGAGGCGTTAATATTCCCCTCTTCTGATCCTTTTCGGTGGCTACACACTTTCTTTGACTCTATTACACTTGCACGGTGCTGATATTCTTGATTTACTCGAGGGCAGTTACTTCTTGCATGCCCAGTTCCATCGCAGCCCCAGCACTTGACGTTGCGACCTTCTTTATTTATGCGAGGGCAGCTACTTCTCAGATGTCCTGCTCCACCGCACCCCCAACACGTGATTCTACCTCTCCTCAGGTTCTGACGTTGAGCCATTAAATCTTGAATTTGCTTTCCCCATTTCTTTTATCCATGGAGATTCACAGGGCACATCTGCAGTCGCTCTAGATCCTCAGATGAAATGAAGATCTATGCAACTGGTTTGAGTGACGGCCTCAAATTTCAGGGCGTATAACAGGGCAGATTTAAGATCTTGGACATCTGCCATTCTAACAGCCCTCTGGATTTCTTCATCATTTAGTCCATCCACGAAATACTCGAGAGAAATCATTTATCGCATATTTGCTGAGAATTCTGAGAAAGCTAAGGTGGTGAGCCTTTGTATTTCAGAGACATACTCCTGAAAGCTTTCTCAGGTTATCTGGAGTCTTCTTTTCATCTGCGGACGTGCGTAGTCCTTGGAGTATTTCTGGCCGAATCGAAGATCCAGAGCATTATACAGGGAGTCCAAATTCAGTCGCTCTGTGTCGGGAAGAGTTTGCAGTACTTCAGCGGCTTCACCTCTAAGGGATGCTACTAGTTGACATGCATTGATTTCTTCAGTCCATCCATTGGCTTCAGAAATTATACAAAATTGAATCTTCAACACCTCCCAGCTGGTTTTTCCGTCATAGGTGTACAGTTTCACTGACACTGGTGAGGCAAGTACAGATACTGGAGAAGCAGGCAAGAGAAAGTGTTTTCATTCTTCGTTTTCCCGCAAGCTAGAAGCTTCTTTTCAAAGTCTTCTACTCATTGAGACATTTTTTTCTTCCATTCTTTCATCAGCTTGTTCTTTAACCTTTTCTATTTATTTCTCCATTTTGTTGATTTTCTTTTCAAGATTATTCTTCAGGTCTTCTTGATATTTCTGCACTCTCTCCTTCAACTCATCTTGTCCGCTTTTCAAGTCATTCATGGCTTCCAACAGAGCCTTCAATTGCTCTTCCATCGCTCTTGTTATTGGCATAAGATCCCACTCCTGACACCAAACTCTTACGTAGATCCGGGTCCGAGGATTTTATGCAAAACAATCACCAAGAAAATAAAGTTCTTTAAGAGCGATGCGAATTTATTATCAAAAATCCAGTCCTTTAAATACAGGATTCAGCAGCAATATTCACAGAGTAAATCTCCGAAGTTCTTCACACCTTCAAAAGCACTCAAACACAATTGTCAGTGTTTAAAAATACACGTTGTAACGGATTATTCACAAGCACAGCCGAGCTAATCGCTAGTTAAAACAATCATCATTAATCGCTGGTTAAAATCAGACCGACTGATTGCGGTTGGCATTGCTCTATTTATAAAACCGACGGAAACTTCCAGAAAAATCCGCACGCGCCATAAACCGTGAACTCAGTGGCGAGATCCAATACTTTCTAGAACAATCCAGAGGGTCCCAAACTCGCCAATGACGCGAAAAATGATGCAAACTTGTCTCTACCGCCAAGATTTTGCCAAGTTCTCAAGGAATCGCCATATTATAACGTAAAGCACGGCATTGCTTGTGAATAGTACAATTTTAACATAAAATAAATATAACATAGAGTAATACAAATGCATTAAACATCCAAATAAGAATTATTTATACTATTTACACAAAATTCGTAACAATATGTATGCGGCCCGCGTAAAAGAACTGACATATATATGCGGCCCAGCAGAAAAAAGCAAAAAAGTGTGGTGTGTACATATGTACGCAAGTAAGAAGTTATACTTCTTTGGCGTTACAAGATTAAAATTTTTCTAAAACTCTTTAGCAGGGCAAGCTGGGCCAAAGGCGAAAGGCGGTCACGAGCAGATTTGAACGATACTAACCTTCAGTCAATTGGACCAGCCAAACCTGAGATAATCACGATTTAAATAAATTTAAACACCCCCGCACAGGTACAAGGACCAATAACATGGGGGGAGGGGTTTCAGACTGTATCTGGAGATAAGGGGAGCCGAATGTGACATCTGAGACCTCATATTGAATGTCTCGGCGGGAAGAAACGTTCTTGAAAAAATTAAGACATCCGCCTGAAGAGCCTCCGAGTTATGGTCATTTTAAAATAATTAAAACATTTAAAAAAATTAAATAAAATAAAAGCACTGCACACACCCAGGAACTCAAAACTGTGTCTGGTTGTCAGCAAACACAAGAGGAATCCATTAGAACCGGTCCGGATTCTGTAGCGGTAAATGGGGCGGCGCTAGCTCGGGAAAGGAAAACGAAATTATCACCCCCGGAGCGAAACAACTGTGAAGTAAATAGACACTTACATCTGATTACAACAATGACTGTCGTCTTTTTAAATATTTTAAACTTCTTATCACTGCTTTGTTGAAGAAAATAAATATTTTCGACAGATTAAAGAAATTTTAAATAAAAAAAGTTACATGTATCATATTTCGATGAGAATTTCAAAGCCAAATTTAATTTTGTAGAAATCATTGTTTTTCTATATAAACTAAACAATTAATTAAAATTTATCAAAATGTTTAACACATATCCACAACCCACTGGCTTATCTAGTTTACATGAGAAAAACAGTTCCGAAATTGCTAAAAACTTTGCTATTTAGTCAAAAGTTCACTTTTTGCCACATTTTTATTATGTCGTGTATTAACGTCGCCCTCTGAAGGTACACTAGGGGCATAAAAGATCAATTTATTCAGCTTCCATAATTGGCTTTTACAATAATTCCTATTTTTCATTGGTTAAAATAATTTTAGAGATATTTTTAGATTCATATTTTATGAAAATATTTAGTTATTTAAAGACAAAATTTTTTGTTAATTTTACACAATATAACATTAAAGTGAAATGGCAGTAACGTGTTTAATTTATTTGTAAACAACTAAATTTTTAGTTATTTTTAACCGGCATGTAATATATTCAAATATATCTAATAATTCAATTTTAAATTTATTATTTTTATCTATTTATGAAAGAATTTCTGATTTTGCATTATGGCTACACCTTCAGATAATACTGAGGTTATTTGTATGCTGCGAGATGTTAAGAATTCAATATGGAAACCTCTTACTCCAATGAGGGTAACAGAACACAATTTTAATGATTATATTTCAAGTGTAAGCGGTAGTAAACATTTGAATACACCGAATATCGCAACAAAGCTAAATATCAGTGGTCTTGATGATACTCAAGTCTCTGACTAAGCGATGTCCAGAACATTAGAAAGCCCAGGTAATCACAAGTTCTCAGCACACACACAAATTTGTAGAATTGGTTTGATAGTTTCACACGCGAACCCCCGTTTTTTGAAACTTTTGAGTGCTGCGATATTATAACTGAATGTAAAAGTTTTCAAAGTTCATGGTGAAGGAATTTCGGTAAAATCCTAGCTGGGCACACTGCTGTTTTTGGCACCATTTTTTTTCGCCAAATGGTGCCAAAAACCCGTGTTTCAAAAAATGACGTCATGGACGAAAACGAAGAAAATCGGGGGGTTGACGGACTCATTGGCCAAAATTTTTGGTGCCAAAAATTTTGTCGTCAAGCAGTGTGCCCAGCTATGATCCAACCGGAATTTTTGGTTAAAGTGTAGTATAGGGGAGGGGGGCACTTGGCGCAATCCTTTTTTTTTTTTGGCGAATAAAAGTGGTCGCCTAGGTACTTTATTCGGAATTATTTACTATTTATTTTAGAATGAATTCGTTATCTCACCAGGACATTTAGATAAAAAT